>BMAC01000778.1:26232-111391 GCA_014905375.1 Phtheirospermum japonicum
ATCAACCCCGACAATCAAAATTGCCTGTCGCCCCGAACTGCCAAACCTCCACCGCCAGTCACACAACCTAACCGCTGCCAAGTTCCAGTGACCAACGCTAAAAACCAAACAGCCCCAAATGAATTCCCGGCCGAGCCACCACTTACCAGCCCCAAAACGGACCCCTGTCCAAACCCAAACAGCCACAACAACACCAAGTCAGGCCATCGGCCGAACCACCGCCTGCCTACCACCAGGATGGCCCGAACAACCCCCTATCAGCAGCAGCCTGATCGAGACTCGAAATCCAAAATCCCTAACCGCTATTCCAGCCAATCATTGGAGGTAACCCCACGATCTCAAACACCGCCACCTTCTAATTCAGCCGCGGACAATTGGCCGATCTCGATTGGTTAACCCCAGCAACCTCCATCGATATCACCGATCTCAATTGGTTAACCCCAGCAACCTCCGCATCCACGCTGTCGCCTACGCCACCGATTGCCCGTTACCCGAGTTTCCACTGCGACGGGTTGCTGCCGCTGACAATCGGAGGAGAAGGATTGGAGAAGAAGAATCGTCTGGGCCTAGGGAAATCGCCCACGCGTTGCCGTCACCAGGAACCACCTTCCGTAGCCAGTTCGTCACCATCGGAGAAGGGTTATGATTCGCGGCCAATTTGGGGGAGAGATAGGGATGAGTTTCAATTTGGGCGAGAGTGGGAGAGATAGGGTTTGGGGTAGAGATGGGGTTTGGGATTTAATTTGATTAAGAGGATTATGTAAATTTACATAAACACCCTTTCCTACCATATAATTAGTTTAATGAAATTAAAAAAAAGAAAAAATCTGGTCCACACATATTATTAGATCTAAGGGCAGGATGAGTCCCTAGGTTCACATATAATGACGGGGTTCTAATTTGAACCCAATCCTAATTGGTACATATCATTACATATAACTGATAGATATCATCACAAATAATTGAAATTCTAAACCTAAAATTTAAAATCTTAAAATTAAAAAAATATACCTTAAACAAAAAATTAAACCCTAAAAATAGAAATTTTCCCTAAAATGAAAAACTAAACCCTGAAATTAAATAATAAACTCTAAATTCTAAATTTCTATCATATATCATCACATATAACTGACACATATCATCACATATAACTAACACATATCATCATATATAACTGTAGAATGATAGATTTTTGCCGGGACCCTAAAATAAAAATTAAATAAAAGAAATAAAATACTAAACAATAAAATGAAATATTACACCCTAAAAATGGAAACTAAACCCTAAAATGGAAAAGTAAACCCTAAACTCCAAATCTTTGTCATATATCATTACGTATAACTATATTATCACGTATAACTGTCATATATCCGTATAACTATCATATATCATTAGGGTGCACCTTATAAATTGCCCCATCATGAGGTGAGACGAAAAAAATATGAGGTGAGAAGGGAGTATTAATATGAACAAATCAGTTATTTTTATACATTTTTAGTAAGTGTGCTTAAGTCCCAAGTGACATATAAATGGAACCAGAGGGAGTAGTATTTAATCTTAATCTCGGGGCTATAAAAACAAATTAAGTACGTGATCTGGGGTTTCCTAAATTTCCCAATTCAAGCAAGTTTTACCTTCTGTCCAGGTATATACCAACCGAAAAACTTACAAGTCACTGCACGGCTTTAAGATATCAAGAACTTATAACACCATTTATGATGAAGTCCAAAAGTTAAACTACTAAGAGCATCTTTACTGCAAAAGTTCATTTGCATGGTTTATTTTAGAGAGATGTAGGCAAAAAATATATGGGTCCCCATTTTTTTCCATTTTAATTATTTTTAAATTTTTTTTTCTCAATTTTATCTCACTTCTCTCCCAATTTGGCTACATCGTATCCCATTCCAATTCCACAAACACACTCCCAAATACACTTTTTCCACTATTGTATTATTATTTTTAATCTTATTTCTATGTCTCTCCTCTTTCTTACATTTCCCCCTTTTTTTTTCTTAACACGTCATTTTATTTTTTTATATTAAAATTGTCATCATATCTCTATCTTTCTCTTCAAATGGACTTTTAAAATAGACTCCCACATTAAATATGCTCTAAGAATTGAGGTTGAACCGTCTCGAACTTTCGCCTCGATTCGAATGAAATTTGCAAACAAGCGCTGGGAGGTGTCCGGTGTAGAAGTTTTGAAAATCAAATCATAAAATATGTGTGAGATAAATTTAGTAGAATAACTACAAAGTAAAACCAGTTAAGGACTAGACTAATTTTGATGCTATACTAGCTAGTCCCCCTACTTTGATCAATTGTGGTAGAAAATCAAGTAAAGTAGATAATCTAACTTTAGAAATATCCATCTAATCTCATCATCCTTATGCCCACATGAATAGTACCTCGAAAACCGACGGGCTCCATTAATGCGGGATTTCTAAAAGAGTCACCGCCTCATGTTCATCATTTGTTCCTCCTATTATAATTATTAATGATGCGACCAAAAAGATTGGTTCACCAAGAAAAGAGAACACTAACCTTAAAATCGTTCTTTCCGACCTGATCTACTTCCAGATGACTCCTGGCGACCTGATCGACCTATAAAATAAAATCCAAGGCGAACAACCCTAGCGTAGGCCCTCCGATACTTAAGTCAGTCCATTTTTTAAGAATGATATATGAGAGATCAACGTAGGATAGAATCAACTTAGAGAAGGTCTGTGACCTCTTTATATAGATAAGAGATGTGTTCCCAATCTAGGGTTCCCATCTCCTATTCAAACCACAATACCATAAATAACCACCGACTTAAAATTAGGATTTCTCCTATATGCTAAGTTACCATATATATTAGAACTCTTATTAAATTACCATAATAACCATGGACCAATAATCATATCCATGCCTTTAATTTGCTGGGACCCCATACCGCAGTCCATATCAGCCAACCAGGGCCCAAGATCCAGTTAACCATAAAAGCCTTGCTCTCAGTTTTGAGTTATAATAATACCATTTACCCTATAAGAGCTCGCCACTCCTATGCACATCTCGCCATCCCATAAAAGAGATCACCCCTTCTAAAGGTGAGGTCGCCTTATAAAAACCTAAAAACCTACATGCATACCGACCTAAATATTTGATTTCGTATCATCTAGTCCCTAAAATTCTACTTGGTTGAGGTAGGAAATCAAGTGAAATGTAATCATAAGTATCCCCAAAGGTCAATCCTAAGTGCCTATTGGTAAAAGCACAAAAACCATCAAAAATCACCTCAGCTTTCAGAACATTAAATGAATACTGCTATTGTGTTGGACACTTGTCGCATTCTTGTTTCCTTGTAATATATTATTCTCATGGGCCAGAAAATGAAAGGCCCATAATTAACCCTACCAAACCTTTGCGTCACCCAAAATTTGCTTCTCTTTTCAAATTTGCACCGCTTCTCAACATAGCCATCCTTTCATCTTCCTTTCTTTGTATAACAAAAAACAAAAAGATCACTCCACCATTTTCATCTGTAAAAAACTTAAAAAATTCTCCATCAAGAGGATATGCTCGCCTCCGAATCAAAAAAATTCAGCTTAGCAAGTTCATCCTTTCTTCAATATCATGGGTAAGTCTCCCTAATTCCCAAAATGTTTATTTCACTGCTGTGTGTTAATTCTTTTATTTTGAAATTCTGCATTCTGAACACGTATATTTTTTTTTCTTTTTTTTGATCTAGCATCCTCAAATTCTGATTCCCGAAATCCTAATTTGCCTACAGATATAACCCCTATCCGTGATATTTCCTCTGAAACTGAATCTTTGGAAATTCCTTTTAACCTAAAAAATAGTAGGAAAAGTGCTACCTAACCTAAAAATGGCCTAATAGATGAACTAGCAGGAAATCCCACCTGGACCGAGCTAGAAGCTAAAACTAGAGCCCCAACCGAGGAGATTCCTGTAGCCATATCTCTACCCCAATCACAAGCTCCTATTTCTTAATCTAACCCAGATTTTTACTTTTCTAATTCTGTATCAGTCGTTCCCCCTTCTGCTCATGCAGACCTACCCACTCTCTCTCGAACCACCCGGGTTACTATTGGAAATCCCTGGGTACGTCTTGATCGCAACTTTCTCGCAGCTTTCATCGGAAGCCTCTATTTTCTAGACACTGTTCAGTTCATCCAACCCGAGGCTGGTAAAAATGACCCAGACAACCCCCCTCCTAACCACATCACAGTCTTTGACGACCATGTAAGGGCAGGAATTAGATTTACTATGCATCCCTTCATGTTCGCCATTGCCGAAAAACACAGAGTCTCCCTATTCTAAATGGATCCTAACTCCATTACATTTATAACGGGATACATAATAATATGTACATATTATAATGTAGAACCAGACATATATTTCTTTTTCTTTTTCTACACAATAAAGAATCAGAAAGTTACCTTTTACCTTACTTCCCGCCAATAGGCTTATTTCCTTATTCGCCCATTATCCAAGGTCCATGATTGGCGATATAAAATTTTCTTCCTCTCTTCTTGCAAAACCTGGCCATTCCCTACGGAACGGAAGGAGGCAACCCCTCCTCAAGGGCTAGTGCCCACAAAGAAGAAACACCCCTCTCTTTATAAAAAATATTCAGATTTGACTAAAGAATGGAATAAGTTTTCCTATAACGTAGTGAAACTTATTGAACCAGAGAGAGTGTATTCTTTAGTGGGTCTCAGTCAGCAACCTCTGAAGATGACTAGGCTTGAAGTCGGTAGGTTTGACACGCTTTGGAACTTTTCTCCCTTTAAGATTATGTTAAAACGAATAATAACCAAACTCTTTCCTGAAGAATGATCTGTGCTCGCCAGCGGTTCTTCGAGATTAGAAGGTGTAGATTCATCCGGAATTGGCTCTTACCGTAACCTCCTCGGACCCCACGATAAATACAAAAGAGGAGGTGGAGATTGCTCTCTGAACAAGGGACATGTCGGTGGAGATCACCGATTCTAACGACCTGCTCCCTTTGCTCACTTCGGTTAGTAAGGGAAAGAGGAAAAGAGTTATGTGCGGCCGATCCCAAGCTTGGTCTGCATCCCCTTGTCTGAAACACCACCGCACACAAGGAGCCTCCAGCTCGGGTTCTCCAATTTTGAACAACAGGCTCCTAAACTGTGATGATGTTGAATAGTTCCTGCCATTCCTCCAGAACAAAGTGCTGACCTTAGAAAAGAAGCATTTGGAGACCCTCAACATAGATGAACAGGTGGCTCAAATGTCACTGTACTTCGCTCGGGTAATTTATCCTTCAATACTCTGTTTCTGTTAATCATTTGCTTTAGTGTATTTCTAAGTTTTAACTTATTCTTATTGTCTCTAATGATACAGCTGCAACCCATCATGGCTTCACTTTCCAACCATTTACTGGCTATTAACTCCGAGGAGGAGTTAATCGATAAGTGGAAACAGACGTGTAGTGAACTAGCAGCTTAGGCCAACAAACAAACCGAGCAGCTGTCCTTGACCCAAGGAGAATTGGATGAAGATCGCCTTTAAATAGCGGCCTAAGGGGAATAGCTGAATGTCTCAAAGTTCCAACTATAGATGACCAAATGTGAAATTGCTAGGCTCATGAAACGTCAAGCTGAGATGGAAAGCCTCTTGCTGGAGAAGGGTAAGGATTAAGAGAAGGAGGTGCATGCAGCATATGAACAGTGAGTCGAGGAAGGAGTCAAGGAAGGTCGTCGGACATTCCTAAGTAGTGAAGTGGGTCAACGGTTCGTTACAGCTTATAGGACAAGTTTGACTGCGACCTACCGCCACACGATGACATTTTTGTAGAAGGTGGGAAAAGGGGCGAAATTATACTTGAGAACCACCATCGAGCGAGCTAAGAAGCAGATCCAGGCATTAGGGCTTAACTTCCAAGTTGATAAGAAAAAGTTGGAGGCAGAGCTACCCCCATTCAGTTTCTGGCACGACGATGTCAATCAAGATTTAAAGGCTGTCTGGTGGACCCAGTGCATGGCTCAAGTGGTGGTGAAATCTGGGCTTAGCGCCGAGCTCGAAGTCCCCCTAGATGAATTCGTCCCCCCTTCTGCCCCTTGATGTAATTTGCCTTTTATAAATTTTATAATTCAACTTCTCTAATTTAATGAAGCTTTATTTCCCTGCATCAAATAATTTTAGTTCACCATGAATGAACCATACCTTATAAAAACTCACACCAGTTATCCTTTTAGCACCAATGCCATCAAGCTAATCCACAAAACCTGCAATCCTTAAAGGCTTCATCCATAAAATAAAAGTTGTATAAATATCTTAATCATAAAAATATCCATTTCTGCATCGCCTTATAACCATAAAACCTGTTAACCATGAACTTTCCCATAAGGTCATAATACCATACCACTTACCGACCTCATAACACATCCACCTAAGCTTAGCCTTATAACCCTTAACCACTCATCATTATAAAGTTATACCACCATATTTTCATGGCGTAATCAGCCAACTCATAAAACCTTTGCTGATTTATACAAGAGTTAGCTTAACATATATCATAAAATTACTACCGACCTATCACAAGGTGGTGGAAAGAGACCACCACATATCAAACCAAGTAGAACTATATCCAACCCGAAACATATTAAACCATATGTGAAAAAGAAATCCACTCAGCCCCCAGGTTTAAATCAATTAAATAAAAAATAAGGCAGCCAAACCATATCAAACCAAAGAATCTAGCGACCATATAGACATATTCAACAAACAACCCAAGAATATGTTTAATCAAACATATTCACATAAGAACATAAGCAAAGAATATGTTAACAAAACATACAAACACATAATCAAACAAGCAAAGAATATGTTAATCAAACATATTCACATAGACACATAATCAAACAAGCAAATAATATGTTAATCAAACATATTCACACATAATCAAATAAGCAAAGAATATGTTAATTAATCAAACATATTCATCAAAAATTGAACCAAGTGTTGACCTTTTCCCATAACCATTCAACCACATCCATCGCTGACATATAAAAGTATCAGCCCATAACCATAGAAACCATAAACCAGCAACCATAAATCATAAACCATCTCCGACCTAATAAAAGCGCCAGCCCATAACCATGAAAACCATAAACCATCGCCGACCCAATGAAAGCGCCAGCCCATAAACCATCATCCATAAACCATTACAATATCATAAGCATCATCCTTTATTAATCACTGATCTAAAAAATCATCAGCCCATAATTGTAAATCATTTCGTAATGAAACAAAAATCCATCACTGACTTAACAAGCGCAACCCATAAATAAAAAGGTGTAACCATAATCCATCGCCTAAGGATCTAAGCATATTATTTCTTCTGATGGCAAATATTCCAGCTTCTTGGTAACGCCTTTCCTTCTTCATCTTCCAGTACATATGCACCTATTTTTAATACTTTGAGCACCTTAAATGGACCCACCCTGTTAGGATACAACTTTTTTGTAGTATATATTGCATCGGCACGCTTCCAAACTAAATCACCAACCTAAAAATGTCTTCTTTTTACCTGCTTATTATATGCTGCCTGAGTCATTTGCTTAAACCTTTCCACTTGCATTACTGCCTTATCTCTTATTTCCCCAATTATTTCTAAAGCTCCCTTAGCCAACTGTTCATTTTCTTCTTCATTAAAAACTTGTGGACGATGTGAACCCCTACTATTTCTATCGGAATGACAACTTCTATATGATAAACCAAGCTAAAAGGTGATTCACACATGGTAGTTTGTGGGGTCATCCGATAAGCCCATAAAATAGAAGATCGTTCCTCAAGCTAGAGTCCCCCTGCCTTTTCCAGCAGTGACTTAATTCCCTGGATGATAATTCTTTTAGTAACCTCAACTTGCCCATTAGCTTTGGGATGTGCTACTGAAGAAAATTGTTGTTTCATCCCCATCGTCTTGCACCAATCCTGCATCATGTGCCCATTCAATTATGCACCATTGCCCGAAACTAAAACCCGTCGTACGCCATACCTATAAAAAATACTGTTAAAGATAAAATCAATTACGGTTTGCTTGGCTATATTGGTCATTTTTTTGCATGTAATTGTTATTTTTTTCTCGTGTTTTTAATTAGAGTTTTATTTTGATTTTAGTAGTTTTTAATTGAGTCTCGTTAGGTTATTCATTTATTTTCTCGTTTTGTGTTTTTCATGTTTCTTGTTAATTTTAGATTTAATTGGGTTAAATAGATTCAATTAATTGGAGGTTTGGTGTAATTATTGGGTTTTGATATTCAAAATTTTCATTTAATAGGTGGATTAATGATTTGAATTCAAGCTAAGGCATGGAGGCCAAAACTCAAGCCTAGTCTTGCCCATTTGCATGTCCAAATCAGTGCCAACAACAAGCTTCAAAATGGCAAACATTCTGGAATGTTGGCCTAGCCTTGCCCACTCCCACGCCTAGCCTTGGCACAAGAAAGGGCACAATTTCCGTGCCTAAAATTGCACCAAGCGCAGCGCCAGGCAGCGCCCACGCATGCCTATTTCAGCACCAGCAACGCCCAGTGCTCATGCCTGCCTACCAGTGCTCGCGCAGCCCAGCGCCCGCACCTACTAGTTCCCATCCTTGCGCCAGCGCCTGCCCAAAGCCTTGCCCGGCAGCGCCCACCATCGCCCGTCCCTGTTCCCAAACTGGTGCCCACTTCGGCTCCCATTTGCTTGCCCAAAGTTGCGCCCGCCCTTGCCCAAAATCACGCCCGCCTTTGCCAAGCATTTCCCAAATCCATGCCCATCCCAGCACCCAGCCCGGCCACCAGCGCCCATGCACACCAAGGCTCGGCCAATGACCGAGCCACCTCGAGCCACCCTTAGCCAAATCGAGCCAAAAGGCTAGCCAAGTGGCTAGAAAGACCATTTCGGGTCAAACTTGGTCAAACCCCAAAAATTTAGCCTTTAAAGACCAAATCGACCCATTTAAACCCAATTAAACCTAGTATAAATAGAGGACTTATCTCATTTTTGTAATCATCACTCTCCTCCCAACCCAAGCATGGGTTTGGGATTAAATTTCTCTCTCTAGATTTTAGATTTAGTTTCAAGCCTTCCTTAGGTTTGTGAGCCTAAGAAGAATTCAAGTGCTCCCTTGGATTTTATTTTTTTGCAATTTCATTCAAGCTTTTGGATTCTCTTTTTAATTCAAGTAAGCTTTCCTTTAATTTCATGCTTTTTCTTCAATTTCATGCTTTGTCTTCAATTTATGCTTTTAACTTTATCTCTTAGATTAATTGTTAGATCCTCTGAATCGTCCGTGGAATCTAGGTGAGTGAAACACCTTGATCATAGATCGAGTCCTTGATCGTCTTTATTTTTAGTTTTTCATGCTTGTTCTTCATTTATGAACTTTGCCTTAGCTCATAGATTTCTTGTTAGATCTTGTGAATCGTCCTTGGAATCTAGGTGAGTGACACACCAAGATCATATATCGAGTCCTTGATCATTTTTATTTTAAGTATTTCATATTCTTTATTTTGGTTTTTATTTTCATGCATTGTTTTATGTTAAATTCTAGATCTACTCTTCGTTTCTAGTTATTTTTTGTAAAGACTTAAAATTTCACGTCAATTTTTATTGCTCTTTCCATTGATGTTTTTAATTTTTGCTAATTTGAATTATTTAGAATTTTACGATCATGCATGCATGGTTGTACTTTGGGTTGTTTTAGTTGTACTTGGTGAAACATTGCTTTTTCTTGCATATTTTTATTATTGCTTGCTATTTAAATTTTGGCACACGCTCGAGGCATCCAACCAACTTGTTAAAAATAAATTGATTCACACAAACAATCGAATTCTGATAATACTGAGCCATGAACCCACTTTTCTTATTTCAACACCACTAAAACTACTCTTTCAAAATGGCGCCGTTGCGACTCGGCTTGGTTAAGGTTTTTGATTTGGTTATAGTCTCTTTGTGTTTTTAGCCTTCGTTTGTATTTGATGTTTTCGTTAAGTATGCAAGGTCCTTATAGCAATGGAGGTTACATTCCCAACATGGGAGGGCATGGTTCAAACTATGTTGGGAATGGGATGATGTGCAACGGATTTGGTAGCGTGGGAGGGCATGGTGCAAACCACGTTGCCGATGGTGGAATCGACTATTTTCAACCCAACATGGGAGGGCATCTTGCAAACCATATTGGGTCAAGAGGCTTCATGGGTACGAATGGTTTGTATAGCGGTTACGGAGCCCCTAATCATCAAATTCTGAATATGTATAATGGAGGCTTTGTTAATCCAAATGGGATCGTTAGTGACCAAAATTCGAATTCCAATCCGTGTGGAGGATATGGTGCCCCCAATCACTTTTCTAATATGCACAATTTGACATCCTATACATATGGTGGTCATAATGCTCCCAATCAATGCACGAACATGTCTAATGGAGGCTTGATTAGTCCGAATGGGAACGTTGGTGGTCAATATTCAAATCCCGGCCCGTATGGCGGTTATGGTGTTCATGTGCATTGTCCATACATGTATAATGGTGCTTTGGGAGTCCGAATGGGAATGTGAGTGGCCAATTTCCTGAGCATTTATGTACGTCTTCCTTGATTACTCTCAGCCCCAAAATGCCTCCTTTTCTGCCTTACAAGTCTCGCATTTGGATCCTCATTTAGATGGTGCTACACGACCTCGGGAGATACCCCTGGTAGTTCACTAAAACGAAGATATCTCAAGACTTTCTCAGTAAAGCAACAAGCTCTGCCTTTATGTTCTCCGTAATATGGCTACCTATTCTTCTTGTGTACCCTTATTTTCCATCTTCTAACTCAATCTCTATGAGTTCCTAATGAGGCTGAATTAAATTCTCCTCCTCCCTTAACTTTTTAGCGCTTTTTATTCCCTCTTGTATATCATTGTTCTGTTCCCATTTTCCTACACTCATCCCCTTCTGCACGGTGATCTGATAACAGGACCATGCGACCCACTTCTCTGATACCGCCTCGCCGCCTTTATCTCTTGCTGGATATTTAAAACTCATGTGGTAAGTAAAAGTGACCACGTGGAATTCATTGAGAGCAGGTTGCCCGTATATAATGTTACTGGCCGAGTTAGCCTAGATTTTCAAGAACTTCAATTTCTTCTCCACTCGGAGATCGCCACTTTCCCATGCAACCGGAAGTACCACCTCTCCCTATATAATGACCTGCGCTCCATTAAAAGCATAAATAGGTGTTTCTATAGGTTTTATTTTTACCTCGGGACTCATTTTTTCCAACCACTCCTCAAAAATAATATAAATCGAGCTCCCATTGTCCACGAACACTCTTCCAACATCATATCCTGCCACCTCTGCCTGAATCACCAACGCATCATTATGCTTAACCCGCAAGCTTCGTCGTTCCCAAAGGCTTAAAGAAATAACTGGTCATGCCCCCTAGGGTCGCCTATTAATAACTGCGATATCAAATGGTCCTGGGCGAGCTGCCTTCACATGTCGTTTTCTTGCGTTATTTGAGTTTCCATCCATTTATCCACCTGATATCATTTTTATCCTCCTCCTATTATTCCCAGTAGCTCCCCACTATTCTAATCTTCTTTGCCCATTCTACCTCGGGTGCCCCCATTCCTGTGATTGCGGGGGAGCTCCTGATGGTGGTCCTGGTAAACCTGCCTTTGATCCCATGGTGCTCTATATTTGTACACCAACTCTTTCAGGTGCCCCGCCTTGATCAACCTTTCGATCTCCTCCTTTAGGTGTCGGCATCTCTTTGTATAATGTCCGTAGTTATTATAGATACTGCAAAAGAACAAAGATTTTATGTTAGTGGGTATTTCGGTATAGTCCTCTACCCACCTGATAGCATTGGGAACCTGTCTCTTAGTAATTGTAAGCACTCTGGCTCTAGGCATCGACACAACCCATCAACGAAACATCGACGAGTGCCTACCAACTGAGTCGACAACCCTAGTCGATAGACGCGCAAAGAACAACACACCATCGTCGATCGATAGCAGTCATTGATGGAAGAACGACACTAGGAATACCTTTGATTGATGCTAGTCGACGGTCGATCGAAAATCTTAATTTCCAGGAAAAATTACCACGGTGCCCTCCTTGACTGACAATATTTAAGCATTAACATTCTCCAGTTACGTCCAAATCTGATCACTTACCTTATTATGACCTAGATAACCCACTTTTGAATATTTAAATTTTGCCTTTACTCTTGCATTATATTCTTCTTGATTTTTCGCTTTTGATTATCGAATTTAAAGATTATGGATTTTTTGATATTGGGAATTCAGCTCTTTGGGAGCTCTTTGATCTTTTTCTGCTATTTGTATTCATTAATCATTTATGTAATTTCAACCGTTTAAGTGTAGCTATTCTCTTCTGAATTTGAATTATTATTTTAGATATGTTGAATGCATTTATTTTGATTTTCATTTAATTGTAAGTATTGGGCTGAATTTATTTTTGTAAAATGGTTTATTTTTGTTTATGTTAAGAGTAACCCAACCAATTCAAAACTAAAAATATCAAAAAGAGCAGCAATCAGATAGCAGAAAACGGATAGGAAAAAGTGCTTAACTTTTATTCCTCAAAATCAGTTCGGATCGGCGATGACCGATTCCTTTTACAAGTGCTTAATATCAAATTACAAGCTTTCTCTCTCTAAAGATCTCTATATTTCTCTCTCAAAAAATTGAGGGTCCATCTCTCTCTCTTGGAGAGGCTATTTATAGTTTTCCATTGAAACCCTAATTAGACACCTGTCACCCTCTCATTGGTCCTCCAAGAATCTTGTTCATGTGTCTACCGCCTCCATGCCGACCTCAGACATTTTCCTTTTTACTTAACTCGACCTCAGCCATTGTTCTTGCAAGCTGAATCCGGAGACGTCGGCTTAACATTTAAGCTTGGCAAGTTAAGATTGTCAACAAATCGGAGGCACACTGGTTCAGACGACACATCTCTCGGGGGAGCTCATCCTGCTTGGCATCTTATTGGTTGGCACGCGAGGTCAAGAGAGTTAAGCGTGTAGTGACGGCCGCCTGGCACCCAAGGAAGTGGCCGTGCTCGGTAGGGTGGCCGAGCTCAACCTGCTCGGCAGCCTCGAGCGGGAATAATCTGCATGTAGCTCTGACCGCCCGGCTGGCCCTGCTCGGCAGGATGGCCGAGCTTAACTTGCTCGGTACTTTCCTGGTCGGCAGACCCAAGCGGGAGTACTCGGCATGTAGCTTCGACCACCCGGCATCCTCGGCAGATGGTCGGCTCGGCAATCACGGCGAAGGTCCTGCTCGGCAATCTTCAAGTCAGCACGTTCGGGCAGGGGTGCTCGGCGTGCAGCTCGGGCCGCTCAGCATCCTCGGCGGATGGTCTGCTCGGCACTTATGGCGAAGGTCTAGCTCGGCAGTCTCCAGGCCGGATATTGCGGCAGGAGGTCTGGGCCATTTGGCACTTGCTCGGCAGGATGACCAGCTCGGCTCGGCACGGGTGCTCGGATCTGCTAGGCACCCTCTTCGTGGACACTCGACTAGAGGCCTAGACCACCCGGCTCCTGCTCGGCAATTATTCAGCTCGGCGATCCTGGACTGGAGTATTCGACAGCTCAACCTTGATTGCTTGGCACCTCGGAATCTCCTGCTCGGCTTTCTCGGCAGCTCAATATGAGGAACTCGGTCTTGGCGCTCGGCAGCAAGCGTGTGTGTCACCGGCAGTTTGATGCCATTAACGCGGCGGTTTGGCATGGGTAACTCGGAGGGCCCTCGAGATTTCAGTGCCTAATAACTTACTTGTGCAACTATTTTTACGCTCTTGACCCGACACGGTTTCAGTCTTGGTTCTTGGGACGATAACGACCATCAACAAGCCACTGAGCGCGGAGTCGGCTGCGTGTTGGTGAGTTTGGGCTCACCAAATCCTGGTCGTCCATAATACCAAGCCAGTTAAAATGGTGTCCTATCCTTTCAGCCCAGTCCTGCCTGCAGTTTGACCGCCTCGCTCCCCGTGAAGGAAGCTTTTTCAGGTGCTTTTGGAAGCTTTTGCAATCTTGTCCTTTTATGTTTTTTGACTGTTGTGTCACATGACCTCTTTCCTTTATTATACCAACCTCTTCCTCCTTTCTTCCCCCATTTTCATTATGCAACTTCTTTAATTCTCAGCTTTTTCTCTCAAAAATATTCTTTGAAGGCAGCGTAATTCGTGTTCCTGTTCCGCAATATCCAGTTCGGCCAATCTCCGCTTCATATTCACCTAATTCTCTTCGAATTTTTCCTGTTCCCAAAAGGTAATTTCCCTTCTTTCCTCTTCCCTCTTTTTGAACCTTTTCCATGTCTAGTAGCCCAGGTTACTCTCCGGACAGTTCTCTAGGGTGCGAGGGGGCTGGTCCCGATGGTGACCGGTCAGAATTCCAGTCAGGTCCGTACGCTGGGTCTGGGTTCAACCAGTACGGGAGTTTTGGTACCGGGACATATTTGGTCACGGGCACCCTTTTTCTTTTGAGGGGTTTTCGGGGAATTATCAATTTGGCGATTTCCCCCGATTTGACCAAGCGCAATCTTTTTGACCTGGACGTCGGTTTGGGGCGGGGTGTGAGCTTGGGTCACGTGGTGAGTTAGGTCCGAGTTCCTATTACGGATTGGCCGATTTCCCCGAGGGTGAGATTGTGGAAGAATCGGGATGGGTGAGGAGTTTAAGCTCAGATCGGACTAGGGCGGCGGAGCAAGATTTTAGGGTCGGCTCCCAGCAGCTCGACCCCTCGGGAGATCTCGACTGTCGGGGCCCAGAGGGTAATGAGGTTTATAAGGTAAAAAAACCTAAGTCCAAAGCCCTCACATCGAGCCCGTGAGTAACCCTAGCCTCTTGGTCAGATGTCCTTGGAGAACGCACCCCGACTGGTCACTAGAGAGGCTTCCCCCGCGCGGTTGGGATGACACCCGACTCGGCTTTGCTTTTGAGCAGAGCATTTTGGTGGATGATAACTTGGTGTCATACCGGAAAGAGTGCGGCATCCCCTGGGCCGTCCATCTGTTTCTTCCTTATAACATCGAGCAGATTCATTGTCCGCTGGCTTCTTCCACAATAATGTTCACGCACAGTCTGTATTTCAGAAATTCGTTCCCGCTCCCTCGACCTTTGACGGACATTCTAAACGACCTAGGGCTACCTATCTTTCAGCTCCACCCACTAGTCATAGCTCGGATCCTTGGTTTATTCATGCTCTTTAGTCTTAGAGATTGGCCGGCTCCGACCCTAGAGGAGCTGCGGTGATTGTATCTTTATAAGGCCGCGGGTGGGAGCGATTTCGGGTTCTATTATAATTTGGTCCGGAAGGGCGTCTTCAAAGATCTTGTAATCGGGTTCCCCGACACCTTTCATGATTGGAAACCGAACTGGTTTTATGTGTGTGTGTGGGGGGGGGGGGGGGGGGGGATTGGTAAACGAGGAACCCCAATTGCTCGATCTCCTCCCAATTCTCTTAAGAAATTTGGTTAGTATAACATTGACACCCTTTCCTTCATTTTGGCCTAATCCTCATTGTTTACTTCTATTTTAAGTTTATCGCAAGTCGAAGAGTCTTAGCCAGGAATTTCTCGCTCGTTTGTTCGACATTTTGGGTTCCGACCTGGCGTCAAGGCATTACAAGATCGTGCTTACGAAGGCCAAGCTTCGGAGAGCCGGACTCAGAGACTCCCCCCTTCGCGTTCAGCTCGGACCATCTGTACCTGGTAAGGCTGATTTTGTTCGCATACGTTTATGTATATGTATTTTTTGTGCGTGTCTCAGTCCTTTCATGATTCGTGTTTTAATCACGGGACTCCCAAGTTTTTTTTTCTCTATTTGATATGTCTTGTTCGGCCTTTTCGGTGACCTTCTCCCGATGTCGGCCGGTGCCCACTTTCGAGATTCGGTCAAGCTCGGCAGTTCAGTCCGTCCAGCTCGGCGGGCCTATAGAACGTTCTGTGTTAATTAATACTAATTTTTTTTCGTGGTGTTGAGCTCCTCAGTTTGGTTTTCTTTGTCTGGTTTAGCTAAACCGTCCGGTTTGGACTTTCAGTTTGTATTACTCTTACTCGTGTGATTTTCGTTTGCAGTTTATTATCCCTTCCTTGACCAGAACATGTCTCTCGCCGCGCTTGACTGGGCTGCCAAGTTCCTTGAGCAAAGCAAGAAAGCTGCCAAGAAGCCAGCTACCGGCGGGGGCAAGAGGAAGAAGAAGAATGCCCCTGCTGCTCCGTCAGCTCCTCCGGAGTCCTTCTCAGCTCCTCAGGCCGGTGAAGGGAGCTCTCATCAGGAGCCCATCACTGTTGAGCACAAAGAGATTGTGTTTGGAGGTCCCCATCCTCAGTGTGCCCATCCCGAGTATGACTATTCAGGGTGTTATGCTCCCAACGCGGCCGGTGGGTCTATTGGACGACATCCCTTTTCTGAGTTCTCGGATAGCATCGCTCGCAACTGGGAGACGAGCCTTGATGGTTGGGTCTCCGGCTTCGATGGAGACAGTCAACTGGGGTTCTCAGAGGAGAACCTTTGTCGAGACTTTGCCTCGATGCAACTAGCTCGGTGGAGTTTTTTTGACCTCCGAAAGGACCATGCTCGGCTCCAGCGGGACTTCGCTGCTTTTCAGGAGACGCACAATCATTTCACGCAACTCATCCTCGACCGCGATTCCTGGATGGCGCGAGCTAATAAGGCTGAGCAATCCATCGAGGCGGCTCTGAGCACAACCCAGTCGACTTTGTCTAATCTGGATGGCTTGAAGATCCAGCACGCTGAGCTGGTCCAGAGGCACTCTGAGCTGGTGACTGCCCGTGCTCAAGGGGAGGAGACCGCGTTCGCAAGGGGGAAAGATGTTGGCGCTGAGGAGTACCGAACTGAGACTCCTGGGCCTATGATGAGCGCCTCATACCTATCCACCGTGCAGGAGGCCCTCCAAATGCTGAGGAATGGGGCTTCTATTCCTGATTTTGAGAAGCACATTGCTGAAAAATGTTGGAGTATGGCATGGGAGGTGGTGAGGCCGACATGGATGCTGATGGTGAGGAGCAGGAAGATGGCGATGATGATAAGGATGTAGGGGATTGATTTACACTCCTTCTATCTTGACTTTTTCTGTATTTTTATGGCATATCACTTTTGGGCGGCCAAATTTGATGTTCTGGACAACTTTCAATTTGAATCCGAATCGGCTTGTTCTGGACGGCTTTTCCCTTTGCCTTACGCTTGACTTTGTTTTTTTTTGTTGTTGTTTGCTTTCCTATTGTGGTTTGGTGATCTAAATATGCATGCATATTGCCTTTTTTTTATATGATGATGATCCGGGCTGGAAAGCTTGTTTCCGATGAGCTCAGATTTTTATTTGAAAATTTGCACTTCTTTACGTGGCGAGTTGATTTGAGTTTAGCTCTTTTTGAGCTCGGCACGTTGAGTTCGGATTTTTGAAAACTTTCTCTTTTTTACGTGTCGAGCTAACTTGAGTTTGACTCTTTTTGAGCTCGGCACCTTGAGCTCGGATTTTTGAAAACCTGCTCTTTTTTTACGTGTCGAGCTAATTTGAGTTTGACTCTTTTTGAGCTCGGCATGTGTTTTGCATGTAATTATTGTGGTTTTCCTTTTATTTTTAGTTAGAGTTTAACGTTGTTTTTAGTCGTTTTTGGGTCGTTTATTCTAGTTTTTTAGGTCATTTTTTTGTCTATTTGCTTATAGTCTTAAAGTGTACGAAATGTGAAGTGTTTGTGCTACTTTTGGGTTTTTAAGGTTGAATTCTTGTTTTGTAGGTGGCTAAAAGGATTATATTCACTCGGCGGATGTTTTGGATCAGAAAAAAGGAAATTCGAGCTGAAAGCATCCAGGATCGACTGAAAAGCTCCAAATCGACTGCCAGATCGACTGGTGGTCGATTGAATGGTCAGAGATCGACTGAAAGCCCCAAAATCGACTGCAAAACAGTAGCTCCCCCATTTTGGCAGAGCACTCGATTGAATGCTCCTCAGTCGATCGACTAAGCAGTCGATCGACACCCCCTGCAGTCGATCGACACCCCCTGCAGTCGATCGACTGCAACGCTGAGGGCTGCGGGATCTTTGGTGTTTTTGACGATTTTGCCCCGACAAACAACTATATAAAGCCCACACCTTGCACCATCGAAGGATCACTCCCTTCCCAACCCTAACTTGGGTATGGGGATCAAATTACTCTCAAGCTCTTGATGATTTTCTTCTCTCTTAGGTTTTAGATTTAATTTTAAGCATTGATGTAGTTTCATTTCTAGTTTTAGATTTACTTTCATGCTTGGCCTTGGGTTTGTAAGCCTAAGAAGAATCCAAATACTCCTTTGGATTGTTACTATGATCGCAATTACATTCAAGCTTTGTTTCATTTCTTAATTCAAGTAAGTTTCCTTTCAATTTCATGTTTTATGCTTTATTTCTATGCTTTGTTCTTCATTCCATGCTTGTTCTTCATGTTATGCTTTTCGCCTTTGCACCTTGATTTCTTGTTAGATCTTAAGAATTGGATATGGAATCTACACGAGTGATACATCTAGATCATAGATAGAGTCTTAGATCTTCTTGATTTCAAGTTTTTTCATATGCTTTATTTGCAATTTTATTTTCATGCATAATTCTAGGTTAAATATTAGATCTACTCTTGGTTTCTTGTTATTTTCCATAAAGTTTTAAATTTTCTCGTCCATTTTCATTGCTTTATCCATTCATGCTTTCAATTTTCGTTAATTTGCATTATTTGAGTTTTTATGCATTGTTGTACCTTGTATTTGCATGCTTGTACTTGGTGAAACATTGCATTTTCTTGCTTATTTTCATTATCTTGCATTTACATATTGAGGTATACGATGAGGAATCCTATCCACTTGTTATTTCAATTTTTAGAATAGTTTAGTTAGGTTAATTGCTTTATTTTCATTTTCCTTTTATTTTCCAAGATTGAAACACATTGAAAATTACGATCGAATCGGTCTCTGATAATACCGAGCCATGAACCCGTTGATTCATTTCAACACCACGAAAAACTATGCAACAACACGTTGAGACTGGATTTTTGAAAACCTGCTCTTTTTTACGTGTCGAACTAATTTTAGTTTGACTCTTTTTGAGCCCGGCACATTGAGTTCGGATTTTTGAAAACTTGCTCTTTTTTACGTGTCGAGCTAACTTGAGTTTGACTCTTTTTGAGCTCGGCACGTTGAGCTCGGATTTTTTAAAAACTGCTCTTTTTTTACGTGTCGAGCTAATTTGAGTTTGACTCTTTTTGAGCTCGGCACGTTGAGCTCGGATTTTTGAAAATTTCCTCTTTTTTATGTGTCGAGCTAATTTGAGTTTGACTCTTTTTGAGCTCGGAACGTTGAACTCAGATTTTTGAAAACCTGCTCTTTTTTACGTATCGAGCTAATTTGAGTTTGGCTCTTTTTGAGCTCGGCACGCTGAGCTCGGATTTTTTATTTTGCTCTTAGCGAGAAGAGTTGTTACGGCGAGATTTTCATTAGTGAGATCGACCTGGTGAGGTCGATCTATCACTCTTGTTTGGTTTTAGGGCTTTGAAGCCCCTTACTTTTGTCGATCTGTGTTCTCAAAGAATAACGAAAAATGAAACTTTATTGATAATATTTCATAAGGTATACAGCATTCCAAGGGTGTGGAAATTTCTTTCCGTCTAGGTAATCTAGGTGGTAAGCCCCATGCTGGAGGATTTCTGATACTCTGAATGGTCCCTCCCACTTTGGTTTGAGGGAATCTTGGTTCGGTCCGAAAACGCGTTTGAGGACCAGGCCACCAACTTTGGAGGTTCTGGCCTTCACTTTTGAGTTTGAGTAGCGTTCGCTTCTTTGCTTGTAGATCGCGTTTTTCAGTTCGGCATCCATTCTTCTTTCCTCGAGGAGGTCGAGTGCGGCTCGGCAAACCAAGTTGTTTTTCTCTTCCTCGAAGTGTGCTACTCGGTAGGATGGTGTGCCGATCTCAACTGGTATGACCGCTTCTAATCCAAAGGCCATTGAGAATGGGGTTTCATAAGTGGATGAGCAATGTGTTGTTCTGTACGACCATAAGACACCGAGTAGCTCTTCTGGCCAGCTACCTTTCAGATATTCCAACTTCTTTTTCAGTGTATATTTGAGGATCTTGTTGACTGCTTCAACTTGTCCGTTTAATTGAGGGTGGTATGGTGTCGAGAAATTGTTTCTAATATTCAGCTTCCCACAAAATGCCTTGAACCTCTTGATGTCGAACTGCTTGCCATTGTTAGTACTATTGAGAGTGGCACTCCGAATCTACATATGATTGATTTCCAGACAAAACTGATGATCTTCTGGTCGGTTATGCATGCCAGCGGTTCGGCTTCTTCCCATTTGGTAAATTAATCCACTACAACTACCACGTATTTTACTCCTCCTTTGCCCTTCGATAGTGGACAAATTAGGTCAATTCCCCATTTTGCGAACGGGCATGGCGAGTATATGGAATTGAGGGTTTCTGCGGGAAAGTTGATCTGGGGTGCAAAACCCTTGGCATTTTTCGCACTTCTGACGTTCTCTATCGCGTCCTTTTTCAAGGTCGGCCAATAGTAACCTTGTCAGATGAGCTTGTGAGCCAGTGATTGTCCTCCAGCGTGGTTTCCACAGATGCCCTCATGTACTTCTCTCAACGCTTATTCAACATTCTGTTCATTCAAGTAGCGGAGTAGGGGAACGGAATACCCCCTCTTGTAGAATAGACCATCCACAATGGTGAATCGAGCTGACTTTGTCCGTATTGACTGCGCTTCAGCTCGGTCTTCAAGGAGCACTCCTTCGTTCAGGTAGAGTAGGAATGGTTTCATCTAGCTCTCCTTTCTGTTCTGAACTTCCTCATTCTTGTCGGCTTGGCTAGCCAAATAGGTGGCGGCAGCATCAAGTGCTATTGTTGAATGGTGGCTGATCGTCACTGTATCCAGCTCCTCAACACCCAAGCTTGATGCTAGCTTGGCCAAGGAGTCTGCTGGGACATTATCATTTCTTGATATATGGATGATTTCGACTTCAAATTCAGCTAGGCGAGCTTTAGTGGGCTCTAGGTACAATGCCATTATGGGCTCCTTGGTCTCATACTCCCCGTTGATCTGATTCACCACTGGTTGGGAGTCGGTCTGTATTTTCAGATTCCTGATCCCCATTGAGGCAGCTATTTCGAGACCAGCTAGGAGTGCTTCATACTCAGCTTCATTATTAGTCAAAGGAAACTGGAAGAGTACAGCTGAGCAGAAAGGCTTCTTTTCAGGAGTTACCAACACAATTCTAGCCCCAGCTCGCCCAACTGTCGACGAGCCATCAACGTACATGCTCCACTGTTAGGCCTTTACGGGGACTTACTCAACCGAAGGGGTGAACTCAACTATGAAGTCGGCCAGAGATTGCCCTTTGATGTCCGTTCTCGGTTCATAAGCTATGTCGAATTGTCCGAGCTCGATGACCCATTTGATCAACCTTCCCGAGGTGTCAGGGCGGTGCATGATTTACTTTAAAGGGAACCTTGTCAGCACAATTATCCTATGTTCCAAGAAGTATGGACATAATTTTCAGGAGGAGGTGACGAGGGCGTGTGCTAGCTTTTCCATGTCCGAGTACCTCAGCTCGGCATCATGCATAGCGTGGCTTGTGTAATACACTGGGTGTTGTTCGTGCTCGTCAGATCGAACGAGCACCGAACTGACCGCCGCCGTTGAGATAGCTAAGTAGAGATACAACGACACTTTCTTTATTGGCTTTTGCAAGGTCAGCACACTTTCCATGCACTTCTTTAGATCTTCAAAGGCTGTTTGGCATTCTTCAGTCCATTTAAAGGTTCGGTTCTTCTTGATTGCTTCAAAGAAGGGTTTCCACATATCCGTTGATTTGGATATGAAACGGTTCAGAGTGGCCATTTTGCCGGTTAAGCTCTGCACTTGCTTTATGCTTCAGGGAGGTTGCAGTTTGGTTATAGCCCGAATTTTGTCCGGGTTGGCTTCAATGCCTCTCCGACTTACCATATAACCTAAAGATTTTCCAGAACCAACTCCAAATGAGGATTTTTTGGGGTTTAACATCAATCGGTAAACACACAAAACTGAAAACATTATATTGAGATCATCAATGTGATCGGTTGAGTACAAAGACTTGACGAGCATGTCGTCTAGATAGACTTCCATAGTTTTTTCTATCATACTAGCAAACATTTTATTCACGAGGCGCTGATAGGTAGCCCCAGCATTATTCAGGCCGAATGGCATCATGGTACAGCAATAGAGACCTCTTGCCGAGTAGAACGACGTGTGCTCCTGGTTGCCCGAGTATATTGGGATCTGGTTGTACCCAGATTAGGCATCCATAAAGCTCCTCAGTTCGTGTCCAGCGGTTGCGTCTACCATGTAGTCGTTGTGTGGGAGTGGGTATCTATCCGTCGGCCATGCCTTGATCAGGTCAGAGAAGTCAATGCACAATCTCCATTGACCGGTCTGCTTTTTGACGAGCACGGAGTTAGATACCCAGACCGGTTACCTGACCTCGTGGTGAACTTGTTATCCAAAAGCTTCATGACCTCTAACTACATTGCCTCGTACCGGTCCGGGATGAGCTTCCTCATTTTCTGTATGACCGACCTGACATTCTTATCAATGTTGAGTTGGTGGCAAGCTTCTTTTGGTTCGATGCTCTGCATATCGACGTGTGTCCAAGCAAAGACATCCTTTTTGCTTTCAGAAAGTTTATCAGCTCGGATCTGATGGTCTCCTTGAGTTCATGGCCAACCCGGAGCTGTTTGTTTGGGTCGAGCTCGTCAACCGATATCCAAACTCAGCTTTCGAGGGTCCAGCTCATCCTCCCCAACTTTCAATTCGGCCTTTTCAGCTCGGCAGATAATGTCTTTTGACTCCCACATCGGCTGAGTTTGGCATCTTTGTTAGTGTTCTGAATGGAGCTCTGTCTTTTCTCTATTTCTTCTTTTGTGAGCTCGGTCACCTTTTCCGAGCTCACCTCGTCTTTGTTTCCCAGCTCTTTGCTTTCTTTCTCGATCAGTTCTTCACTCTCTTTTTCCTGCTAGACCATGTTTATCTGCTTCGGCCTGATCGACCAACTGCATTCCTGAGTAGCTACTTGATCCCCTCGATCTTCGCATTCACCCAATATGCCTGGGAACTTGATCAAGTAGTTGTAGACTACATTGCACCTTTGAGGTCGTAAAGAGCTGGTCTACCTATGAGAGCGTTGTAATCACTCGGGACGTCAATCACTTTGAAGGTTGTGAGTATGGTCCTTTTTTCTTCACCTGTGCCGAATTCCACATATTTTTACTTCGAAGAGAGTCTGCACGTAGCCGCCACTGATCCCTCTAGTCCTATCATCACACGGCTCGATGTACTCTTTTGGTACTCTCATTCTTCGAAAGGCCGAAAGATATATTATGCTTGCGTATGCACCGGGATCTACAAGGACTCAGTGTGTTTGGATCCCCAGAATAGGCACGGTGATGACAAGAGCATCAGAGTGGGGGTGATCCAGTGGGGCGGCGTCTGACTCGTAGAAAGTAAAGGGTGACACTAACTTGTCCTCCTCCTCGGTGTGGTCGACAAAATGAAAGATGTCAGACCTCATGACTTTTGTCTTTTGAATTAAGTTCCTTGACTCCCTGATCAAGATCTTCCTTTTTCTATTTGACATATCTTCCTCTGCTCGGCTGGTGTTAGCGAAAGTCAGTATCTCTCTTGGTGCCCAGGCTCCAGCAGCTGGGGGTGGGGGTGGCTGATTGTTACCTCTTCGTTTCTGTCTGGCTTGATGGTTCTTTGAGAATGGCAACAAGTTCCAATCATCACAAACTTTGATCAGAGCGCGGATCAAGTCGTGTCACTCTTCTGTGTTGTGTCCAATTGACCTGTGATACCTGCATAATATCTTCTTGTCGAGCAGGGAAGGATCTTTCTTGATGAGTCGGGCTGGAGGGAGAATGTCCAGGTCCTTGATTCACTCAAAAATCGTGGCAGCTTCCATTGAGTAGACCTCATTGTACTCGGCAAGGAGGTCATTATGCTTTTATTGGAGGAATTTTTTCATGGTCACTTGAGGACTCGGGTTCTTGTCGCTTTGTAGGGTAGGCTTGTGCTTTGTTGAAATGAAATGACCGGGGCGGCCATATTCTGCTCGGCTGCGATCTGGGATGCGACCAGTGCAAGGAACTCCTTGAAAGTTTGAGGGTTTTGTTGGTTATTGATCCACTTGAAGAATGAATTGTCAAATAATCCGCTCTGGGCTAAAATGAGTAGAGCTTCATCACCACAGGGCTGAGACTCTGAAAATTGCTTGGTGAATCGAGCTATATAGCTTTTCAGTGATTCATTCGGTTGATGGACGATGGTGGCGATGGCTCTTTTCGGTGCAACTGAGGCCTTGGAGACCATGAAGTGTCCTCGGAATGATGATCTCAACTATGGCCATGAACAGATAGAGTGACGCGGTAGCGATCGGTACCATCTTAGTGAGGCTTCGTTTAATGTCATGGAGAACATTCGGCACCTGTGGTTGTCAGACGCGCCGAGCATGTCCTTGTAGTTCTGGTAGTGACTCATATGTGAGTCAGGGTCGCTGCTCCACTTGTATAGAGCAATTAGAGGGATTTTCAGTTTTCCCTTTAGTGAATCAAAGAGGATTAGGATAGACAGGGGGGACTCTTCATCACATGTCGAGATGACCATAACTGGTCACGAGATTGGGTATGTGGGCCGAGCAAAGGGAGTGATTTGCTTGGCCTCCAGCTCGGCAATTCTCCGCTTCAAATATTTTAGCTCGGCCAGTTCCTCGTTTGGCTTACGTGGGATGCTCATGGAAATACTCTTGTTGTTGGCCGACCTCTCGGGATGGTCTTCCTGTGCTTTGCTAGCTGGCTTTTTGAGCCGAGAAAAGATGTTCTGGGGGGAGGAGAATGTGAGGCGATGTGCAATGGGAGGTCTCTCGAGACTGCTATTGGCATTCAGCTCAGTTTCCTAGTCTTCTTTTTCCATTTTTCTTTGCTACCTCTCGAGTTGGGTCTGACTCCGCTTGCCCTTCCTCAAGGTTAACTTTCTTGGGATTGCCGACCAGAACTTCTGGCATTAAGATTGACTTTGCTGCCTTCTTCATCATCTCTTCGAATTCTTTAGCAAAAGCAGGGTGTTGCATGAACGACCGTACTTGTTTCGGGTCAAGCTCATTTGGGCCCGATTGCACAGTCTTCTCCTTGCGCTCCTTACCAGGATTTCTCCTTGATCTCTCTAAAGGACTCATGTTGACGAATTGGATAAACAAAAACTCCTCTTTTTACAAACCAACCTCAAATACAGTGAAGTTCTGGGGTTCAGCTCCTCACGAAAAAACAAAAATTGGGTAGAAGATAGAAAATGAAATTTGAAGTTCTCAGTGAGCAAGTGGGACTGCAGATCACAAGAGACTTTCATCTAGAGCCATTTTGTTTATGTTAAGAGTAACACAACCAATTCAAAACCAAAAAAGATCAAAAAGAGAAGCAATCAGATAGCAGAAAACGGATAGGAAAAAGTGCTTAACATTTATTCCTCAAAATCAGTTCGGATCGGCCTTGGCCGAGTCCTTTTACAAGTGCTTAATATCAAATTACAAGCTTTCTCTCTCTAAAGCTCCCTATGTTTCTCTCTCTAAAAAATTGGGGGTCCATCTCTCTCTCTTCGAGAGGCTATTTATAGTTTTCCATTGAAACCCTAACTAGACACTTGTCACCCTCTCATTGGTCCTCCAAGATTTTTGTTCACGTGTCCACCGCCTCCATGCCGACTTCAGACATTTTCCACCGACTTAATCTGACCACAGCCATTGTTCTTGCTAGCCGAATTCCAAGACGTAGGCTTAACATTTCCGCTCGGCAGGTTAAGATTGTCGAAAAATTGGAGGCGAACTGGTTCAGAGGACACATATCTCGGGGGAGCTCATCCTGCTCGGCAGCTTCCTGGTCAAATGGTCTACTCGGTAGGTTGGCCGAGCTCAACCTGCTCGGCACTTTCCTGGTCGACAGCCCCGGGCGGGAATACTCAGCATGTAGCTCTGACCGCCCGGCTGGCCCTGCTCAGCAGGATGGCCGAGCTCAACCTGCTCGGCACTTTCCTTGTCGGCAAACCCGAGCGGGAGTACTCGACATGAAGCTCCGACCACCTGGCGTTCTCAGCAGATGGTCTTCTCGGCAATCACGGGGAAGGTCCTGCTCGGCAATCTTCAAGTCGGCACGTTCGGGCAGGGGTGCTCGACGTGCAGGTTGGGGCCCTCAGCATCCTCGGTGGATGGTCTTCTCGACACTTATGGCGAAGGTCTGGCTCGGCAGTCTCTAGGCCGGATATTTTGGCAGGAGGTCCGGGCCATTTGGCACCTACTCGGCAGGGTGACCAGCTTGGCTCGGCATGGGTGCTCGGATCTGCTGGGCACCTTCGGTGTGGACACTCGGCAGGAGACCTAGACCACCCGGCTCCTGCTCGGCGGTTATTCAGCTCAGCGCTCCTAGACTGGAGTATTCGACAGCTCAACCTTGAATTCCTAGCACCTCAGAATCTCTTGCTCGGCTTTCTTGGCAGCTCGACGTGAGGAACTCGGTCTTGGCGCTCGGCAGCTCGCGCATGTGTCACCGGCAGTTTGATGCCATTAATGCTGGTGTTCGGTATGGGTAAATTGGAGGGCCCTCGAGAGTTCAGTGCCTAATACCTTACTTGTGCAACTATTTTGATGCTCTTGACCCAGATCGGTTTCAGTCTTGGTTCCTGGGACGATAACGACCATCTACAATTTTTATGGTGATATTGTTATTTTCTAATTTAGGTTGTTAATCCTTCGGTGTTTAGATGTTAATGAATATCATAATTCATTTTAGTTTTAGTATGTTTATCGAACACCTTTAATTGCTCATGTTTTTATTTATTGTTCTTTATCATATGCGATTCGTATGATTGTAGATCTAGTTTGATTCGTTTGTTTTATCGATTGCTTGCCATGTTTATATTGAAGTCGTGTTACTCCTTTTTTTCTAGTTCTTAAAAACAAAAAAATTACCAACTTTTTGTGATCGTGTGTTTAGTTAAGTTGTGTCTAAACGAGCATTTCAATTGTCATTCCTCGAGAGACTCGACTCGAATCCAACTTACCACTTACAATTGCTCTGTTCCCTTGCGGATGAACTTTTCTAATAAAAAGTAACTGTAAAAAGTTTGATTCAAACTTTGGCTTCCTTGCCAGGGACTATGAACTCGAGGAAATTCACTTCAATCAATTTTCTTCCTTTTACGGATTCCCGAATGAAGATCCTCTCAATTACATTCAGGAATTTTACGCTGTCATCCAAACATTTCCCCTTCATGGCCTTAACGAAGATCAACTGAAAATGCAGTGTTTTCCGTATATCTTGAAGGATTGTGATAAAACTTGGCTCATGTATTTGGATCCTGATTCTCTTACGAATTGGGATATGGTGTATGATAAATTTATGGGCATATACTACTCAAATCAAACGAAGGCTCAAATTCGGGAGAAGATAGCTTCGTTTATCCAAAAAGATGGAGATCCACTTCACGAGGCTTGGGAGCACTTTAAAGGACTTCTCACGTAATGCCCACATCATCACTACACATACGAGATAGTCAACTAATTTCTCTACGCCGGGCTTATTCTAACTTTCCAATATATGGTTGACAATGCCGCCGGGGGGATATCGAGTAGCAAAAAGCCCAATAAGTGTACGATATCTTTGAGTCAATAAGTTATAACTCCCAACAAAAGATCACCCGCTCGAAGTGGAAATCTCTCGTGCTTCTCATGATGATACGAAAAGGATTGCCGAATTGACGAGGCAAGTGGACTCCTTGCGTACTCAAAACACAATCCTCTCTCAAAGCGTACCCCAATCACCAAAGCTTACCGAGATGTGTGGGATTTGGAGTGTATGGGCATGGGGACAATCTTTTCCAAGCCACGTTTGAACCGCCCAAGGAGATTGAAGAGAAAGTCCAAGGCATTTGAAGGTACCAAGCTAATCAAATTGGGAAGGGGTGTCAAAATCACTACGCACGCAACAATGACCCGTACTCGCAAACTTATAATCCTAGTTGGAGCAATCACCCGAAATTTTCATGGTCGGACAATTCCAATGGGGGAAACTACTCGTCTAATTCTCAGTAGCAAAGCAATTTCGCTCCTCAACAACCATATCAACAACAACAAAGGGGGAAGGATTCCTTCCGAACTCGACCACCTTTCCAACCGGCTCCACTGACTCAAGCCCCCATCCATCTTTCACTCGATGAAACATTTCGTACGCTCACGCAATTCTTGAAATGATCTGAGAAAAGGATGGATAGACTTGAGACTACCATTGGCCAACTCACTATGCAACTAGGGAAGAGCGAGCCCGGAAAATTGCTTAGTCAACCATCATAAGCACAAGCCATCACCACGTTTAGAACTGGCGGAGTTCTGAACAAAAATGTTTCTTTGACCAAAGAAAATTTTACGCCGCCACCCATCTAAAATGATAGCGTGGAAATGAACGTCACTCCATGCTCCGAAAATGTTGATAAAGAAGTCGAACCTAATGGGGTTCTTCACAAAAGCATCCAACCCGTATCGGCCTCCTATTCCATATCCGAGCCGCCTTCAATCGGAAAATCAAGATAAGCACACTATTACAAAAAACGCCATTGAAATAGGGTTATAGGCATCGGTTGTTGTTAACAACCGATGCATATAGTTGCACGGGGTCTTTTTTATAATTAAAAAGAGTTATATGCATCGGTTTTAAACCAGAAACCGATGCCTATAGTCGCTCGGTCTTTTTTGTAATAAATAAAAGTTATAGGCATCGGTTATTTTTATACAACTCATGCCTATTTATCAATAGCATCGGTTGTTATTAAGCAACCAATGCATATAATAATAAAATAACCGGAAATTTTCATTAAAATAAATAGACATCGGTCGTGGTCAAATGACCGATGCCTATTAATCTGGGAAAAATTTCTAGCAACAGCTTTTGTAAATCAACCAATGCTTATAATAATAAAAATAAATCCAATAATTTCGTTAAAATATATAGGCATCGATTTATGATAACAACCGATGCCTATAACCAAAATCGAGCATCGGTTCCTTGTAGAACCGATGCCCTTACAAATCTAATTATGCGCGCATCCCGGGAAAAAGGCGAAAAAAAATTGGATGAGAAAAATGTCAAAATCCCGAGCGTCGTTTTTTTTTTCTGACACTGACCAATGCACATAATAATAAAAATATCCGAAATTTATGTAAAATAATAAGCATCATTTGTTGTATAACAACCGATGCCTTTATTTTTATTAGAACCAATTCCCATTCAAATTTAATTACGCGCGCATCGCGGGAAAAAAGTGAATAAAAATTAGCCCCTAAAAATTTCAAAACCTTAAGCATCGGTTATTGACTGAACCCGATGCATATAATAAATTAAAATAATATTAGCATCGGTTTCTTTTCCAAACCCATGCTTATGATTTTGGCCTCATACTATATGCATCGGTCTCTCTCTCAACAACAGATGAATATTGTGAATTGCTGTCTTCTTTGCAATGGCCAACATTTTTTAAATTAGTGAAGAAATAACTCATAATTCTGAATTGAATCTTCACATTTATATGAACATAAATTCAAAACCTATCCCTTTATTCTACCCAAATATCTTTCATCTTTGCTATTGAATTTCCAATTGATTTTTTTGAGATAACCACGAAAACCTACTCTTTGTGCACCATCTTATTTTTCCCTCTTTGTGCACCATCTCTTTGCAAATTGATCTGCTCAAGGTATGTATTTATTTTTTGTACTTATTATTTTACGTATAATCTATCTGCATATTCATTTGAAGAGGCATGAAACAACATTTATTTAACCTAAAATTACAAGCGTTTGTGTTGTTCACACACTGGAAATTGAATATTGTCCGATGCTTCGGGAAATTGAAAAGGCATCAATGCATCGGGATGTTGAAAAGGCAGTGAGAACTCAAAGAGGTGCACTGAACTTGTATAAATACCCCTGTTTGTGGAAAATTTTAATCTTCACAACTAAACTCTTTGAAAAAAATTTATATTTTAATCTCCATCACAAATAATGGTTGGCAATAATATCTCGGGACCGCTTCGCAAGATAATGGAAACTCGGGAAAAACAATTGTCATGCTGATGAAGCAAATGCAGGAAGAACGTTCCGCAGACATGCGGAAAGTAGCTGTGCATCTCCAAGCTCGAATCTATTCTCACCAAGCTTGGTGCACGGTTTGATGATGATGATGTGGGTCGTGATCAGGCAGGGACGAAGAGGAAGGCTGCCGACGATTGATTATTTTTCATGCATTTGTAATTTTTGTTTTTATGTTTTGCATTTGTAACTTTTTTGACTTTTGCTAATTGGAATAAAAATCAGTATTTTTAACTACTGTTTGCTCTTATTTACAATTAATTAATGTGTGCTACTTTATATTAAGGAATAAATAAAATTTAGGTTTGTTTTGAACTTTAAATACTAAAAGTTATAAACAAGTTCAGCTGAATGTAATTATCACAAAATTTCAATTGACTGATACACATAAATACAGAGTGTTCAACTAAAATAGTACATCCTATGCATGTTTACAAAATTCACTCATTGATGGGCATATCTGAATCTTTTTGTCAATGGGACCTGCTGAATAATGCAGGTCCTAATAATGCAAATAATACTTATATTAATAAAGTTAAAATAATAGATGACTAGTGAATGTTGAAGCTACACTTATCTTTATAGTCGACTTTGGTTTGCTTAACATAATAATAAAAATAATTATTATAATTAGTTTAAAATTTTTATCCCTATGTTAATTATAATATAATATGAAAACCTAGCTAACACTATATATATTTTGTCAAGAAAACAAAAAATACAACAGTAATTAATAAGAAAAAAAATAATGAACAAAGATACATGCAAATATATGGAGTTTTCTGGTAAATTAATTTTTGTTTCTTTGTTAGTTTTTTTTTATTGAGTTCTTAATTCAATTGTGCAGCGGTAGAGAATGGATCGAAGTTGGATGTATGGTAAACATAATACACTTGAATATATTCAAGGGGTTGAAGGTTTTCTTAGATTTGTTGTGTAGAATAAACCTAAGTCTGCTTGGGAAATGATAGTGTGTCCTTCTGTTGATTGCAAAAATCTGAGACAATTACGGACTATGGACCAAGTGAAGAGCCATTTAATACGTCGTGGTTTTAAAGTAGGTTATTCACGATGGATATGGCATGGTGAAACTTTACCTCCGGCTGATAATACAGCTCACTCGAAAGCTTCATCTACGTATGATACTAGTGATAGTAATACAGAGATCGAGGATGTAGATAGTGATCGATTAGATGAAATGTTGCATGATATAGGAGGTGATATCAATAATGTTTCTGCGTTTGGAAGATTATCTGTTTATCCTGGGAAACCATTGTGCCCTAACTGTACCAAATTTACAAAGTTATCGTTCATGCTTAATCTTTATAACCAAAAGGCGAAGAGTTGATGGAGTGATGCGAGTTTCTAGGGGTTACTAGAGCTTCTAAAAGATGCATTTCCCTAATGATAAGGAGCTTCCCACTTCAACCTACGAGGCAAAAAAAATGTTGTGCCCATTAGGTATGGAGATCGAGAGGATACATGCATGTCCAATTGATTGCATATTATATCGGAATGAACCCAAGGATTTGCGGGACTGCCCAAAATACAGGGAATCATTCTATAAAAAAACAGGCAGTGATGATGGTGGGCTTGTACATAAAAAGGGACCTCTGGCCAAGGTGTTGTACTATCTTCTGTTTATTGCCTGATTCAAACGGTTGTTTTCAAATGCTACTAAAGTGAAGAATTTGCAGTGGCATGCTGAAGGAAAGAAGAAGGATGGAAAACTAAGACATCCGGCCAATTTTCCGCAGTGGTGAAACAATGATGGTAAGTTTCCCGAATTTGGTAGTGAGAAGAGAAATCTTCAGCTTGGACTGTGCACGGATGGAATGAATAGACATGGAAACATGAGAAGTCGTTATAGTACTTGGCCGGTTCTTTTAATAATTTATAATCTTCCTCCTTGGCTATGCATGAAGCGCAAGTACATCATGTTGTCTTTATTGATATTTGGACCTAAACAACCAGGGAATGACATAGATGTGTACTTGGCACCTCTTAGTAAGGATTTGAAAAAATTATGGAACGAGGGTGTGACTGTCTTTTATGCTTATACTAAAACAAATTTCACCTCACGAGCCATGATATTTTGCACGATCAATGATTTTCCAGCCCATGGTAACTTGTCAGGTTATGCAAATAAAGGAGCTAAGGCATGCCCCATTTGTGAAGATGAGACAAGTAGTATTTGGCTGAAAAATGGTATAAAAACTGTGTACATGGATACCAGGTCCTTTCTCCCAAGTCAGCATCCTTATAGAAATAAAAAGAAGATTTTCAATGGGAAAACTCTAGACCGAGTTGCTAGATCGCCATTATCCGGACGTGCAATTTACGACCGTGTTAAATATATTGATGTTGAGTTCAGCAAACTTTTTAAAATTGTCTCAACGGGTGGTTGGAAGAAGAAATTCATATTTTGGGGTCTACCATACTGGGAACATTTGTTGGTTAGACATTGTATAGATGTGATACATGTTGAAAAGAATGTATGTGACAGTGTTATTGGAACATTATTAAATATTCCGGGTAAGACGAAAGATGGTATTAACTCTAGACAAAACTTGGTGGAAATGGGGATCCGGGAGAAGTTAGCACCGTAAATGACTGACAAGCGAACTTATTACCTACATCTAGCTTGTTATACCATGTCAAAATAAGAGAAAATCAGTTTTTTTGAGTGTTTGAATAAAATCAAGGTTCTTTCTGGTTATTCTTTGAATATTAAAAAGCTCGTTTCAATGAAAGACTTAAAATTAGTTGGTATGGAATCTCATGATTGTCATATCTTAATGAAGCACATACTACCGGTTGCAATTCGAGGCTCATTACAAAGAGATGTGAGGCATACCATAACAAAGATTTGTCATTTTTTCAACACAATTTATAGTAAAGTTTTTGATCCTGAGATATTAGATGATTTGCAGGCCGACGTTGTTAAAACTTTATCCGAGTTTGAAATATTTTTTCCTCCATTATTTTTTGAAGTTATGGTTCACTTAATTGTCCACTTAGTTTGAGAGGTTAAGTTGTGTGGGCCGGTTTTCTTGAGGTACATGTACCCGTTTGAGAGATACATGGGTATATTAAAAGGATTTGTTAGGAATCGTTCTCGGCCTGAAGGGAGTATCATTGAAGGTTACGCTACCGAGGAGGTAATTGAGTTTCGTACAGATTACTTAGCAAATTTCGAAACTATTGACATTCCTAAATCTCTCCACGAGGGAAGGCTTGCAGGAAACGGTACTATTGAGCTCAAAGCATTCTTTGTAAATTCTGAATTGTGCATTCAGGCACACAAACTCGTATTGCAACACATTTCTGAGGTCCATCCATACCTCGACAGGCACATGTCCATTTTAAAACAGCAGAACCCTTCGAGGGATGAAATATGCGTGTCTAGAGAACATAATCGCACATTTTATGAATGGTTCAAAGAGACAGTAATGCAAGAGTTATCTAGGACACCTAATAACATCACTGAAACAGTCAAGTGGTTAGCATATGGCCCTGCTTCACATGTGAGGTGTTATGAAGGTTATGACATCAATGGGTATACGTTTTACACGAAATGTCAGGATGACAAAAGTGTGTTGTAGAATAGTGGTGTCTCAATAGTTGCATTAACGAGCGATTATTCGAGTGTGAAAGGTAAAGGACCAAAGGATGCTTCTATGTTGTTCTATGGGGTTATTGAGGACATTTGGGAACTTGACTATAAATTGTTGAAGATTCCTCTTTTCGATGTAGTTGGGTCGACAACGAACGGGGTGTGAGGGTTGATGATTTGGGATCCACATGAGTTAATTTTAGTCGGTCTGGGTATCGGGATGATCTATTTATACTTGCATCACAAGCAAAACAAGTCTTTTATGTTTCTGATCCTGTCGATTCTAGGTGGTCTCTGGTCCTCCCTAGCAAAAGGAGTATTGTTGGTGTTAGCGATTTCGTAGATGAAGACGAGTACGACCAATTCGAAGAAACCCCACCATTTTCTATTGATATTAATGAACATCCGATAACCTTAGTTGATGGTTATATTCGCTCTGACCATGGAGAAGGAGAGTGGATTGACAACCAAGATTAATGCACTTAATGTGTAAAATTATTTTTTCGGACGGTGAAATTTACTTGGTCATAATAAATTATACCAGTTGTTTCCGACTCATTTTTTGTCTCAATTATAAACATACATCATTTTGCTTGGAAGCAGCTTCGTACGGGGTTAGGAGTCAACTCATCACTGTGTCTTTATCTCCATGGTGGGTGCTCATTGTGTTTTTTATTTTATTTTATTATTATTCTTTTTTTGTGTGTGGTTAAAAAAAACACACACCTTTTAATGTTGTTTCAGTTTGGTTTTGTTATTGGTGGAGCTCCCTTTGTTTTGGTGGATTTTGTTCTTTTACCAAAATAGCAAGTTATGAAAGACATTGTGTAAATTCATATCGACAGTTTATGGAAAATTTTTAGTTTTAACCTAAGTGAAATGTGGTTGAAAGCCAAAACCCAAGTGTGTTTTTTTGTAATGATCTATGGTGTAAGTATGAAATTTGGAAGTATTTGTATTATAAATATAAGTTTTGGATAGATTTATTTTATAAATATTGATTTTGGATATGGTATAGATTTAATATGAATTATTGAGAGAGGTTATTGTGTAAATATGAAATTTGAAAGTGTTTGTATTATAAACATAAGTTTTGGATATGTTTATTTTTATAAATATTGATTTTGGATAGGGTATAGATTTAATATTTAGTTATTGAGAGATGTTATTCTTTAAATATGAAATTTGGAAGTGTTTGTATTATAAATATAAGTTTTGAATAGGTTTATTTTATAAATATTGATTTTTTGGGGTAGATGTATATTTACCCATAAAAGTGAAACCCGTGCCTAAACAATAAGCTTTGTTCATAATTTCCTCCTGCCAAAATAGGCCAGTAGCATCGGTTATTAACATTAGCACCGATGCTTAAAGTATGTCTAGAGGATCGGTTATACAACTCACTTCAAAACCGATGCTTAAAATTTATCAATGGAATCGGTTGGTATACAGACAACCGATGCTTAAAGTATGTTCATGGAATCTTTTTTTTATGTTAAATTCACAACCGATGCTTAAAGTATGATGACTGATAACCAAATAATTTTCAGGCTCACTGGGTAGCTTGGCAGCACTTCATCTAATCAAGATAATTAAAGTATTCATTTTGTTTGCATGTATAAACATTATTTTTTTTAAACCTACTTATTGAAGAGCAAATTATACATCCCAGCACAAAACTCACAAATTAGGAATACCTCGTTAATACACTAACAATCATTATTTTCTTGTTTTGCCATTTGCCTCAAAAATTTTTGAAAGATTTTTTTTGCATAAAAGTGGAGTGAGTTTATTGGGAACATACAAATAATTAATGTGTGGCCAACTAATTAAGGGAAAATCTGGAACTACAAAACGTATATATTTTGCATGTTTCCCAAAAAAAAAGTGTTGTCTTCAATAAACACCATGGATACCTGCAGGGAGTAGTAATCATTTCATATAATTAGTATGTGTCAATAGGATACCATTTTCACGCAAGCTGAAATTATGATGAAAGGTGGTTTGTATTTTGAGGTCATGTCAATTAAATTATCAATTTCACAGTCTTTTGAGTTGCACAACCTCTTAAATTTTCTATTTAAATCTGCCATCACAATAGTCTCAACTCACTTTTCTCCTCTTTTGTAATCCTCTCCCTTCATATTTTCTTAGTTTTTCTTAATCATATATGATGTCGAGCTCGGGGTTCGGAAGCAGTGAAGATGAGGCTGGTCCATCCAGACTCGTCGAACAACTCAAGGCGGAGATAATCCACCTCAAAAAAGACTTTGTGGATCAATTAGTCCGCATTGTTGAAATTCTTCTCGAGAGCCAGCGATATGAGGAAGAGAGGGATCGCCTGGCAGCTGAGAACAAGGTGTTGAAGGAGAAGCTGAAGAAGTATGAAGATAAATGAACTGTTGTTGTATTTTTTTTTTAAATTCTTTTTAATTCCCATATGGTTTATTAATGAAATTTTCATTTTGTATTGATATCTCTACCATTATTTGTCATTTTCATCCTTTCTTGATGTTGTTGTTGATTATCTATTTTGTCATTATTGTACAAATCTATTTTTAATTTTTTTTCGCACAAATAATTTTATTCTTATTTCTGTTTCAACCTTTGATTACAAGATACATTTATTAAAAACAACATTTCGTTGGTATATACATATCAATATTTGAGATGCCAAAAATGCAAAATTTTGAAGGAGAATCTGAAGAAGTACGGAGATGAATCAACTGTTTTACTCTTTTTTAATGAATGAACTGTTGTACTCTGTTTATTTAATGAAATTTATGTTTTGTGTTGATATCCTCTACCATTATTTGCCTTTTTCATCCTTTAATTCTTGATGTTGTTTAATTCTTGAACATGAAAAGGTTGCTTTCCATTTCTTCCCACCAACAACTTTCCTTTACTGTATAAATCCCACCTGTCGCACATCGCCTTTCTAAGAGGAATTTTGGAAAAAATGTTCTCCTCCCTTGGGCCATTCGGAATCAACCTCTGGTCCAGAGAATCACTATTGGGCTTAGAACTGCTTTGCTTGATGAACATGGAGCGTGGCCCGGGCTTTAATCCTTTATCGGATTGGCTAGGGGCTGCCCGTAGCCCGTCTAAAGTTTTTTTTTTTTGGGCTTGGCTGCTCATTTCCTAAGATCTTAACAGTAGTATCGGTTATTACCATTACGACCGATGCTTAAAGTATGTCCGTAGAAAGCAGCTCACTTCGAATAATTCTATGCTTATTTCTGTTTCAACCTTTGATTACAAGATACATTTATTAAAAATAGCATTTCGTTGGTATATACATATCAATATTGATCAAACAAACTATATTCGTTTTTGGCTATATTTGAGATGCCAAACATGTAAAATTATATATAAAAAAAATAAATGGTAGCAACCAGTTGGAAAAAGAAAGCAATTTGAAACACCAGAAAAAAAAATTATCGAAAAAAAAATTACAAAGCCATTCAAATTGGCAATTATTAACAACAATCGTTTGGCATACATCATAATTTAGGACACCACATGTAAAGGAACAATCTCCAATGTAATAATAAGGATTTGATAGCTGCATTTTATTCCTCTCCACCAGAAGCTTCCTTTACTGCATAATCCCACCTATCCCACATCGCCTTTCTAATAAGAAATGGTGCAAATTAAAAATGTTCTCCTCCTCTGGGCCATTCGGAATCAACCCCTGGTCTGGGGAATCACTATTGGGCTTAGAACTTCTTTCCTTGATGGACATGGGGCGTGGCCCGGGCTTTAATCTTTAATCGGATTGGATAGGGCCTGCTGCCCGTTGCCCGTCTAAAGTTTTTATTTTTATTTTTTGGGCTTGGCTGCTCATTTCCTAAGATCTTTACAGTAGCAATGGTTACTACCATTACGACCGATGCTTAAATTATTTCCATAGGAAACAACTCACTTCGAATAATTATATGCTTATTTCTGTAACCTTTGATTACAAGATTACATTTATTAAAAACAGCATTTTGTTGGTATATACATATCAATATTGATCAAACAAACTATATTCATCTCAGGCTATATTTGAGATACCAAGAATGAAAAATTATAAAAAAAAATAAAAACAAATGGAAGCAACTAGTTGGAAAAGAAAGAAATTTGAAACACCAACAAAAAAAAAAATTTATCAAAAAAAAAATTACAAAGCCATTCAAATTGGCAATTATGAATAACAATCGTTTGGCATTACATCATAATTTGGGACACCACATGAAAAGGAACAATCTCCAATGTAATAATAAGGGTTTTATAGCTGCGTTTTATTCCTCCCCACCAGAATCTTCCTTTACTTCATCATCCCACCTATCCCACACCGCCTTTCTAAGAGGAAATTTGGCAAATAAAAAATGTTCTCCTCCCTGGGCATTCGGAATCAACCCCTGGTCCAGAGAATCACTACTGAGCTGGATTGGGCCTAAAACTACTTTGCTTGATGGACATGGGGCGTTGCCCGGGCTTTGATCTTTAATCGGATTGGCAAGGGCCTACCCGTAGCCCGTCTAATTTTTTTTTTAATTTTCCTTAGATCTTAACAGTAGCATCGGTTATTACCAATAGGACCGATGCTTAAAGTATGTCCACAAGATCAGTTTGTATGAAAACAACCGATGCATATAATATTGGTTGACCTTCTGGTTAGATATTTTCCCGCTCTTTTCTTCCCAACTGATGGGGCATAATAGGTCCGGCCCGGATTGGGGTAGATCTGACTTGAGATAACCTGGGGAAGAGAAAGGAAATCAGGCCAGCTTAGTCCTAGGCAAAGTATGACTTGGATCCCTTAAAAAACAGAGCAGATGTTGGAGATAGGATTATCGCGGCTCAGTAATTATCCTGACCTGGTAGGAATTTTCTTATGAAATGACCCTTAGAGAAATTGCACCAAAGGAAGGCTTGATGTCCTGACCTGGAATAGAAAGAGAGAGACAGCAGGATCAGGGCAGACCTGGCATCCTGACCTCCGTTGAGGGTACAAGGGGGACCATCTGTCAGAATTTGTTGCTTAACGGTCTCTGATTCGCGGCCTTTGTTTCCAAGATCACGGAAGGTGTCCCCACTAAGGAAAACTATAAATACCTCAGTCCCAAGGCTGAGAAAGGTATGTCATTCTTGGTGCATTCCTTGTTCCAGAAACACTCTATACGCTTTTTGACTTAAGCATCAGAGAAGTTTCCACCGGAAAACCCCCGGTGGTCCTTTTTTGACGTGTTTGTGTGTGCAGGTCGGGAAAGGCGCAAGGTTCAGGCATTGCCATATTTTTGGGTGAAACAATTGGCGCTGTATGTGGGAAATTTTTGAGCTAGGATGTAAGATTTTGGAATGGCTTCAGACGGGTTACGGCGAAATCTGGTCGGGGAACTAGGTGGAACTCCTAGCTCTGCCACGGCGTGGGGCATGTCACAGCCAATAGCGCCTTCAGCGATGAGGCCAGAGGGAATGGAACCATCGGTAGCTACTGGATCAGGCACCGTGCCACCCCCCAAGTGGGTCTACGCCTTCTGATGGTGGGTCACTGAACAAAAATTTCCTCAGGCAGCTGTCTGAGCTTATTGGCAATGCTCTGAAAGTGGCCGTGGAGAAGAAATTCGCGGAGATCTCAACACTGCCGCCTGACGCACGGCCAGATCGGACAGTTCCACTAGCGGAAACGGAACCGTTACGCAATCGGCGCACAGATCGGACCCCCCTCCAAGATAGGGAAGAACACTTCTCTACCTCCGATAGTGAAACGTCGAGTCAGGCTAATCCAAGACTTGTCGAGCAGATGCAGAGCCTGTAGAAAGAGGTGAGAGAGTTCAAAAGGAAAATGGCGAGTGCCGATATAGTGCCGGCGTGGAGAGACACGCCGTTCACTGAGGAGGTCATGCGCGATGATGTGCCAGCCTCCTACAGATTTGGGCTTTGAGTATAGCGGAGCAACAGATCCGTGGGATCACCTCAGCCGTTTCGAAATTGTAGCAGTAGTGCATAAGTTCTCGGATACATCATGTGTCGGGTCTTCCCCATGAATTTCACTAAGTCAGCCTAGCTCTGGTTTAGTTAGCTGCCACCACGCTCTATCAGCAACTTTGATGAGTTCAGCTCGGCCATCCTGAATCAGTTCACTAGCTGTAGAAAATACAAGAAGATGCCGCTCGAGCTGTTTAGTTTGAAGCAGAAAGAGAAAAAGAGCCTGCGTGCTTATATCAGTCGGTTTACCAATGAAAATCTCGAGGTTTCGTATGCATCCGAGAAGCTTTTAGTGAACGCGCTAGCGCAAGGCCTCAAGAGAGAAGAGTTTTTCCAATCGTTGGTTGTAAAGCCAGCGCTGAAATTTGGAGAACTTTTAGAAAGGGCAAAAAAATATATTCATCTGGAGGAGGCCCTTAAAATCAAAGAGGAAGGAGAGAAGAAGATAGAGAGATATGATAGATAGGAGAGAGCACCAGTGAAAAGAGCCAGGCCAGACATGTCTGGTGGAAGACCTCTCTTCGACAAGTATACGCCCCTGGAGACTCCGCAGGGGGGAAGTCTTGCAGGCAATAGAGAGGCATCCGGACCTCAAGTGGCATAAGACTTATTCACAGAAGCCTATGAAAGAAAGGTCTGACCGATTTTGTCAGTATCACAATGAGTACGGCCACGATACGGACCAATGTACTCATCTTAAGTATGAGTTGGAGAGGATGGTGCAGGCTGGGCACCTTAAGGAGTACGTACAAATGAGAAGGGAAGACCCCAGGTCTGGCTACCGCAGTAGACCAAAAATAGGGGTGAGATTCATATGATCACAGGGGGCGAGTGGGATGAGCACTCCAGACGAACCAAAAACAGTTATGTGCGTGCTGCGAGAGATTTGACGAGAAAGGGAAAAGAAGTCGGACAGGTGGCGCCGAGTCCAAATGTTTGCTTTGGATCAGAGGATGAGGATGGGATCCTAGCTCCTCATATGGATGCCCTGTTCATTACGGCTACCATAGCTAATTATAGTGTCCGACGAATCTTTGTCGACACAGGGAGATCGGCGGACATCATGTTCTACGACTGCTTCAAGAAGATGAACCTAGATGTGGAGTTAGAAGATGTCACAACATCATTGTTCAGATTTGCAGGAGGTGCATTGAAACGTCTTGGAACATTTAACCTTCTGGTTACACTGGGGGATGATCCATTTAGACAGACCAGGACAGTCCGGTTCTTGGTGGTAGACGCAGCCTCCTCTTATAATGTGATGATGGGAAGACCTTCTTTGAGAAAATTTCAAGGGGTGGTCTCGATTTACCACATGAAATTGAAACTTCCCGCTCATGATGGAGTAGGTGAAGCCATAGGAGATCAGATGCATCGCGACAAACATACGTAGAGAGCATTAGGCAAAGCAAAGAGGAGAGACAGGCCAAGAGGGCTCGGACAGAGGACAGACCTAAATTGACTGAGGAGGAGAACTTAATGACTATGGAGGTGGTCCCAGGGGATGACAGTCGAGTCCTCCGTGTTGGGACAACCCTCAGCCCTGAAGTTTTGATAGGTTTGGTGGCATTGTTACGAGATAATGCGGATGTATTTTCTTGGTCTCCCCAAGATTTGGTCGGGATTGATCCAGAAGTGGTTGAACATCACCTCAACATTAGCCCTGCAATAAAGTCGGTCAAACAGAAGAAACGCAATTTTGGGCCAGAGAAGGAGGCTATTATTGAGGCAGAGGTGGATAAGCTCTTGAAATATGGCCACGTTCAGGAAATACAATTTCCATAATGGCTCTCCAATTCAGTTCTAGTGCCCAAGACAGAGGAAAGACAGGCCAAGAGGGCTCGGACAAAGGACAGACCTAAATTGACTGAGAGAGGAGAACTTAATGACTGTGGAGGTGGTCCCAGGGGTGACAGTCGAGTCCTCCATGTTGGGACAACCCTCAACCCTGATGTTTTGACAGGTTTGGTGGCATTGTTACGAGATAATGCGGATGTATTTTCTAGGTCTCCCCAAGATCTGGTCTGGATTGATCCAGAAGTGGTTGAACATCACCTCAACATTAGCCTTGCAATAAAGTCGGTCAAACAGAAGAAACGCAATTTTGGGCCAGAGAAGGAGTCTATTATTGAGGCAGAGGTGGATAAGCTCTTGAAAGCTGGGCACGTTCAGGAAATACAATTTCCAGAATGACTCTCCAATTCACCTTAACAAGTCTTGCCCCAAGGACCACTACCCGTTGCCGAGGATAGACCAGCTGGTCGATTCCACTTCGGGTTATGATCTCCTCAGTATGATGGACGCCTCGCAGGGCTATCACTAAATCCGGATGGCCAAGGAAGACCAAAAGTGTGCTAGCTTTATCGGCCCGCTCAGATATGGCATGAGCTTCGCCGGCGACGATAGTCAGCCGGTTCACCGACTCCGTCAAGTCGGCCTTCTCTTCCTGCAACTGACGATTCAGCTTCCGCAGCTCAGCCCACTCTCGCTTATAGTGGCATTTTTTCTGCCTTCTCCTCTGAAGGAGGCGGTACAAGTAGCTGATCTTCTCTCGGAGCACAGTCAGCTTATCAGAAATCTTGAAATTTTCAACGAACAGAGAGATGTTCTTTCGTTTAACAAAATCAAGTTCTTCAAGAAGGGAAGAAGAAGCCATTTTAGAGAATTGAAAGAAAATGAATCATGCATGTACGTATATAAAGAAATTAGAAGCACGTGCCAAGGAATTAAAAGTACTAAGGTTTCCGAAAAATCAGGAAACCCTAGAATTCTAAGAGTCATTACAGGACAAAAAAGTGCGTTATTATCAATTAAAAAGTCACAATACAAATTCAGGAAAAAGACAAAAAAATATACTAGACACACAGGCAAAACATCAGGTCTGATCAAAAAAGAGCATAAGAGGCCTTATAAACCAATGACTCAGCGTTCATGTCGGTCGCTAGCTGCTCCACCGCATCTTCGGCTAAGCCACCTGGAGAAGCCCGTTAGGCAGCTCACCCAGACCTGCGAAGGTTGGGGAGGGAGAAGAGTCAGGAGCGGCCAGATCAAGATCCCGGTTTGGCTGCGACTGCTCAGGTGTGTAGGGGAACGGAGCTTGGACAGAAAATGCTCAGCGAACTCAGCTGCTCCGACAATATGGAGATGATCTTGCTCTGGAGCATAAGTGAACGAGGTGGGCTCTGGAGAATTTTTCAAGGAAAGAGCTCGATTAAAAGGAATCCCTGGGTTGCTTGAGGCCCACTTCGCCTGCTCGTCCAGAGCAAAGTGATAGAATCGTATTGCCTCTGGGACGAGCAGCGAGTAGAGCTCTTTGGACCCAAGGAAGGCTGTGCGAGTCTCCTCCCGAGTAACTTGGACCAGCCTTAAGCCTTTCTCGGAGTTTAAGTACTTGGTCTCAAACCCTTCTCTCGCTTTCACCAGAACCTCGTCAGCAAGGCTCCTAACTTCTGCCAGGGCCTCATCCCTTGCCTCGGAATGCGCAGTCTCCATCATCTTCACTTGAGCCTTCCTCACCTCGGCAATCTCCGCTTTCGTCTTCTTGAGCTTATCCTTCAGCCCCTGCAGCTCGTCCCCTTGTTTCTTCAGATCAACCCCTCGCTCTCTGGCTAGAGCCTTGAAGCGATCCCCTTTCACGACCAACTCCTTGTTCTCCTTGATCACATCGAACTGGACCATAGATCTGGTAGCTCGAGTCGCCAGGAAGGCCTTTTTGTAGAGGGCCTGATTGCGAGGAAAAGGGTTAATACTTAGACAAGTAATGTAAGATGAAAGTAAAAGGAAGGGAGACTTACTCGCGCTTTGTCTTGACACCAAGACTCCAGGAGCTCGCGATTAGACATCTTCTCCAGGTCTGGCTGGTCTGTGGGTAGCATTTGCCGGTGCATGTATTGGACGGGCGCTGTGAGTAATTGAAGCAGTGCGAGTGATTGGAGAAGAGGCCATTAGAGCTCGACTTCCCTGGGCTACTCGTGGCCTCTTGGCCAGAGGGAGGATATCTTCCTTCGATTCAAAGGAAGGGCTCCTAGCAGCCGCTCCTAGCAGCCGTGGCGCGAGGTGGCAGTTGCAAAGAGCTGGATCTTGGAGCTTGAGAAGAGCTGGGGCCCCGTGCCTGGGAAGGAGCAGGACTTTGGGTCGGGACGGATGGCAAAAGACCCACTTCTTGGGCGGTTGTTTCTGGGGCCTCCCCTATGGCGGCAGCAATCATCTGGCACATCATCCTTTTTTATATGAGGAAAGGACGAAGAATTAAAGACCTGCAAGGAATAAAATGCAGAAAGACAGACCAAGATAAAAGAGAATATACCAATTTCCCGGGTTAGAGGACCCATTTTTAGTCGTTCATTAAAAAAGTCCAAGACAAAGGGAAGGAGGATCTCAGTGACATGGAGGGGATTCCCATTAAGGATGGAAAAGGTTTTTTGCAAACGAGGAGACCTGTCTGCGGTGGATAGTGTTGGTAGGAGGGTAGCTTCTCAATGGGCTTAGGGTCAAAACCCCAGTCCTCATTACAATAAACAAAGAATTTTTTTTTCCTCTAGGCCTTATTGGAAGAAGGGTGTGTTGGGAATCGGTGGTACCGTCGCGCAACGGAAAACAAAATTTTTTAAAATTTTAAATTAATTGAATCGAATTCAATTGAAGACGGTCCAATTTTATAATCAATTAATTGAAACAATGTTTTAATTGATTTTAATAAATAGAAACAATTCAATTTTCGTAAAATCGAACGAGCATGGTAATTTTCTATTAAACATATATATATAACAATTATATATATATTATTATATTAATCATATATATATATATATAATTATATATTATATATATACATATCACATATACATATATATAATATTATAATTATATACTATGCATGCAAATGCACACACATCATGCATTACATAACACACACATACACAGTATACATATTAAGCATATATATATTACTAGCATGCATGTATAATATATTTACATTTATATACATGCATCAAATGCACCACACAACACATACATGCACAGCATGCAAATTCTAAGTATCAAACATACATATCAGACTGCATGCGTTTTATATATATATATACATTAACATCACATATATATATATTAAAGCATACAAATTTCAAACACAGCACCCACACATAAAAACAGTCGGCCTGTGTACCTTACGGACGGCGACGATCCGGCGACGCGGCAGCGCTCCTCATTGCACGTCAACAGCAGCCCGGGAAAGACGACGGGTTGCGGCGTTCGGAAACGGGGCGGCGGCAAGCAGGTTGCAGCGTCTCCGTCGGCGGCAGGTTGCAGCATCTCCGTCGGCGGCAGAGTTGTTCCTTTCGACAGATGGCTGACAACGGCGGCTACACGTTTCTCAATGAAGGATTTGGGCGAAGCATCCTACGTATTGGGAATACGGATCTATAGAGATAGATCGAGGAAATTGCTTGGCTTGTCCCAATCCTTGTACATAGACACCGTGTTGAAACGGTTTCACATGGAAGAATCCAAGAGAGGTTCCTTGCCAATGTCCCACGGGATTCGTCTATCGAAATCTATGTGTCCTCAGACGCAAGCGGAAATCGATGAGATGAATAGGACACCATATGCATCTGCTATTGGTAGCATAATGTATGGCATGCTATGTACGAGACCTGATATTGCGTTTGCAGTGAGTGTCACAAGCAGATATCAGTCTAACCCTGGACCTGCCCATTGGAAGGCAGTGAAGGACATTCTCAAGTACTTACGAAGAACTAGAGATCTGTTCTTAGTCTACGGGGATGCCGAGCTGAAAATAGAAGGCTTCACAGATTCTAGTTTCCAGTCGGATGTGGATGACTCAAGGTCAAATTCAGGATTTATATTTAAGCTCAACGGTGGCGCCGTGTGTTGGAAGAGTTCCAAGCAAGGCACGACGGCTGATTCTGTCACCGAAGCTGAGTATATTGCAGCATGTGATGCAGCAAAAGAGGCTTCTTGGATAAGGAAGTTCATCCAAGAGTTGGGTGTATTTCCAAGTGCGGACGAGGCAGTACTGGTATACTGCGATAACACCGGTGCCGTGGCGCAAGCCAAGGAACCGAGATCTCATCCGAAGTCCAGGCACGTATTGAGGAAGTATCACCTTGTTCGTGAGATTGTAGAGAGGGGTGAAGTCGTTGTTGAACGTGTCACCTCTGAAGACAACGTTTGCAGATCCCTTCACCAAGCCATTATCGATATCAGTCCACGAGAAACATCGAGAGTCGATGGGACTTAGATACATGAATAGTTGGCTTTAGGTCAAGTGGGAGATTGTTAGAATAAGGTGACCAACAAGCCAACTTGTGGCTGTGGTCTGACCATTCTCTTGTAATACAATCGGTTTTTATTCGTAATAATATCTTTTATACCTATTGGCATTCCATATCTTTTGTCCCATGCTAGTTGCATAGGTATGGTCCTGATGAAGTTACTTTATTACGGTGGATTGGTCTAGCAGAACCGTGAGATAATCTAGCACGTAATGTAACTCGTCGAACTTGTTCCTAGTCATAGGGTTACGCCATAATGAGGATACAGGCCTTTCCCGTTAAGACTAGTACTTAGTGTATGTGGACCCGCGTCTCATCGGTCACGGTGTCTGGACATCGACATACATAAGTAGGTGCTCATAAGATGAGTTCACTGAACTCCCTCACCTAGAAATCTCTAAGTGGTTCCCACTCATCGAGTAGATGATTTCTATGATATAGCGTACAACATTAATCCTTAAGACCCAGACCTCATCGTGACTTCACTAGAGGACAGGCTATGTTGTGACCTGTCTCTGTGTCTCTCTTGGAGGCCGATCAAAAGGGGCAACGTTCGCATAGTCGGGAATCTAGTGGGAAGTCTGTGCATGGTAGTAGGGGATTCGGACGCATGATAAGTCATGGATGTCCTGTGTGTTCTGATGGTTGATAAATCCTCGGAGTCTCTGGCCAGAGCTGATAGTGGGGTGTTTAGAGAAATGTGTTTCTCTAAGTCACACACGAACGGATTATCTTGAACCTAGAACGTACACACAGTTATTGAACTAGAAAGAGGTCTCGATGAACCAATACCTCTTGTTCAATCGGGACATAGATCGCGAAGGGATCGTACTGTACATATAAGCTATATCACAAGGTTCTTGCAGGCACTTCATTTGTATCTAGGGAATTATGATGCGTAGTTGCTAGGCGCCTCTCATAATTCGTTGGGTTCTGGTTTGACCAGTGATTAAGTAAAATGAGTTTTATTTAATCAGGGACTCTAAGGGACGAGTTCATATAAGAACAATGTGTTGTTCGAATCACAATGTGTTGTGAACCCACGGCTAGCTTACACCTGAACCATTGAGGGTCACACCACGTGTTTCCTGATTATTGAAAACGACAGCTAGAAATTAATTGTTAATTTTAGCATAGTTAGATGTCAATATGATTGAATCTAAGATTCATAATTGTGATTATGAATTGAGAAAAATACGAGAAAATTATTCTGGACGCGAAAATATAATTGTTATATTTTCGAAATTATCGTTTGTGAGAAATGATTTAATTCCGATGGGGTTTTTATTTAAAATTGGGTCGACCCAATAAACCGTTTAAAGTTATTGGGCCGGTTTGTTTATTAAATTAAGTGGGCTTGTTTTTTTAATAAAAGGTTTTTGTTTTATTTAAATTAAGCCCATCCTAAAAGCTTTGGGCCTTGTCCTTTGGGCTTAGGTTTAAATCAAATTAAAAGAGAATGAAGCCCACGGTTATTAAAAAGGAAAAGGAAGATAGGGCTCCCACGGGTTTTTAATAAAAGGATAAGAAGAGAAAAAGGTTTTCAGTTTTAGAAGTTTTAAAAAAAAAAAAAAAAAGAGAGGAATTAGAAAAACCCTAGCCGACCCTCTCGTTATTTCTTCGTCGTTTTCAATCTCTCGTCGTGACTAGTGCCACGTCGAGAGTACATCAGGTTATACGGTGTGTGACACCGATAGCCGGAGACGCCTCATAGCACATCACTTCCGTCAGGACCGCCGTCGTCGCAGCTGTGTCGCTGCTGTTAAGCCAACTCATCGCCGCCCCACCGCTGCGTTTTTCCACGCCGGAGTTGAACGAAGCTGTGACCCGTCGGATAACCATGCTTTGGTTGATTGCAACATCCCTACATCATTCCCAATGAGTAGTATGTCATCAACGTAAATCACTAGAAAAGTCACTGCGCTCCCACTAACCTTCTTGTAAACACAAGGTTCCTCCGGGTTCTTTACAAAATCAAACTCTTTGATAACTGTGTCGAACCGGATATTCCAACTTCGGGATGCTTGTTTCAATCCATAAATGGATCGCTGGAGCTTGCAAACCATTTGCTCCTCTCCAGTGGATATGAAGCCTTCCGGCTGCGCCATATATATATTTCTTCCTCAATGTTACCATTAAGGAAGGCGGTCTTCACATCCATTTGTCATATCTCATAGTCATAATACGCAGAAATGGCCAGCAAAATCCTAATGGACTTAAGCATCGCGAATGATGAAAAGGTTTCCTCATAATCAACGCCTTGCTTCTGAGTATAACCTTTTGCAACCAGTCTAGCTTTATAGGTCACTACCTTTCCATGAACTCCAATTTTTCTTTTATAGATCCACTTGCAGCCTATGGGAACGATTCCCTCGGGTGGATCTACCAAGGTCCATACCTTGTTGGAGTACATGGAGCCCATTTCGGATTTCATGGCTTCTAGCTAATGTCCCTGGTCTGTATCAGATACAGCTTCRATGTAGGTTCTAGGATCGGATCCTTGATCAACCTCATCTACTAGGAATAGCCTATCGGGTACTTTCCGAACTCTTTCGGATCGTCGCACCGATGGTTCAGGAGGTATATTAGTGGTTTGTTGAATTTGTTCATTCTCATGTGCTTGAACTTYGTTTTGTGGTTCTCGAACTTCTTCGAGTTCTACCATGCTGCCTTTTCTATCCAATAGAAATTCCTTCTCAAGGAAAGTGGCATTTCTTGAACAAACACTTTTGCTTCAGAAACAAAATAGAATTCGTATCCCATTGAATCTTGGGGATACCCCACAAAATAGCACAAATCGGATCGACTATCCAATTTATCTCCCATCAACCGCTTCACATAAGCGGGGCAACCCCATATCTTAATATATTTGAAACTGGGTTTTCGGGAATGCCAAAGTTCATATGGAGTGGAGTTAACTGCTTTGGTGTTAACCCTATTCAGCAAATATACGGCAGTCAGGCATGCATGACCCCATAAGTAAGCCGGTAGTCCAGTGATCCCATCATAGATCGAACCATGTCCAACAAAGTTCGATTCCGACGCTCGGAAACTCCGTTCACTTGAGGAGTTCCAGGAGGAGTCCACTGAGAGAGAATCCCATTCTCYTTTAAGTAGTCTATAAACTCAGCGCTCAAGTATTCTCCACGACGATCAGATCGTAGTTTCTTAATACGTCTCCCGAGTTGGTTTTCTGCTTTGTGTCTAAAATCTTTGAACATTTCAAAAGTTTCAGACTTGTACTTCATTAAGTAAACAAACCCGTACCTAGAGTAATCGTCGGTAAAGGTGACGAAGTAGCTATAACCACCCCTAGCACTAACACTTAGTGGGCCACAAACGTCTGTATGCATCAAATCCAATAGACCTTTAGCACGTTAAATTTGTCCCTTACAAGGCGACTTGGTCATCTTTCCTTTAAGACAAGACTCGCAAGTCCCAAGTGACTTCACATCCTCCAAGGAGAACAATCCATCACGAGCGAGCTCGTTCATCCTTCTCAAGGAAATATGACCCAATCTAGCGTGCCAAAGTTGTGCCGGGTTTAAACTATCATTTTTACGTTTTGCTGAAATAGTGTTAATCGGTATTTCATTATTCAATGAAATACATACCTTTCTCAGAACGCTTCTGGTCAAGATATTCTTTGCAGTTCCAGCGCCAGTGGCCCGGTTTTCCACAATGGTGACAAACGTCATCAACTTACTTGCTGACTTTTCCACTCTTTGACCCACTTGAGCTACCCTTCACGAAATGTTTGCTCGGAACGGAACTTTTCCGTTTCTTCGAGAAAAAACTCTTATTTCCAGAAGGAGCAGTAAGGAGAACAAATTTCTCCTTCTTGATAGTTGCCTCATAACTGACTAACATGTTCAACATCDCATCCAAGGTAGGATCGAGTTTGTTCATGTTAAAGTTCACTATGAACTGTTCATAGGAACTTGGAAGAGACAGTAGGATCAAATCCACCTGCAACTCAGRAGGAAGTACCACGTCTAAGTTTACCAGCTTCTCAATGAGTGTTATCTTCTTGAGAACGTGCTCATGGACCGAAGCCCCTTCTCGCAATCTCAAGGAGACTAACTCCTTCGTCGCTGCGTACCTAGACGCCCGAGTATTCTCACTATACATCGACTCAAGGTTCTCCTTGATGTCGGCTGCATGAGCAAAAGACTCATACATCCTTGCAAGTTCAGGGACCATGGATGCTATCATATAGTACTTCGCATGGACGTCATCTTTCTTCCATTTCTCAAGTTCAGCACGTTGAGCGTCAGTAGCATCATCAGGGAGGGGTTCAGAAGGGGGTCTCTCAGTTAGCACATAGAGACGCTCATCAACAGTGAGCACCAATTTCAAATTCCGGATCCAATCCAGAAAGTTTTTGAGCCAGTGAGTTTATTTTGGTCAAGGATCGAGGCAAGAGGATTCTTAGACATAATTACTGAGGAATTAGAGAAAGACAATGTTTAGAGTTTTATTCGAAATAATCAATACAATTAATAGTTTGGACTTTTACATATTAATTGTTCTCCCACTAATTTATTCAAATTCCACCACCCTCTAGTAGAATACGAGAAAACATATTTTTCCTTAATGGGCTTTAGGTCCAATGACACAAACACGACCCCCAGTTAATCTGACCAGCCATGCTTGTTCAAAGGTAGAAACAATTTCAATCACATCAAAATGTGACCCTAAAGATAGATTTCCTCACACTTGATAATGACCTAGGTTAATCCAGCGAATATCAAAATCTTCGTGTGTCAGGTCTGACCTACCAATGTGAGACGTATAAGCTCAACTCTATCAGGTTAACGCAATCCCCAGTTAATCTGACCAATCAGGCCAAACCAATAGAATCTCAAATACAAATATCCATCTAATGTCAATTTAGATTACAGCTTATCTCATGACAGCACTCCCCGCTAACACGGCATACTGCACTGCCAYAAGWGRYYATCACATAATCTAACCGTTGGTAGAAGGAAAGAAAAAGAACGACAAATCGGTTTTTCTTTATAGCCTGATTTAATTCTTAACCTTTAACAATGAGGGATTTTAATTTTTTATATCTCATCCGAACTTTAGTTATGATCAATTGTTGATTCTTTACAATTTATCATCATCGAACTTAGTTTCATCCATTCATCATATGAACGATAAACTAAAACGATTCAGTTGGTGTTCTATTAATTTTAAATTAATTGAACAATTTAAATTAATAAATTAATCCAGCACCTATTTATCGAATTCAAATTGATTTGAAAAGATCGATTATCTTATTGGGCTCTAGTTGATTTTAATTTCATTAAATTATCGATCAACTAATTTTTTTTATAGAGACTCGAGAATAATTAAGTTTTAAGATAAGACTGTCAAACAGTCTAGCACGTAAGACTGTCGGACAATCTGACACGTGATTTCCCGTGAAATTCTAAGGCCAACCAATTATTCAGCTATAAGAAATTCCCAATCACAAGATAATATTCAAATCAACAATTCAACAAATTCAACATGCTCTCGGAAAATCAAAAACACATAAGCAATTAATTGATTTAAAAACCAGTAGCTCTGATACCACTGATGGGAATCGGTGGTACCGTCGCGCGGCGGAAAACAAAATTTTTTAAAAATTTAAATTAATTGAATCGAATTCAATTGACGACGGTCCAATTTTATAATCAATTAATTGAAACAATATTTTAATTGATTCTAATAAATAGAAACAATTCAATTTTCGTAAAATCGAACGAGCATGGTAATTTTCTATTAAACATATATATATATAACAATTATATATATTATATATATTAATATATTAACATTATATATAACAATTATATATATATTATTATATTAATCATATATATATATAATTATATATTATATATATACATATCACATATACATATATATATATAATATTATAATTATATACTATGCATGCAAATGCACACACATCATGCATTACATAACACACACGTACACAGTATACATATTAAGCATATATATATTACTAGCATGCATGTATAATATATTTACATTTATATACATGCATCAAATGCACCACACAACACATACATGCACAGCATGCAAATTCTAAGTATCAAACATACATATCAGACTGCATGCATTTTATATATATATATATATACATTAACATCACATATATATATATTAAAGCRTACAAATTTCAAACACAGCACCCACACATAAAAACAGTCGGCCTGTGTACCTTACGGACGGCGACGATCCGGCGACGCGGCAGCGCTCCTCACTGCACGTCAACTGCAGCCCGGGGAAGACGACGGGTTGCGGCGTTCGGAAACAGGGCGGCGGCAAGCAGGTTGCAGCGTCTCCGTTGGCGGCAGGTTGCAGCATCTCCGTCGACGGCAGAGTTGTTCCTTTCGACAGATGGCTGACAACGGCGGCTGACGGGTCACAGCTTCGTTCAACTCCGGCGTGGAAAAACGCAGCGGTGGGGCGGCGATGAGTTGGCTTAACAGCAGCGACACAGCTGCGACGACAGCGGTCTGACGGAAGTGATGTGCTATGAGGCGTCTCCGGCTATCGGTGTCACACACCGTATAACCTGATGTACTCTCGACGTGGCACTAATCACGACGAGAGATTGAAAACGACGAAGAAATAACGAGAGGGTCGGCTAGGGTTTTTTGATAAAAAATTTCGGTTTTTCTCTCTGGTTTGAAAACCGTCATCTTCCTTCCTTTTCTTGTTGAAGAATATATGTAATACCAAAACTCTTTCTCTTTCTTCCTTTTAAAAAAACGTGTGGCCCTGATGTTGTTAGGAGTTGTGTAAAAAATAGAACTCTTCCTTTTTTTTTTTCTTATCTCCTTTTAAAAACGTGGGCTCCTTTCTTTTTGTTTTGTTTTAATAACCGTGTGGGCTCAAGGATGTTTTTATTTTATTATAAATAAGCCCAAGCCCCATGGGCTTGTTTAAGGATGGATGGGCTGAACAAAAACAAATCCTCTTATTTATTTTAAAACCAAGAAGCCCAAACCAAAAAGGTTTGGCCCAATTAAAAATAAAAATAAAGGAACCCAAGTCTTTTAAAATAAAACGGCCCACTTATAAATTAAAAACCCCATCGGAATTAAATCATTTCTCACAAATGATAATTCGAAAAATATAACAATTATATTTTCGCGTCCAAAATATTTTTCTCGTATTTTTCTCAATTCATAATCACAATTATGAAATTTAGATTCAATCATATTGACATCTAACTATGCTAAAATTAACAATTAATTTCTAGCTGTCGTTTTCAATAATCAGGAAACACGTGGTGTGACCCTCAATGGTTCAGGTGTAAGCTAGCCGTGGGTTCACAACACATTGTGATTCGAACAACACATTGTTCTTATATGAACTCGTCCCTTAGAGTCCCTGATTAAATAAAACTCATTTTACTTAATCACTGGTCAAACCAGAACCCAACGAATTATGAGAGGCGCCTAGCAACTACGCATCATAATTCCCTAGATACAAATGAAGTGCCTGCAAGAACCTTGTGATATAGTTTATATTAACAGTACGATCCCTTCGCGATCTATGTCCCGATTGAACAAGAGRTATTGGTTCATCGAGACCTCTTTTTAGTTCAATAACTGTGTGTATGTTCTAGGTTCAAGATAATCCGTTCATGTGTGACTTAGAGAAACACATTTCTCCAAACACCCCACTATCAGCTCTGGCCAGAGACTCCGAKGATTTATCAACCATCAGAACACACAGGACATCCATGACTTTTCATGCGTCCGAATCCCCTACTACCATGCACAGACTTCCCACTAGATTCCCGACTATGCGAACGTTGCCCCTTTTGATCGGCCTCCGAAGAGACACAGAGACAGGTCACAACATAGCCTGTCCTCTAGTGAAGTCACGATGAGGTCTGGGTCTTAAGGATTAATGTTGTACGCTATATCATAGAAATCATCTACTCGATGAGTGGGAACCACTTAGAGATTTCTAGGTGAGGGAGTTCAGTGAACTCATCTTATGAGCACCTACTTATGTATGTCGATGTCCAGACACTATGACCGATGAGACGCGGTCCACATACACTAAGTACTAGTCTTAATGGGAAAGGCCTGTATCCTCTTATGGCGTAACCCTTTGACTAGGAACAAGTTCGACGAGTTACATTACGTGCTAGATTATCTCACGGTTCTGCTAGACCAATCTACCGTAATAGAGTAACTTCATCAGGACCATACCTATGCAACTAGCATGGGACAAATGATATGGAATGCCAATATGTATAAAAATATTATTACGAATAAAAACGATTATTTTACAAGAGAATAGTCAGACCACGACCACAAGTTGGCTTGTTGGTAACCCTATTCCAACAGGGTGTTTATGTAAGAAGTGGACGCCAGGTCTGGAGGAGAGATAGAAGCAGCCTGGGTGAGAGCTCTTCGCTTGGAAAAGCTGATAAAAGTTATGAGCTGTAGGATCCAGACCAGCATAACGCATGGCCAGATTATAAAATAACATGATCCGAAATGAATTGGGGGTGAATTGGGAGATGGGGATTTTGTACATAGTCGTAATTTCTAAGATTAGAGGGTTTACTAGGAGGCGCAAGCCCGCCTGAAACTGGTCAACGTAGAAAGTCAACCAGCCAGCCGGTGCTTGACATGCTAGGATGCCCGCCAGAGGGCTGAGAGGATCGAACTGATCAGGGAACTTATACTTATGGCGGAGTTCCTCAATGCATCTGTCACTAAGGATGGAGGTGACCTTTGGATGATCTGGAATGGGCGGAGGGTATTCTTGCCCAGATGATGATGAAGAAACCGCCGCCGCCTCTGGAGCGACAGATGGCGAAGATGAACAAACTGCCGCCACCTTTGGAATGGCAGACAACGAGTATGAAGAAATCACCACCGCCTTGGGAGTGGCAGACAGCGATAATGAAGAAATCGCCGCCGCCTCTCGAGCATCGGACGGCGTAGATGAAGAAACTGCCTCCGCCTCTGGAATGGCAGATGGCGAAGATGGAGAAATTACTGCCGCCTCTGAAGCGGCAGACGGCTAGGACGAGGAAATTATCGCCGCCCCTGGAGCGGCGGACGCCGAGGAAGAGTCGGCTCTCATTTCCGGAGAGGGAGAAATAGTCGGAGGAACATCGGGGAGAGGAATTGATGAAGACATTATCAAAAATTAAAGGAGTAAGAGACTAAGGAAGGTACCTGGTCTACAAAGGTGGCCGGAGAAACTGAACTGGAGAAAACTGAACCGGAAAGTTCGTCGGAGTATTAGAGAGAAAAGAAGAAAACTCGAGAGTTTTTGCAGAAGCGAAAAAGTGAAAGTGAGAGAGAGGGAGAGTCAAGGGGGAATAAAAGGCAAGGGGATAAATTCAAAAAATGAAAATCAAGGAAAAGCGGAATTTGATGGCAGGTGAACAGTACCCTAAGTGGTGATCTGGAACGCCAACCGTCCTGGGGTAGGTCACGCGCCGCTGACTTATCAGTACTTGGAAAGACGTGTGGGTATGGTAACGTGGTCTAACACCACTAATTCCAATTATTAGGCCTTGTTGCCAAGCGGATTTCTAGGGATTCGTGCGAGTACGAGAAACAAGAGAGGTGTGGGACCGCATTTATCTCAAAGGGTTTTAGAGTTYTACAGCTCTACCCCAACTATTTCRGGGGGAGGAGTTGATGGGGCRTAAATAGGTCAGACCCDGATTGGGGTAGATCTRAYTYGAGATMACCTGGGGAAGAGAAAGGAAATCAGGCCAGCTCAGTCCTAGGCAAGGTATGACTTGGATCCCTTAAAAACAAAGCAGATGTTGGAGATAGGATTATCGCGGCTCAGGAATTATCCTGACCTGGTCGGATTTTTCCTATGAAATGACCCTCAGAGAAAGTGCACCAAGGAAGGCTTGATGTCCTGACCTGGAATAGAAAGAGAGAGAGAGAGCAGGATCACGGCAGACCTGTCATCCTGAGCTCCGTTGAGGGGACAAGGGGGACCACCTGTCATAATTTGTTGCTTAACGGCCTTTGATTCGCGGCCTTTGTTTTTGAGATCCCGAAAGGGGTCCCCACTGAGGAACTATAAATACCTCAGCCCTAAGGCTGAGAAAGGTATGTCATTCTTGGTACATTCCTTTCTTTGTTCACCAGAAACACTCTATAGGCTTTCTGACTTAAGCATCGGAGAGGTTTCCACCGGAAAACCCCAGTGGTCCTTTTATGATATGTTTGTGTGTGCAGGTCGGGAAAGGTGCAAGGTTCAGGCGTTGCCATATTTTTGGGTGAAACACCAGCGATGAATATGCATCGGATCTTGTCCAACAACCGATACTTAACCCTAATTTTTACGATATCTACCTCGGAAAACATAAAATCGGCCATTAAAAATTTGTCCACACATCTTGCCAAATTATCTTATATCCCAGATTAAGGATGACTTTAATTCAGATATTCACCAAGACCATCCTCATGCCGATGTCACGTTTCATGGTATATGTGATTTTATTTCATCCTTTTTTTTTTCTGTTCTGATATATATTTTCTTATTATTGTTTGTTTGTATGATTTTTATATAATTCTGAATGATTGTCGACACAATTGCAGCATATCCAACAAAAAATCTTCCATTTTTTTGCAGAGCTTCCGAGCAAGGATTTTAAATTGCGCAATCCCATCGGGCAGACTTGGGATGTCACAGTGGAGTTTTTTTGGTGAAGATGGTGACCAGGTTTGTTCTCTCAATAACTAACTCAAGTTTGTTGATGAGCAACATTGCATGTTAAGTACCCTTATTTGATTTGTGTTATTTGTGTTCTTCTGTGTTCAAGACAGTGATACGACAGATTATGAATTGTATTTCTTCGTATGTATAAAATAATGTCATTCTTGTTGTGTTGTTTAAATTTTTGCAAACTATATACGACTAAGAGTTTGAATTTATACTCTGTTTTTATTGTGTGTGTTTTGTTTGTTTGTTTATTTATTGTAGGCGCGGTTCACGGTGGAGTGGCTCAGTTTCTTGGATGACAACAAAATCAAAGAGGACTATTTCGTTGTCTTCATAAATAACGAGCCTTATATTTTTGACGTAATAGTCTTTGACGGCAAACGCGTTACAAGTAGTCGCTTTGTAGGTGTGAAAGATCCTAACATTGAGATGACTCATTTTCCTTCTTTCAAAGTACCAGTATCGAAGACTGTTCAAGAGCGTGGACGAATAGTAAGTTTAAGATTTTTTAAATTATCTTTAACTAATAAACTTTCCACCAATTATTGATATGACGTTAACAACTTCTAATCATGCGAGCTTTTTATAGGCCATTCAAAAGGACTTACGGACACAGCAAGTGGTCCCAGGAGGTAATGGTCATCAGGTGAAGGCTACAATTATAGGGTTTGCTGATCGACGTTGGGTTGTTGATCGTCTTAAAAGTCCAGGAATAATTTGAGTAGCTCTTGGGCACAGTGGGTCCTCAAGCCATTTGAAAAACTTGAACCCTTTAGGCTCCTACAATATTATTTACTCCAATCAAAATTAATGAAAACAACCCCTTTAACTACAAAAAATGAAGACTATCAGAAAAATCAAGGAAAAGCACGACACACCCACACAAATCTTAAGTAAAAGTTATTTTAACTGCAATCAATCGATCTCATGTTAACATCTTATACGAACCCCCAAACACCCAAATCATTATTAGCCCTAATATCTAAAAATAGGAAAGAAATTCAACACTTACACAAAATCATGGACAACTTATATATCTCCTTCCGGGATTGAGGTCGGTCCATGATGTCCGACAAATGACATCATCATCACAATTGCATTTTCCTCTTCCCACAGCGAACTCAGACATTTGCCTCCATGCCATTTCTAAAATATTGTCGAAATAGCACTCCTAGACTTAAATATGATAGTTTTATTACAAATTGTTTTTGGAATTTTTAGATTGCACCCTAAAATTTATAAAATTTATGTTCTGGCCCTAAATTTCCAGAATTCGTAATTACTCAATCAAATTTCGTACCTTTTATCGAAGTTTAATTTTGTGATAGTAAAAATTTAGAATTAAATGAACAAACAAGTCTTTAAAAAGATATAATTATGTTTTAATTTTGTTGCCAATAAAATTACCGTGGCGACCGCAAAAGGCAGGCAAAACGAGACTCTACGTAAAGTAGCCTTTGTCTTGAAATTGATCATAACTCCCATTATCGATGACCAAGAACCTCAATGATCTATCTTTCACGTTATAAACAACCAAACTAGCTCCAGCCATCAAAATAAACTCCTCCACCTCATCTCCAAAAAAACACAAAGGCCTGAACCAAGACAAAACTCCATTACAATAATTGTTGAGTTTCGTCCAAGACCCTTCCACACCATACCCTTTCATAATCCAAACATCTGTTCTTTGGTCACCGGTTTCCCTATCCACCAAACAAAGACATCCCCCAAAAACCACAAGTGCATTTGTTGAAAACTCGCTAACCACATGGACACCAACATGTGGAGTGATTTTGAAATATTCCTCGGTAATCAAATCTAAAGAAATGATTACAAACTTCAGCGTTTCTAATTCACTCATCTTATAATGCAGCCAATTGATAGCCCCATTGAAAAACATTCCGCAGGGGATGCAAATTACTAAATCACCATAAGGCGAGGTCTTAAGCCTTTTCCAGACACCCGTTTTCATAGAGTACACATATGTACCATCGCAACAGTTAGGCATGAATATGCCATCATAATCCAAATTGAAATAAGAAAGTAAAACCACCCTATAATCATCTATAGCACTATCATACCCGTATCCACATGCGAAATGGGTAGTCTCACCCTAACTAGAGGTGGAGGAGGTAGTCCCACTTGATCCAGAGTAATGAGGTTCACCAAACCATCCCACAAGTTAGATTGAGTAGTAGTAATAACCCATCGCATGAACCCAAAACCAATCTGCACACACCTGGGAAGTCGAGCCCTCTTGAAACGGTGCTAATGTTGCCTTTTATGATTTCGTTGGAGTGAATGGTGTTAGATGGGGTGATGAGAGTGAGATATTCTTGTCGGGGTGTTTTTCGAGGGAGGTGGGATTTGATGAACTGTGGGGTGGAGAGCAAGTTGCACCATGTTTTTTGATAAAGACCTCAGTCGGTCTATCCATTTTGTAGGGAGGCGTAAGAATAAGTCCATCAAGATTTATTGGGGAAGATCCAATTTTCTGTTCAAGACTTTGTAGAGGTTTGGAAGGGATAATGTTTGCTTCTGGGAGGCAGGGGAACGCGGGACTTTTTGTAAAATATTTACTATTATACGTATCGGTTATTACTAACAACTGACTTTAGTTCTCTGATAAGACTTATGAGCATCAGTTTTTTTTGTACAACTGATGCATATACTCGTGAAATTCGGCAATTTGTGGGAGAGGAAGGGATTCGAACTCGCATGGTTTGTAGCCTTTGAAAAGCCCAGTTTTGTCCCCAAATACACGAAAACTAGGTTTTTGAAATAAATTTTAGTCCAAAATTTTCATATTTCCCACTTCAAAAACCCGCCAGATATTCAGAAGTAACATTTTGGAAAAGAAGACGATTCATTCAACCTCACCTGCTGTTCGGTGTGGATTCCCCGTCGCCTAGTTTCATCATCGCCTGCTACAAACTGCGCAAGAATGTATGTTTTAGTACTTGTTCAGTTCGTTAATTAACATGTTTGGGTAATGTTTAGGTGTATAAAATTAAATTTTCTTAGTTGGTAATTGGTGTTGGAACTAAGAATTTTTACCACAAGCATTTTCCGCTTCTGGTAGCCAAGTCGGACCTTTCATGTAGGACTGAGACCTTTGAAGTCTCAGAAATTGAATGTATGTTTCATGTTGATTAGGTATTTGTTCAGTATTTATGTTGAAGACCGGACCTCTGAACTCCATCCATTTCCAATGTTTATGACATGTTTAATTATCATATTAAATTTAGTTGCTGTCTTACGCAAAATACAAGAAAAATTAATTCACACACCCACATGAAGATCATCGGTGACTGTACTTTGAGGGATATATAGAGCCCATCTGTAGTGAATTAGTGATATTATTTGATGATTAATTTCACTGTCGTATTTGGACATCCTGTTCAAAAGCCATTTGAACCCTCTTCAACGATTTGTTATGCGGTAAGTACCTTCACAAAAGTTGTTGATATGCTTCTTAGTTGTCTGTAATTGCTAGAATCATCTAAGTATCTGTTTTCACTCTTGTAATCTGTTTAAAGCTTTTGATGTCTTCACAGTAGTTGTCGATTGACGTGTTAGCTTTCATCACCGTATAAATTATATTTTTCATAGAGTCATGACTGGTTCTTCGAGCACCCAATGTGAAGACGATTCTTTGAAAAGAAGATCTAGAGGATCAAAGACATGCATTAAAATGAAAAATAAGCCATCAGAGCAAAAGCATATCGAATTCGACAATACAAATAAACCCATCGGGAAATATGCTGCCAATTTCAAAAATTACCTAGGTTCTGTAGTTCGGTCGCATGTAGATATTAACATCGACGAGTGGAAACACGTCGAGAGTGGTCTTAAGGATGTGATTTGGGAGGATTTGCAGGTATATAATAATCAACTTTTTATAGTAAATTATATGTTAATGAAAACATGTTTTAATATATATGTATGTTTCTTGTTTATTCAGAAAGAGTTCAATATTGAAGGTGATGAAAAGAAGAAGCACTTTCTGAAGGCTGCGGGAGTGAGGTGTACCGCTTTCAAGTTGCGGTTAGTGCTTGACTTCATAAAGAGGAAACACCCAAAATATGATCATCCATCCCAGTTGTATCCTTCCATTATAGCTGATCAGTGGGAGAGATCTGTTAATGATCATCAAACTGAAGAATTCAAGGCATGTACAGTGTATTACCTTTTTTAAAAAAAAAATCACCAAAAATATATATCTAATATTTTCCTAAAATTTTTTAATAGGAAAAAAGTAGGAAAGCTCGGGAGAGCCAGTCTCACAACAAGCATCCACACTTTTTAGGACCCGGTGCTAGTGCGAAAGATAAGTGGGTTGTATCAGACCCTCTCTCGTCTTCGTCTTCATGTGCTTCGTTCATCTCGAGTATAGCTGCGGATGATCGCAACTTGGATTGGGTTTGAGCAAGAATTAAGAAAGATGAAAATGGAAATTATGATATCCCGAATAAGCAAACGAAGGGGGTGGTTGATAAAATGGTAATTATATTTTTTGGAAGAATATAGTTTTTTGGAACTACTTACTTAATGGAATGGGGTAAGTGTATTAAATGATGTTTATCATTTCTTGAAACAGGTAGAGAAGGCTCAAGAAGTCAGCGAAGGGAAGTTTCTACCACAGAGGCACGATGATATATTGAATGCGTCTCTAAGGAAGAAGGATCACCCGGGTTGGGTGCGAGGTGTAGGTAGCCACGTGAAAGTGAGGTCTATTTTTTGTCGACCGGGTTAGACAAGCAGGAGACAGAGTGGAGTGGTGTCAGTGGATGAGGTTAGGGCGGCTCTGACACAAGAAATCACGCAGCAGATGAAGGGCAAGTTTGATGCTCTTCAAGCTCAATTCAACCGGTTGTTTGAGCAAGTGAATAACCAAGGTCCGAAGACTCTGGTTATTCGCCACAACGTCCCATCAAAAGTTGACGAGGGGGCTGATTTCCACACGCCGACGCAAGGTGATCCACATAATAGTTTCCAATCGGTTGGTTGGACTCCATTTCCTAAGGTTGAGGTATAAATTAGATAATATGTAGTGTATTTTCACAAACATACTCATCCAAGCACCTTGGTAGTTGATAAATAAGTAATTCTTAGTCAAGGTTCATTATGCATTATCCTTTTCAGAGAAGTCTTTGCATTATTCATGTATTAGAAAATATGAAGTCTCATTTTTTGCTCGTCCTTTCATTAGAGAGTAGTTCTAATTATTGCTTGTTGATGGCATTGGATCGTATTATTTCTAGATTCCTTTTTCGTAATTAAAATATATTTTAACATGTATCATGTATGTGATTACAAGACTAAAGGATCTAAAAGTAATTAGGTTTTTTATATATATAATATTCTTAGGCCGTTACGGTCTGGAGATTTTTACAATTTTGCATTGTCAATACCTGCATATACTCAGGCCATTACGGTATAACCTATAAAACTCGAACTCGTTTTCATTAAGTTTTCATTTCTATTCAACATAAGAATATAATCATTTTTTACATACCATTAACTTTAGTCTACTTTGAGTAATAGAGTCCGACCGAGTGCCGCCTGGCTCTATCCATTCTGGGGGATATAAAAGTTGTTGCCAAGGGTATGGTTTACCCAACCAAGGAAGACACGATCGTGCATCATCAGAAGGTGTCACCCAGTCATGTGAAGGTTTCAGTAGATGAAGTTGTTGAGGGTGCAGCAGAACTTCCTCTACCGGTGACAACTCATCCAGAAATGAAGCACGTGGGTGAAGTTTTAGGTAGCTTTTTGCAGTGGCCGGTCAGTTTGGTTCAGGCAAGAGAGGTAATAATATATGTTTTCATTTCACCAATTATTGATTTAGTTTTAGTATGCTCAATCATGGCCATATGTACAAAAACTTACAAGGCCTTATTCGAAGAAACAAAAAACAAGTCAAATGGAGACAAGTGGTGAGCAATCTTCAACCAAACCAAGGCCACCTCTTGTTGATGACGTGGTCATGGAGACATTGGAAGCTAATTGAAAAGAGCTACACTCGTTGATTCTATCGATGCCCGTGCATGTGGACTACATCTCTATGGACCTAGAGCGCACCGTCTTTCAGCATGAAAGAGCGACGAAAAATCATGTGTTAATTGATGATATTTGGATCTTGTTCAGAATGGGGTGGGTTAGTATTCCTGTTTTGAAAGTCTTTGCGCGGTACGAGCTTTCTTTTTCCTTATCAATTAGTTCAATATTTAGCTTAAATTTATTTAGTTTTGAATCTACTAATGATTTACAGGTGTCTTAGTGGGTTGGCTGAGAGTCTTTGCACCGGTGCCATTGGATTTCTTTTTCCAGCGCAGATTTGCAAAAAAAATATATTAACTGACCCGAATGCTGTGACGTCGTATTTGGTTGGTGGCTTCAATGCAATGTTTAGCAGGACATTCATTCTAGCACCATACCTAGACGAGTAAGAGAGACTATTTCTTGTTCTTTTTTCCTTTACTCCTTTACAATTATTATATTTCATAAAGATAATTAATTTTTGTGCTTACGAAAATGTGTAGTGACCACTGGGTGCTTCTAGTGATATGTCCTCTCAAGAATTATGTTTATATTTTAGATTCAAAGACATACAAGAGGGAATTGGATATCAAGACACATCTTAGAACGTACGTAAATTTTTTCCCCATTATCTGTGTCTCTTATTTTTTGAAAAGGTAACTTGATGTTCTTTTTTATAATAACATCATGCAAAGCAATTCACTTTAAGGTCTTTATTGTCAATTGATTCGTACATTTTTGTTACGAATCTGTACATAATTGAGTCCTATTTTAGTCTTTTTATTTTCTTTTTCGGGTTAAGAATGAGTTTAATTGCATCATTTTGCGTTTTTCGTCTCTTTACTTAATTTTCCGACTTATTGATCAATAATTGGTCCAAACGAGAATTATTCTGTGATTTTCTCATACAGGTAGAGTGTCTGGTGGATTCAAAAAATGAAGATTGAAGGAGAGACATTCACAAGTAGCCCAAAAGGATGCACATCGATCGGACAACTCATGTATACCGATCGGTGCAACTATTGACATGCACACCGAACGGAAAGATGGCGCACCGAGTGGACCCGAGTACAGAAGCTTTCATCCGATCGGACAAGGCATATAAACGGTCGGACAAGAGCGTTACGAATGAAGATTTTTGGGAATTTTCAGTTACGAAATGGCTAAAAACATGTTTAAAGTGGCAGAGGTGGCTAGGGTTCGTAAATTCAGTCCCAGAGGCTGGAAGAGAGGGTAGAATACGCAAAGAACACTCAAAGGTTGAGAGATTTGACACATCCCTCATACCTCTAGATAAATTTGTGCAACGCCGTATCAAGGTTCGATTTGCAGCAATTCTCATTCGTGGCTAAGGTGCTGGGTTCGTGACAAGCCCGAGGACTCTACGCATTTTAATTTGGAGTAATTTGTGGGTTGTCATCATCACTCGTTGAATATAGATCAACGATTAGTAATCTCTAAACTCGTCTTTTGATATGATGTTTTTGAAGATGTTTGATTTAGAATTTTTTATGAATGGTTTGAGAACATGTTTGATGAGGTTTCATTGATCACTAGTTAGAGTATTAGTCATTCGTAGTTTTGTTATCGTGTGTTGGGTATTGATATTAGTTGAACAATTTTTTTGGATTAATTATCAAGTTGTGATTGATTTAGCTACCCTCTTGAAGCATCTTAAGTACTTGAATTACTTCAGACTAGTTTGGTATTTGAAATAATTTAGTATGCTGCATTGCGATAGAATTGATAGTGATAGCCGTAATCGTTATTTGCAATCGTTAGAATTATATATAGTCGTTTGAATTACGATAGTCGCTTTTCTTATAACTTGTCGAGAGGTTGACGCCCTCGAGACAAGAAGAATTCATTTTCTTTTATTTTAAGTTGTTGAAATGAAACATTTCCAAAACCGCATGTGTTCGTGTGTTCTTGGATAAAATTGTGATAGTAGTATAAAAAACATCGTTAAATCCGATTCCCATTCCTCGAGAGATCGACCCGAGTTGACTCACCAGTCTACAAAAGACCCCGTTCTCTTGCGGGTGAACTAAAACCCTTTCAAATGTAGACGCGTACTTGTTAAATGGAATTTAATTTTGAAAGGAACACAAAAGTTCGGCTCAAAATTTGGCGCCGTTGTCGGGGAATGGTAAAGGTGTTAAAGATGTTTATTTGTGTTATTGCTTATAAGTCGTAAATTGTATAATTGTTTGCCACTCGATGCGGTGATTTTTTTTGTTGTTGATGCAAGGTCGACGAAGCCTTAGAGGAGAATTGACTCCATTCATCAATAGCATCGAGCGCATTTCGAGACCAAGACAACTATTTCCCTCGACCGAAGGAAATCTTTTGGAAGCAAGTGCATACAACATGGCAGAGAATCTACCTCTTGGAGGACGAGGAGGAGCGAATGGTGGACGAGGGAGGGGACGAAACACCCAAACCCCTCCTGGCGATTATCCATATAGAGTGCCACCCATTGACGATGTGCATGTACAAGAACAAATGGATAATAACGAAGACGAAGAGCAAATAAATCCACCTCTAATCCAAAATGAAGAACCTAGAGAACCAAACCAAGTGAACAACGGAAAACAACAACCGAGGGGAGATCATCAAATCATGATACAAGAGAATCCCACTTACCAACAACCTCCTCAACGATTTCAGAATCGAGAAGAAGCTCGAGCTTATAACAATCGAGTGGATAGAGAGTTCGATCAAAATAATGGTGGCCATGGCAGGCCCGAGCCCCAAAACAACCAACGAAACAACCAAAGGCATGAGGATTTCGAACGAGAATGGAACCACAATCAAAATAGGAGGCAGGGACATCCATTCAAGGCTTGGCAGAGGGAGAACTTTCGAAACGATGGATATAATGATCGTGGGAATTACGAAGAGGAGCGTGACTATGGGTATTACGAGGAATATGGGGAGAAAAGAAAATATGGCGCACGAGCCAACTTCGGAGGAAGGAGAGAGCGTCGATACCCTAACGAACGCCGTCAAGTAGATATCCTTTTCCCAACGATTGGATCGTACAGTAGTGCAATAGTCTTAGGCCCCGCGGCAAGAGATTATGATTTGAAGGCGAGCAGTGTAAATCAACTCCCTACCTTTCACGGCATACTTAATGAAGATCCATTGAATTTCATTCGAGAATTTTACCTTGTGGTGGGAAGAATCCCGCATCTTGGATTGCATTAGGATCAATTGAGGATGAAATATTTCCCTACTACTCTGAAGGACAAAGCGAAGCATTGGCTTTTGTCGTTGCAACCCAATTCCTTGACTAATTGGGAGATGGTGTACAAGAAGTTTGTGAGTAGGTTCTACTCCACTCAAACAACTGCCAAGTTGCAAAGAGAGATCACAAATTTCGAACAAATAGAGGGGGAATTGTTCTACGAAGCTTGGGAGCGATATAAAGGGATTTTACAAAAATGTCCACACCACAACAATAGCGCCGAGATGGTGAATAATTATTTCCATGAAGGGTTATTTCCGGTCTACAAACAGCAGGTGGAGGTGAAAGCCGGAGATATTGGCGAATTGACCGCCATGGAAGCTTGGGATTTATTCGAGCATATGAGCGAGAAATTGCAACAAACGAGCTTCCGAACGAGAAGGTACAAAGTCCCAACAATTCAAATCGAGGAACTAACAAAGCAAGCCGCGCTATTAACAAGCAAGATGAAGGGGGAGGAGGAACCTTCGACACCTCCACCTAAGATGTGCGAAAAATGTGGGGCAGTGGGACATGAAATGGATAATTGTAATGTGGTATTTGACGACGAAGAGGAAGGGGAGGTCAATGCCATCCAAAACTATCAAACCAATGATAAGTATGGGAAGAAGTTTATCGGGCAGTATAACTCAAGTTCAAGCTACGTTCCAAAGAGCTCAAACTACATGCCCAATTCCAAATCCTCGGAACCACGATAATTTCTGAATAAGAGCCAAGGAGAACCGAGTGGCCAAAACTCTTATCAAAATAAGGGGCAAGGCAACTATTCTCAATACCCTCCGAAAAAATATCAGGCACCACAGCAACAATATCAACAAGCACCACAACCTCAATACCAACAGGCACAACAACAATTTCAGCAAGTGCCACCACAGCAGCAAATTCCACCCCCGATTAAACCCGATGACGAACTAATATTGTGGCGTCAACAACTAGAGCACGAGAATCTACGTAATCGGGAGGAAGCACTTCGTACAATCGAGGAAGGCAAGCGGACAAGGAAGCAACAACAGAAGCTAGAGATGATGATAGGGCAACTCTCGGCTTCTATGGAAAAAACAACGAGTGATCCGGGAAAGATACCTAGCCAACCTGAGCAATCAATGGTGGTGCATGTGTTGCGAGGTGCGAAGCAAGTTGATAACAGAGTACAAGAAGCCGAGAGGGAAGACTCCGAAGACGAGCAGTCAATGGATACACGAGATGAACAAGAGTCAAGTGCGAATGGTGAAGGAGGAACATTGGGTGAAATTCAGAAATCAAGTAATCCATATGTTCCAGGATCATTGAAGATAATTTTTCAATCGAAATGTGCCGAAGAAGATCAGAAAGACGCAGCCAAGGACCTGACCGACCGGACTACCAAGGTGACCGGTCGGACTGGAGTCCAGAAGGTTTTGACCGATCGAACTGAGAAGCAGACCGATCGGATTGGAGCCCAGAAAACTTTATCCGACCTCACCAACCCAGGGTCCGATCGGAGTAGATGACAGGAGGTTTCTACCGATCGGACGAATAACACTGACCAGTCGAACAAGAGAGCTGAAGAGGAACAAAGACCACAACGTGTAATAAAGGACGCCATACAGTTTCCCAATCGTCTCAAGCCAGCAAGAGAAAGTAAAAAGTTCATGGAACTTTATAATATGCTGAAGGACGTGAACGTAAATCTCCCACTTTTTGACGTGATCAAAGCTATGCCGGCTTACGTAAAGTTTTTTAAGGAACTTGCGTCAAAGGATAGGAAAATGGAAAGGAATGAACGGATGATTTTATCCAAGGAAGTGAGCACAATTTTCCACCAAACGCTACCACCGAAGGCAAAAGATCCAGGGAGTTTCTGCATCACAATCACCCTTGGAGATGGACAAAGAGCGCGTGGAATGCTTGACTTAGGGGCGGGAATCAATTTGATGCCCTTTTCCCTATACAAACAACTCAAACTTGGGAGAATGAAGCCAACGAGCTTACAAATTCAATTGGCTTATCGTTCATTACGATATCCATTGGGAGTGGTCGAGGACGTTCTAGTGGAGGTTAGATCTTTGGTAGTCCCCATGGACTTTGTAATACTAGATGTCGGAGAGGTGGATGCGGCAAGCAAGGAGCACACTATTCTATTGGGCAAACCTTTCATGGCAACATCGCACACACTGATCGATGTGGGAAGAGGAAAAATTACACTCTCCGTACTAGGGGAATCAGTGACGTTCTCACTCAAAGATATACAAAATATTCCATCACCAATGATTGGTCCCGATTTCTCTTACATTGATTCGGTGGACCAATGTGTCAGCAAATTATTTGGTGTTGTACCAGTCGAGAATTATGACGCCGAGGATGACAGTTTTGATTCAAACACGGAGGGGGTGGTCACTCTTTTCGAGATTAATGAGGCACCCATGATCAAGCAAACCATTGGGCCCACCTTCGAGCCCAAAATGGAACTTAAACCGCTTCCAAGCCATCTGAAGTACGTATTTCTTGAATCGAACGAGAGAAAGCCCGTAATTATATTTGTGGAGCTGGCGGAATATGAAGAAAAAGAACTCATTGAGGTTCTTAACAAATACAAACAAGCGATAGGTTGGAGTATCGGTGATATCAAGGGGATGAGTCCGGTAACATGCATGCACCGGATTGATCTTGAAGAAGGAGCAAAACCGATACGAGAGGGACAACGACGTTTAAAAAATACACTCAAAGAGGTGGTCAAGAAGGAGATTTTCAAACTGATCGAAGAAGGGATCATATATGTTGTCTCCGATAGCGAGTGGGTTAACCCGGCGACCGTCTGGTCACTAATGCATAGGCAACCGATCGGTCAAAACTCACTGGACCACAGTCTGGTCGGTGTGGTTCTATGACCGGTCGGACTGTGTACAGTCCTCGAGTGATCGTTTTGAGTCCATACATGCTTAAGTTGAACTATTTTTGAGTAACACAGTCACAAATTCGTAACATAACAATGATCAACCATTTACTTCAACTTTGTTGAATATTGCCCTTGGTTAATTGTGTTTGTATTGGCATGCCTGTTGGAATCATTTGTTATGTGGTATAAGGTTTAGAGTCTTTTGAGMTTGTTCTAAGTGCAAAGTTTTCAAAAACTACTTATATGTATTTAAAACAACACTTTGTCGTTACCAATTTTGCAAAACTCTTAAAGCTAAATCACCTCATTTTAAAAAGTTTGAATTAAACCTTGTAAGAATCCTTGTGTGTTTATCAACATTTCATGTTTTTATTCGATAAGTGTTTTGATAAGTCTCTTAAGTCGCATGTGTATATTTGTTTTTGGAAATGACGATAGGCACATATAAAACCCGATTCCAGCTATATTCAAAAATAAAAACCACTATAAATTCTTAATGAGCCCCTTTGAGCCTTTATTCCGTCTCTTTGTAAGCCATGAGCATAATTGTAGCTCTTATTTCATTTAAGTTTTTGAGATGAGAGTTTTATGTTTCAGTGGTCAATGAGATATGACGAATGCAGCCATGAGCATAATTGTAGCTCTTATTTCATTTAAGTTTGTGAGATGAGAGTTTTATCTATCAGTGGTTAATGAGATATGACGAATGCAGGGGGGAAATTAGTGGGACACTAAAAAAAAAGAGAAAAGAAATATATATATAAAAAAAAGAAGAAAAAGAGTTTGGTTAAGCTTATTTATAAAGGCAAACGAGTTTAGAAGGAACTAACACCCTTTTTCCTTAAAATCGGGCGAGATTATTCAGTTTTGGGAGAGTAATAGCCTTAGTTATAAAAGGCTAAGAATAGCGTTATATGGTTGTTTTGGGAGGAATGAGGAACAATCTTTGCTCTATGCTTAAAATTTAGATTGAGTGAGTTATTGATTGCGTTTGTTTGCAAGTTAGCCACACATCTTTATATATGACATACGTTACCAAAGATCCTACATTACAACCCTAGAAAGTCCTAATACGATCCTTGATTAGATGTGCACGCATATGCGATGTACGAGTCTTTGATTTTCACGAGTCGTTGAATGCATGTCTATGTTGATCCAAAGCGTATACACTTACCTTTGGGAAAACACGAGCGAATGAGTGCACCATTATATATTCCCCTTTGAGAGGACGCATTCTTTAGATTTCAAGGTGAAATAGTAATACGAGTTAGCTTCATGGCTTTCGACAAAAGTGTTTATAATTGCAAAGCTAAACTATATGCACTACATGACTCTGAGCTCTTACCTTTGTCACTTCTTTTGATTTTGATTCTTTCGTTTGTTCAAGGATGAACAAACAAATTAAGCATGGGGTGGTTGATTCGTACGTTTTTGTTACGAATCTGTACATAATTGAGTCCTATTTTAGCCTTTTTATTTTCTTTTTCAGGTTAAGAATGAGTTGAATTGCATCATTTTTCATTTTTCGTCTCTTTACTTAATTTTTCGACTTATTGATCAATAATTGGTCCAAACGAGAATAATTTTGTGATTTTCTCATACACCTAGAGTGTCCGGTGGATTCAAAGCACGAAGATTGAAGGAGAGACATTCACAAGTAGCCCAAAAGGATGCACACCGATCAGACAGCTCATGTATACCGATCGGTGCAACTGTTGACATGCACACCGACCAGAAATCTGGCGCACCGAGCGGACCCGGGTACAGAAGCTTTCGTCCGATCGGACAAGGCGTATGACCGGTCGGACAAGAGCATTACGAATGCAGATTTTTGGGAATTTTCAGTTACGAAATGGCTAAAAACATGTTTAAAATGGCAGAGGCGGCTAGGGTTCATATTATTCAGTCCCGGAGGCTGGAAGAGAGGGTAATATACAAAAAGAACACTCAAAGGTTTAGAGATTTGACACATCTCTCATACCTCTAGATAAATTTGTGCAACGCCGTATCAAGGTTTGATTTGCAGCAATTCTCATTCGTGGCTAAGGTGCTGGGTTCGTGACAAGCCCGAGGACTCTACGCATTTTAATTTAGAGTAATTTTATGATCATCATCATCACTCGTTGAATCTAGATCAACGATTAGTAATCTCTAAACTCGTCTTTTGATATGATGTTTTTGAAGATGTTTGATTTAGAATTTGTTATGAATGGTTTGAGAACATGTTTGATGATGTTTCGTTGATCACTAGTTAGAGTATTAGTCATTCGTAGTTTTGTTATCGTGTGTTGGGTATTGATATTGGTTGAACAATTGTTTTGGATTAATTATCAAGTTGTGATTGATTTGGCTACCCTCTTGAAGCATCTTAAGTACTTGAATTACTTCAGAACTTGTTTGGTATTTGAAATAATTTAGTATGCTGCATTGCGATAGAATTGATAGTGATAGCCGTAATCATTATTTGCAATCGTTAGAATTATATATAGTCGTTTGAATTACGATAGTCACTTTTCTTATAACTTTTCGAGAGGTTGACGCCCTCGAGACAAGAAGAATTCGTTTTCTTTTATCTTAAGTTGTTGAAATGAAACATTTCCAAAACCCCATGTATTCATGTGTTCTTAGATAAAATTGTGGTAGTAATATAATAAACATCGTTAAATCCGATTCCCATCCCTCGAGAGATCGACCCGAGTTGACTCACCAGTCTACAAGTGACCCCATTCTCTTACGGGTGAACTAAAACCCTTTCAAACGTAGACGCGTACTTGTTAACCAGAATTTAATTTTGAAAGGAACACAAAAGTTCGGCTCAAAAGTTCCGAAGAAAGGGGGCATCACAATAGTGGAGAATGAAAAAGGAGAAATCATCCCAACACGCTTAACCACTGGGTGGCGGATGTGCATTGACTAGCGCAAGCTCAATGCAGCGACGAGGAAGGACCACTTCCCACTCCCATTCATGGACCAATTGCTCGATAAACTAGCAGGGCATGAGTACTATTGCTTTTTAGACGGTCTTTCCGGCTATTACCGAATCGCAATCGCTCTGGAGGATCAAAAAAAGACCACATTCACGTGCCCCTTTGGCACGTTCGTTTACCGAAGAATGCCCTTTGGCTTGTGCAATGCCCCAGTGACCTTTCAGAGATGTATGATCTCCATTGTCATCGAATTCATCGATGATTTTCTCAAAGTATTTATGGATGACTTCTTGGTATTTGGCTCTTCCTTCTCTCATTGCCTAAAAAATTTAACAAAAGTACTTGAGCGATGTGTTGAATCTTACTTGACCTTGAGTTGGGAGAAGTCGAATTTCATGGTGAAAAGTGGTATTGTATTGGGACATGTGGTGTCGAGCAAGGGTTTGGAAGTTGATAAATAAAAAATCAACGTCATTGAAACTCTTCCACCCCCGAAGGATGTTAAAGGAGTCAGGAGTTTTTTGGGACATGCGGGCTTTTACAGACGTTTCATTAAAAACTTTTCAAAAATCTGTCGCCCGTTATGCAAGTTGCTTGGGAAGGATGTCCCTTTCGGATTCAATAGCGAGTGTCTTAGTGCCTTCAACATCTTGAAAGAAAAATTAACACAAGCACCAGTGGTAGTAGTACCGGATTGGTCTCTTCCTTTCAAGATTATGTGTGATGCTTCGAACGAGGCAGTTGGGGCAGTTTTGGGCCAACGAGTAGATAAATTGCTGAGGGTTGTTTACTATGCTAGCTATATGTTGAATAGTGCCCAACGCAACTACACTACTACCGAACGAGAGCTATTCGCGGTTGTGTTTTCACTGGATAAGTTCCATTCTTACATCGTCGTCTCCAAAGTCATCGTACACACTAATCATGCAGCACTTTGTCATTTATTCGCCAAAATGCAAGGCAAGCCGCGATTGATTCGTTGGATTCTTCTCTTACAAGAATTTGACGTCGAGATCAAGGACAGAAAAGGGAGCGAGAATGTAATTGCCGATCACCTATACCGTATGCTAGTGGAAGGAGAGCCAAATAAAGTCGAGTTTGTGGATGATGTGTTCCCTTACGAAAGCGCACATGCCGTCGAAGAAATAAACGAATCATGGTATGCTGATTTTGTAAATTTCCTTGCTTATAAGATTATCCCTAACCATCTTTCTTCGCAAGAAAGAATGATATTTTTGTTCAAATGCAGGAGTTTCTTTTGGGACGATCCTTACCTCTACAAACGTTGCAAAGATGGGCTTTTTAGGAGATGCATACCGGATGAAGAGAAGATAGGCGTGCTAAGATTTTATCATGACGAGGGAGGACATTTCAGAAGCCAGAAAACGGCCTTCAAAATCCTCCAAGCCGGATTTTACTGGCCCTCACTTTTCGCCGACGCCTTTCAATACTGCAAAAAATGCGATAGGTTCCAATGTTCGGGAACAATAGAGAAAAAGGACGAGATGCCATTGGTGCCCAATAAAGTGATCGAGATCTTCGATATTTGGGGCATCGACTTCATGGGTCCTTTTCCGAGGAGTGGAGAGTACAAGTACATACTCGTAGGAGTCGATTACGTGTCGAAATGGGTGGAGGAAATTCCCAGAAAGAGAGCTAACTCCGAGATCGTCCTCAAATTCATTCAGGAGAACATTTTTAGCCGATTCGGAATGCCGAGAGCGATTATAAGTGACGGGGGGAGCCACTTCTGCAATAGGGCCTTTAAATGACTGATGAACAAGTACGGGGTGCGTCACAAGGTGGCAACCCCTTATCATCCACAAACATCACGACAAGTAGAGACGAGCAACTGGCAGATCAAGGGTATCTTAGAGAAAACCGTCAAATTGAACCGTAAGGACTGGGTATCTGATACGGCAGAATATACGCCAGACCTGGGTTGGAGTAGCTTTGACCCGAAATTAAGAGAAGGATAGACTAGGTCTGTCCCTATGAAAGATCTAGTTAAGCCCTCTGAGCAAAACAAGACATGGGAGGGACAATTCCTTTGAAACCCCTGTCTCGGTCCTTGCCAAGAGCGCTGAAGGTCCTGAGGGTATCTCCGGTTGGAGCCCTGGAGGTGGGGATTAGCCTGACCTGGGCCAGAGGACTAATTGGGTCCATAGAGCTCTTCCTCAGTATTAGTAAGGGCTGGCTTATTAAAACAGCAGAAGCGAGAGGAAAAAGAAGACTAAGTATTGTGGGCTAGAGGAAGATCTGGAAAGAGAGAGAGAGCTGTCTCTAAGATTCCCAACAAAGAGACAAGTGGGACCACTTGTCAGAATTTGTTGGGTAACGGCCCTTAATTCACGCCATGTGTTCCTTAGATCCCGGCTGGGGTCCCCGCTAAGGAAAGCTATAAATATCTTGGCCCCAAGGCTGATAGAGGTATGTAATTTTTTGTGCATTCCTTCTTCCTTTCCTAAAAAATACCTCAGAGACTCACTGACTTAAGCATCGGAGAGGTTCCACTGGAAAACCACCGGTGGTCCTTTCTAACTAATTTTGTGGTGCAGGTCGGGAAAGTGTTCCAGGTCTTAGGCGTCACTTTGGACGTTGGCTCTTTTTTAGGCTGAATCAATTGGCACCGTCTGTGGGACTAGCGATCAAGCTAAGACTTGAGATTCTTTGTTTATGGCTTCAGACGGTTTACGACGGAATTTGGTGGGGGAGCTTGGTGGAACTCCTAGTTCCGCCGCGCCGTGGGGGATGCCAAGATCGAAAGATACGGCGGCGACAAGGCTAGGAGAGACAGCGCCTTCAACAGGAGCCGCGCCAGGCGCTACGCCGTCCCCGCTCAGTAAATCTGGGCCAGCTACGGGTGGTTCATTCAATGAATCCTTCCTTCTGCAACTCTCGGAGTTGATAGGCAAGGCTGTGGAAACGGCAGTAGAGAAGAAGTTTGCGGAGATGACGATGCCGCCATCTAACACACCACCAGTGCAGGCTGTTCCGGTGGCGGGAACGGAGCCATCACGGGGGCAGCAAGCAGATAAGGCTCCCCTGCGTGATAGGGAAGAGCAATTCTCCACTTCTGATAGCGAAACTTCAGGTCAAACTAATCCAGATCTGGCTGAGCAGATGCAGAGTCTGCAGAAAGAAGTAAGAGAGTTTAAGAGGAAAATGGTGACGGGTGAAATGACCCCGGCAAGGAGGGGCACACCATTTACTGAGGAGGTCATGCGAGATGATGTGCCAGCTTCATACCGCTCCCTCGGCTTTGAATACAATGGAACCACGGACCCGTGGGACCACCTTAGTCGCTTTGAGATTGCAGCGGCCCTGCATAAATTCTCGGACGCTGTCATGTGTCGGGTCTTCCCGATGACCTTTACTAAATCAGCGCATCTCTGGTTTAGTCAACTGCCACCGAGGTCTATCAACAATTTCGATGAGTTCAGCTCAGCCTTTTTACACCAGTTCACGAGCTTCAGGAAATACAAGAAAATGCCGTTGGAACTTTTTAGTCTCAAACAAAAGGAAAACGAGAGCCTCCGTGCTTATATCAATAGGTTTACAACTGCTAAATTGGAGGTGCCTTCTGCGTCTGAAGAGCTGTTGATAAATGCTCTGGCGCAAGGTTTGAGACGAGGGGATTTCTTTCAGTCACTGGTGGTGAAGCCAGCTCTGAAATTTTGAGAGCTCTTGGAAAGAGCAGAAAAGTATATTCATCTGGAAGAAGCTCTGAAACTCAAGGATGAAGGGGAGAAGAGGAGAGAGAAGTACGACAGGGATGACAGGGTAGCGGCAAAAAAGCCCAGACAAGAGCTGTCCATGGGTAGATCTCGATTTGATAAATACACTCCTCTGGTGACACCTCCGGGTGAAATTCTGCAAGCAATAGAGCGTCATCCAGAGCTCAAGTAGCCCAAAACCTATTCACAGAGGCCAAGAAAAGAAAGGTCGGATCGCTTTTGTCATTTCCATAATGAATACGGGCATAACACAGATGAATGCACGCATTTGAAAGACAAATTGGAGAGAATGGTCCAGGCGGGGCATCTGAAAGAGTATATTCGGACAAGGAGGGAGGAAGCTAGATCTGGTAAGAAGAATTATGATAGGGCTTTGACAAATAGGAGCAGCCAAGATAGGGCGCGTGCTGAGGTGAAAAGACCTGATCAGACCCAGGTCATTCATGGGGAGATCCAGATGATTATCGGAGGAGAATTTGAGGAGCACTCTAAGCGGACACAACATAATTATGTCAGGGCTGCAAAAGATCTGGTTCGAAAATCGCGTGACGTAGGACAAATGACTTCTACCCCCAACATCTGCTTTGGGTCAGAGGAAGGCGATGGTATTTTAGCTCCTCATATGGATGCTCTGGTTATAACCGCAACTATTGCCAATTATAATGTCCATAGGATTTTCATAGACACCGGAAGCTCTGCTGATATTTTGTTCTATGACTGCTTTAGGCAGTTGAAGTTGGATGTTGAGATGGAAGAGGTCACCACCTCCTTAGTGGGGTTTGCAGGAGGAGCACTAAAACCCTTAGGAGCGGTAAGACTCCTCGTGGCGTTAGGAGAACAGCCATACAGGGTGACGAAAACAGTGCGTTTCTTGGTGGTGGATGCACCTTCTTCTTATAATGTCATGCTGGGACGACCATCTTTGAGCCAATTTCAAGCCGTTATATCCGTCTTCCACATGAAGATGAAATTTCCAACGGAGGATGGAGATGGAGAGGTCAGGGGTGACGAGTATACTTCACGACGGACTTATATAGAGAGTGTGAGGAGAAACGAGGAGGAAGAACGCCAGAGCAAAAGGGCAAAGGTAGAGTCGCCAAAGACAGATCTGGCCAATAGAGAGGAAGGTCTGATGATGGTTGAAGTAGTCCCGGGGGATGAGAGCCGGGTCTTTCGAGTAGGAACAACTCTCAGTCCGGAAACCCTGATAGAGCTAGTCGCACTATTAAGGAGTAGCGCGGATGTGTTTGCCTGGTCTCCAGAAGATTTGGTAGGAATCGATCCGGAAGTAGCAGAACATTACCTCAACATCAGCTCAGACGCCAAGCCAGTAAAACAAAAGAAACGTAATTTTGGTCCTGAAAAGGAAGCTATTATAGAAGCCGAAGTCGAGAAATTGTTAAAAGCTAAACACATCCAGGAAATACAATTTCCTGAATGGCTTTCAAACGCTGTCTTGGTCCCCAAAACTCAGGAGGACTGGCGCATGTGTATCGACTTTAGAGATCTCAATCGTGCTTGCCCGAAAGATCACTATCCCTTACCAGCTTGTTGATTCCACTGCTGGGTGTGAACTCTTAAGTATGATGGATGCGTCTCAGGGATATCATCAAATCAGACTGGCCAGGGATGACTGGAAGCGGGTCAGTTTCATTACCCCGAAGGGGACGTATTGCTATGTCGTGATGCCCTTCGGCTTGAAAAATGCAGGGGCTACTTATCAGCGCTTGGTTGATAAGATGTTTAAAAATCAGCTTGGGAGGAATATGGAAGTTTATGTGGACGATATGTTGGTCAAAAGCGTGAAAGCAACATCACATGTAGAAGACCTGCGGGAAACCTTTGATACCCTACGGCGGTACAGGATGAAGCTTAATCCTAAGAAGTGCGCCTTTGGTGTCAGAGCTGGCAAATTCTTAGGCTACATGGTCACGGAAAAGGGTATCGAGGCAAATCCCGAGAAAGTCAGAGCAATTATGTACATGCGAGCGCCTAGGAATGTGAAAGAGATGCAATGTTTAGCGGGGCGCATCAATGCGTTAAGTAGATTCTTGTCCAGGTCTGCAGAAAGGAGCTTGCCATTCTTTCAAACATTAAGGAAGAAAGCAAAATTTCAGTGGAGTGACGAGTGTGAGGAGGCATTTGTCGACTTAAAGGAGCATTTGGCTAGTATGACCTTGCTAACAAAGCCTATCCAAGGAGAACCCCTCATTCTGTACTTATCGGTAGGGCAGCAGGCAGTCAGCTCTGTCTTATTGCGAGAGGAAGGGAAGATTCAGAAGCCAGTCTATTACTGGAGCAAGGTCTTACAAGATGCCGAAGCAAGGTATGTAGAGGTAGAACGAGCAGTGCTGGCCCTTGTGGGAACGGCCAGGAAATTACGTCCATATTTCCTGTCGCATGGTATAATTGTGCGAACGAATTTGCCTTTAAAAACAATCATGGATAAGCCGGAGGCATCAGGACGACTGGTCAGATGGATAATCGAGCTCAGCGAATTCGATATTAGCTTTGAAGCCAGAACAGCGATTAAAGCTCAGGCCTTAGTAGATTTCATGCAAGAAATGACTGGTCTTCCCGAAGAACTAGAAAGATGGACGATCTTCACGGATGGCTCTGTCTGCGATCAGTGCTGCGGAGCGGGAATTGTCCTGATTAATCCGGAGGGGGTATCTACCGAGTTTGCTATTCGTTTAAATGAAACTCTCTCTAACAATGCGATGGAGTATGAAGCCCTATTAAGAGGTGTCCAGATGGCGAAAGACCTGGGCGCAGATCGCGTATGTGCCAGGGTTGATTCTCAACTTGTGTGCAAACAAATCAGCGGAGATTTTGAGATGAGAGATGAACACATGCAGAGATACTTGGCTAAATTCAGGGAGCTAGCCAAGGGTATGAAAGAGTTAACGGTTGTCCAAATTCCCAGAGAGGAAAATGGCCGTGCGGACTTTTTAGCCAAAATAGCAAGTTCAGCCTCGGATTGTTATGAGCGCACGATCACCTTATTACATGCAGAGGAGGAGTTTGGAATTGAGCAGATCTATACGATTGCTGAGGAGGATGATTGGCGTTCACCTATAAAGAGATTCCTTGAAAGGAATGTCTTACCGGAGGAAAGAAGAGAGGCGGCAAGGATATGGAGCAGGTCTGCTAGATTCTGCCTGATCAAAGGAGAGCTATTTAGGAGAGGATTTGGCCAGCCTCTTTTGAGGTGCTTATCACAAACGGAAGGAGGGTTGGTGTTGAGAGAGATACACGAGGGTTGTTGTGGTAATCATATGGGGGCCAGAGCTCTAGCTGGTAAATTATTAAGAGCTGGTTATTTCTGGCCTTCCCTGAGAAAAGAAGCTGAGGACTTCGTTAGGAAATGTGAAAAGTGCCAGAAAATGGCCCCGCTAACCCATCAACCAGCGGAAGAGCTCATGGTAATGAGTTCCCCCAGTCCCTTTGCAAAATGGGGTATTGACCTGGTTGGCCCATTCCCGATGGCCCCAGCTCAAAAAAGATTTTTGATTGTGGCTATTGACTACTTCAGCAAATGGGTGGAGGCTGAGGCCCTTGCTAGGATAACAGAGGAAGCTGTGATGAGTTTCATTTGGAAAAATGTGGTCTGTCGCTTTGGCATACCAAGAATAATGGTTTCAGATAATGGGACCCAATTTACATGAACCAAGATAAAGGTTTGATGTAACAAGATGAATATTCAGCAACATTTCACGGCTGTATACCACCCACAAGCGAATGGTCAGGTCGAAGTAACTAATCGCATCTTAGTTCAAGGAGTCAAGTCGCGGCTGGACAGGTCTGGGGAAAATGGGTGGAATATCTGAGCTCCGTGCTATGGGCGTACCGAACGAATCCGAAGGAAAGTACAGGTGAAACCCCTTTCAGTTTGGTGTATGGTATGGATGCCGTAGTACTCGCAGAGGTCAGCCTCAAAACTCATCGGATCCAGAATTTCAATGAAGAACAGAATGAGCTGTTAAGACAGGATGCTTTAGATCTGATTGAGGAGAAAAGAGAGCAGGCTGCGATACGAATGGAGCATATCAAAGGAAGGGTAAAAGCGGCGTATGATAAAACTGTGGCCAAGCGACAGTTCCTGGTAGGAGACCTGGTCTTGCGACGGTCTGATCTGGGGCAAGCAAAAGGGAAGTTAGAGGAGTCTTGGCGAGGACCGGTAAGAGTTACCCAGACCTTGCTGGTGGCGCGTACAGGCTGGAAGAGCTAGATGGCACAGCGTTACCTCGCGCTTGGAAAATTGCCAATCTAAGAAAATTTTACACTTAATTGTAATGACTTTATGTTTGTGTAGGTTGAGTAGATTTACAGTTAAAATTATGGTTCATAACAGGAAGAAAGCAATGAGACATTCAGATTATTAACGAAAAGCGTTTATTAATTAAAAGAACTCCACACAGGAAATATAAAAGCAAACATTCTCACAAGAATGTTTGCAGTCATAGGGACACAAATTACAATCATGGAGAAGGGCGAAAACACAGCCTTAGGATGGGGGTGTAGAATCGAGAAGCTGACGGAGCCGCTTAATCTCGTCCTCGTATTCCAAAAGCCGAACACGAAATCGGTCTGACACCTCCACCGCGATGTCCCAATCAACGTGTAGCTCCGCGTTCTCCCTTTTAAAGCCAGCAATGATCTGTTCGAGGCATCGTCGTTCATTACGGAATTCCAATTTCTCCGTAAGGTCTTGCAGCTGATCCTGCAATCTGGCGATTTCTGCTTTCAGACGACCCTTCTTCTGGAGTAGGCGGATATGCTCCTCATGGGAAAAGACGTTGGGAGATGACGAAGACGCCATTATGCATGAATAAAAAAAGCTGGCGAGGGCGCCATTATATAGGAGAAGAAAGGGCGGGAAATCGTTTTGGCTTGACACGCTGAGGCGGGAAATCACTCCGATTTGACGCGCAGAGGGCTTGAAAAAGGCGGGAAACCAAATTTGAGTTTGGCGCGCGAAAAAGAGCCAGGATTGGCTAAAGGCGGCTGCCCATGATTTTGCCTGACCTGTTTGAAAGTTCCATCCAGGATTGGCTAAGGGCGGCTGCCCATGATTTTGCCTGACCTGTTTGTCAGTTCCAGCCAGGATTGGCTAAGGGCGGCTGCCCATGATTTTGCCTGACCTGTTTGTCAGTTCCAGCCAGGATTGGCTAAAGGCGGCTGCCCATGATTTTGCCTGACCTGTTTGTCAGTATAAGCCAAGATTGGCTAAAGGACGGATGTCCTAAAATCTTCCTGACCTGTTTATTAGTATAAGCCAGGATAGGCTAGGGACGGATGTCCTAAAATTTTCCTGACCTGTTTGTCAGTATAAGCCAAGATTGGCTAAGGACGGATGTCCTAAAATTTTCTTGACCTGTTTGTCAGTATAAGCCAAGATTGGCTAAGAACGAACGTCCTAAAATTTTCCTGACCTGATTGTTAATTTAAGCCAAGATTGGCTGTAGATGCCCTAAATTTGCCTGACCTAATTGTCAGCTTAAACCAGCATTGGCTAAGAAACAGGTCTCCAGAAGTTTTCTTGAACTGATTGTTAGTTAAAGACAAGATTGACTAAGGACAGATGTCCTAGACGTGGCCCAAATTGGATTGATTGATAAATTCAGGAAGAATCAAATTGGGTTCGTTATTTTCCTGATCGGATTAACAGCTCAAAGACGAATGCACTGATTCGCTTGATCTAATGGTCAGCTAGATAAATTATCTCATGAGGAAACTTTGACGCATGAAAAAAACATAAAGCTTATATATATTACTGGCCAGGAACAGATTACAAGTTACGCACTTTCCCTTGAAGGGTCGGCGACTTTGGTTATATTGAAATAACAGGAAATAAATACGGATAAAGCCCAGACGCCTATCTGGGTGAAGACCTTTGATCGGAAGCTAAGACCCGGTGAATACGCCAAAGCTCTTGCTCTGTCTCATGCAGACGGCGGCGATACTGGTCGGATTGCTTGGCGAGGACATGAGCTTCGCCGGCGGCGATGGTTAGGTGGTTCACTGAATCAACCAAATCTGCTTTGTCCTCGTGCAGCTGCCAGTTGACTTGACGAAGTTCAGTCCATTCCCTTTTGTAATGACGCTTCTTTTGTCTCTTCCTCTCCAAAAGGCGATAAAGAGAACCGATTTTTTCCTTAAGTGAGACCAGCTGGTCGGAGAGCTTGAATTTATCCACAACCAGGGAAATGTTTTTTCTCTTCACCGTATTGAGTTCTTCGATCAGAGGAGATGAAGACATATTGCAAATAAATAATGAAGGAGATTAAAGCATGAATACGGGTATATATTGAAATCAGAGGCGCGTGAGAGGAATCAAAAAGTACTAGGGTTTCCGGATATTCAGGAGTACTAGGGTTTCTAGGAAATTCAAGAGTCGCAAAACGATGAAAATATTAAGTACAAAACAGTCAGGTACAAAAATTTAATGTCCAAGAAAAACAAACAGACCAGCCACACAGGCTCTGACATACAGATCTGTTCGATAAAAATTAAAGCTGAGGCAGACAAATCCTCCTAAAAGCACAAAGTTCTACTCAGGCGCCTCTTCGTGACTACTCCAGGGTCTGGGATCCCTCAGCAAAGCTCTTCTCAAATCGGGTGGAGTCCTGCAGGTCTCCCAGGTCGGCGAAGGTTGGAGAGTTAGTGGCCACCATCGCCAACGATTGTTCGGGGGGAGGAGAAGAGGTCGAGCTGGAAGAGCAAAAAGCCTGACGAATATGATCAGCAAAAGATAGGTCATCTAGCATGTGTAGCCGATCATCCTCAGCAACGTGCGAGAAAGAGGTGGGCTCGGATGCGCCCTGGACAGGTGCCTCTCTGTCGAAGGGCAGAGAAGGATTCTCTGATATCCACTTGTCATAAGCATCCGCGCCAAGAAGATAATAAGCCTCGGCCTCAGGCACCAAAAGCCGGTACAGATCCACCAATCCCAGAAAGGCCTGGCGAGTGGTCGCTCGGGTTAATTGAATCAAACGAAGACCTTCGTCTGAGTTTAAAAATCCGAGTCTTCCTTTCGCTTCACCCTCTGTAAGACCCCTTACCTCCCCGTCGGCTTCCCCTTCAACTCTGGCAACTTGCACTTTCTCTCTGAGCTCTTTTACTTCATGCTCTAAGAAGACTATTTGGGCATGCTTCTTGGCATCAGACTCTCGCCAAGCTGACACCTCTGCCTTGATCCCCACCAGCTCTGCCTTGAGCAGCTCCAAATCAGCGTTAAGGCCATGGTTCTTGGCCAGCAATTCTTGCTTTTGCTTCTTCAGTTCTTCAATCTCTCTCTTCAGGTCCGCCTGAAGTAGGGAGCCCCGAGCCCGGGCTAGGAGAGTAGCCCTGAGCACCACCGCCTACAAAAAGAAAATTGACAAGAGAATGAGCGGAAACCCCAACAAAGACTGGAATCACAACCAGCATTAAAAGTCTTACCTACGCCTCTGCTTGACAATATGAATCCAACAGAGCAGGATCAGATAGTTTCTCCATCTCACGACGATCCGCTGTCGGAGCAAGCCCCATCATGTACTGCCTAGCCACCTCGCCAGTACAATTCATCACAGACCTGTTGAAAAAGGTCTGGTTGGGGTAAGGAGGAACTTGTGGAGTCCCCCTGGGGGTGCATCCGGGCCTTTCCTCCCTCCTCCTCTTCCTAGGCTGGAGTTGCCCCTCCTCGGGATCGGAGAGGGGTTGGGCTTCCTGAGCATGGGTTGCTGGTTTAGGCGGGGCCCCCTCCCCCTGCCCTACACCTCTCTTTGTCACTTCTGGTGCTGCAATCCTAAGAGGAATTACTGGGGCTTGCTCTGGAGGGTTGTGATCTTGAGGACAGCCGGTTGGGGCCGTCACCAAAGCCACCTCTTCCTGAGTAGGGGAAGCCCTGGCAGGCTCGCCCAAGGGGCTTTTCTGATTCTTCGCTGCTGCCTTCTTCGCTTCTAATAGCGTTCGCATCATGGTTACTAGAGAAAGGAGAAAAGAGAATGAGATTAAAAAAAAAAAAAAGGAAAAGAGAAGTATGGAGGGGAGCATAACATTAGAAGGATGATATGAGCTATAATTGAGCATATACCAATGTGGGAGGGCAGAGGTCCATTTTCTCGTTGGGAGTTGAAAAAGTTTAGGATCGTGGGTTTGAGAACCTTTGACAGATCAAAAGGGGTCTGGTTCAAAACAGTTATTTTCTCATTCACATGGGGTGATCTATCACTCCGGGATATACGGACTTGGGGGTGAAGGTAAGTGATGGGCTCAGTGGGAAAGCCCCAGCCTTCTGAGCTCTGGACAAAAAAGAATTTCTTCTTCCAGCTCTTATGGGAAGAGGGAAGACCAGTTAAAAAGTGAACATCCGCTCGTCCGGAGAGATAGAAAAAGCCTTAAGAGCTTTTCGCCTGAAACAGAGAAAAGAAAAGCTGGGCTGTAGGTACAAGGCCAGCATACTGGGCCGCAAGATGAAATCCGGCCATGACACGGAAGGCGTTTGGTAGAAATTGTTGGACCGGGATTTGATACATACGGGATACGGCCAATATGAAAGGGTGAACCGGCAGGCTCAGCCCTGCATGGAATTGATCCACGTAGAAGGTTAGGTGGCCGGCGGGGGGCGCTGAGGCTCTCTCGACAGGCACCGGACTGGTGAAAGAAAACTGGTCGGAGATAGGAAAGGTGACGCGGATATCCCTAAGTGTATTAGTGCTTACTATGGAGGTTATGTTATCAAGGAAATGGGGCACTTGAGCCATTATAGGCCTCTCCACCGGAACCATTGGCAGTGATTCGGATGAAGATAGGTTTATGGAGGAGGTGGAATTTGCCGAGGAACCAGATGGAGTTCCCTCGGAGGAATTGGTAGAGGAAGTTGACATAATTGAAAAAAAACTAAGGAAAGGTGAAAGGAGTACCTGTTTGAAGATACCTACGAGGAGTTGAGTGGATTAGAATTGTGGAAATCGTCGTGAACGGCGGGGAAATTGGGAAAGGAGAATTTGGGAGAATATGAAAAGAAATAATTCGAGTATTTGGAGAATGAAATTTGAAAAGTAAAGGTGAAAAAAGAAGTTTGGAGGGACAAAAAGAAGTTGATAATTTTTGAAAATGAAAATCAAGGAAAAGCGGGATTTGATGAGATCCTAGCATTTAATGCGGACAGAGGAACAATACCCTAGGCAGTGAGCTGAAGCGCTAACCATCTTGAAAAAGGACGCGTGCCGCTGACCAATCATATACAGTACTTGGAAAGACGTGTGGTTACAGTAACCATTTGGGAATACGAACCGACACCACTAATGCCAATAATTAGGGCTGTTTGGCAGGCGGATATCTTGGGATTCCCTAGTACGAGAAGTCATAAAAGACAAAAGGACCACATTTATTCCGAAGGAGCCCTAGGAGATTACCGATCTACCCCAACTGTTTGGGGGGAGGAGTTGATAGGGCAGAATATACGCCAGA
>BMAC01000778.1:111996-133868 GCA_014905375.1 Phtheirospermum japonicum
CCTTGCCAAGAGCGCTGAAGGTCCTGAGGGTATCTCCGGTCGGAGCCCTGGAGGTGGGGATTAGCCTGACCTGGGCCAGAGGACTGATTGGGTCCATAGAGCTCTTCCTCAGTATTAGTAAGGGCTGGCTTATTAAAACAGCAGAAGCGAGAGGAAAAAGAAGACTAAGTATTGTGGGCTAGAGGAAGATCTGGAAAGAGAGATAGAGAGCTGTCTCTCAGATTCCCAACAAAGAGACAAGTGGGACCACTTGTCAGAATTTATTGGGTAACGACCCTTAATTCACGCCATGTGTTCCTTAGATCCCGGCTGGGGTCCCCGCTAAGGAAAGCTATAAATATCTCGGCCCCAAGGCTGAGAGAGGTATGTCATTTTTTGTGCATTCCTTCTTCCTTTGCTGAAAAATACCTCAGACACTCACTGACTTAAGCATCGGAGAGGTTTCCACCAGAAAACCACCGGTGGTCCTTTCTAACTCATTTTGTGGTGCAGGTCGGGAAAGTGTTCCAGGTCTTAGGCGTTACTTTGGACGTTGGCTCTTTATTAGGCTGAATCAGTATCGAAGCTAATTGATGCACTGTGGGCTTACCGTACAGCCTACAAAACAGTGTTGGGCATGAGCCCATTTTGGTTGGTTTATGGAAAAGCATGCCACCTACCCGTCGAATTGGAGCATCGAGCGGAGTGGGCAATACGAACATTGAGGCTTGATTTGGATGAGGCCGGAGGGTATAGGAAGCTTGAGCTAAGTGAACTGGAAGAGATTCGCAACGACTCATATGAAACAGCATGGACGAACAAACGGAAAATGAAGGAAACACATGATAAAAAACTCGTCCCCAAAAGCTTGGAAGTCGGTAAGTTAGCATTGCTCTTCAACTCTCGCTTCAAACTATTCCCTGGTAAATTGAGATCAAAATGGAGCGGTCCATTCTTGATTAATGACATAAACGAATATGGAGCCGTGACTTTGCTTGATTAAAAGAGCAACTCCACCTTCCAAGTCAATGGCCATCGTGTGAAAAGGTATCATGGGGGACCTATCTCGCAGAAAGATCACGGAGTAGTGATTCTCAATGATCCACCTCAAGAGAGTTGACGCACGTCTGAGGTATCGTCTAGCATAAGACGTTAAACGTTACACTTCTTGAGAAGTAACTCAAGCTCTTCTTGTATATTTTTCTACTTTAATGTATATATTAGTAGTTATTCGTTGGGTAGAGTATTTGCAGGTGCTACGGTTGGTTGAAGGTGAGAATTTCGAATTTCCAGAACTGACTGGTCGGTGACCTAGTGTCCACCGGTCGGACAACTCCAAGTAGGGGTAACCGATCGGATAAAATTTGACACCGATCGGATGGTCCGTACGGAAAACTATTTCAGGAAGGTATTTATCATGCAAGGGAGGCCAAGTTGGTAAGATATTCTAACAATATTTTTTAAGGTAAAGAGGATCTTTAATTTGGGGGGATTATTTTATTTTGATTAAGTGAATATCTTCATTCCCCTACTCTTGATTTAATTTGATTCTGAGAATCCTCTAACCTACCTCTTCAAATCCTATATAAACCCACAACCCTGGACTCTTAACCCCACACCAAAATTCCCTTGTCCTCTTTCATCTCTACAAGCACCAACCGAGATAACATGAATCACCACAACAACAACGCTTATGGGTGGGTGTCAAGGAAAAAGCACGAAGACATGATCGAGAAACTTGAAGAGGAGGCGGAGGAATATCGCCAACAAGTCCATAATCTGCAACACTGGACCTCCATGACTGCATGACTGAAGAACTTGATTATGTCAAGAACATTGAGCGTCTTCATGGCATCCTAGACAAAGCGGAAGCCGAGATAATGCGACTCAATCGGAGAATCGTTGAGCTTGAGGAAGATGTGAGGGATTTGTTCAACCTGGCCTACAAAGATGTTCCATTACCTAAGTAGTCAAATAGGCTAGAGACTGCGAGAGTTTATCTCTATGAATTAATTATTTTTGGGGGGGTTTAAAATAATTGTCTTGAATAAACAAGCAGATTTGCTCGAATTATTTAATAAAAAAGTATTTTATGAACTGTATTGCTCTTATTTGATTCTCGATTTTGAATTCTTGCAGGGCATCGCAATACATAAATGTTATATAAAAAAATGGAGAACAGTGCAGACCGGCTGGTCAAACACCTCAACCGATCGATTAAAACTCACTGGACCGTAGTCCGGTCGGTTAAGGGTCTAGACTTATCGGTCAGAGCCCACTGGGCACCAGTCCGATCGGACCACAGCATATACCGATCGGATGACGGCCCAGTTTATTATAAGTCTGTTATTTCAGACGCAAATTTCATAACCCCACCTCAAATTTCCTTTCTCCTTGCAGAGCGTAATCCAACAATTCGTCACTTTCAAGTTCAAAACTCGACATTCAAGACATATAACAAGTCCGATCGGTGACTTCAACACACCCAATTGCTCCCGGTCGGAGAATTTGGGAATCAAGAACCAATCACCCAAATCGCATCAAGTTTTCCCTACCGTCTCAAAATCAAAAAACTCGAGGTACAATGGCTGTAACTCAGCTTAATTGAATTGTTTGATGAGTGGAATTGCAGGTGTTGTGGAACTGGAGATTATTTTGCACAAAATTAAACTTGAAGGGTTAAGTTCTTAAGGCGCACACTAAGTGTTCGATGAAAGGTCTGAGTGAAGTTCGGTTATCTATTGTGAGAATTCATACCCGCCATGGCACCATCATCTCGACCAAAATGTAGAAAGACATCGAGCCGTGTCCCGAGCAACACCCGGGGAGAGTTAGCCCCCTTCGACCTCAAAGACAAACGTGAGGTCACACTTTACAAATCCCTCATTAAATGGGACTTCTACCAACCCCGTTTCACCAGCCTCGAGTTTTGGGAGGAGGAGGCCGACGGTGGGTATAAAACGGCGGAAAAATTCCTCAAGGGCATTGACGCCCTACAACTAAGAAAGTGGGCCGGTGTCCACCAACATGGGTATCGAACTCTTATGCTCGAGTTCTTCACGATGTTTCAAAAATTAGCCGATGGGAGTTTCGAGTATTGTTTCCGAAACCAAACATTCCACACATCGATTGGTGACCTCGATGAAATCTTTGGGATCGATAGCACGAAAAGTCCGAGATCGGGTTTCGAAATCGACGATTACAACAAGAATGATTGGTGGGCCAAACTTTCAGGAGCACCACCGGAACCTGGGTGCCGTTTCAACTCGACATCCTTACGATCCAACGCCATGTATCTTACGTATAAGTTTTTCATGCAAGTGTTCTTGGGCAAAGAGGACGCCACGAGAATTTCTTCCTCCGAGTTGAAAGCGTTATGGATTGCATACAATCTCGACAACGCAAGAATCTATCCACTCTTAATTGTCGCTATCGAGAACGTCCAACAAGTAAGGGAGAAGAAAACGGCGAAGCTCACTCTGGGAGCCTTCATCACAGAGCTCGCACGGCACCACGGCTACGAACCTTCTGATGACGACATCGTTTACTCTAGTGTGGGGATGATAGTCGACAGCCGAATGAGTAACGGACAGAGCGTTGCTATTCCGACGTTCATGATGCTCAACGATAAAAAGCGATCCGAGTTAGTCGAGAATTCCGACATTGACGATGCCGACGATGAGGATGATAACGACGATGAGGATGATAATGACGAGGAGAATGAGGAGGGTGACGGGGATGAGACTATGAACGAGGGCAATGGAGGGAATGGGAACACCGGTTCCCGTACTTACGAGAATGATGACTATGGAGGCGGAGTTTATTTGTCCGACGAGCAGTGGCAGTAGCAGCAGGACTTTCAAGCGCGTATGTTTGCTCAAATGGGGGAATTGCGCATCCACCAAGAGGAGCACATGAGGAAGGCTCGACAAGATGCCTGGGCAGCAAGGGAGGAAGCTCAAGAGGAGGCTCGTTACTTCCAGAGCACGTTGACGAACTTGGGCAATAGCTGGGCAGAGACTTCTCAGCATCTTGCCCGATTGTCCAAAAGCGTTGAGGCAAATCATCAACACCTCATTCAAATTGATGAGCGTCTTTCTCGTTTTGAGCAACGCTATCCACCTCCACCCCCATACGACATGAACCAATAGGCGGGCCCATGCCCCAACTGTATCACCACTCTATCCCACTTTTATCGCTTTCTAGGATATTTGACATTTATTCGGGTTTTGTAACATTATTTTCTTTTATGTTTGCATGGTGATGACTTTGGTTAACTCGTGGTTTATTCATTTGCATGCGTTGGATTATTGACATTGTTCTATTCCCTATGATTAATGTTCGTGTTATAGCAATCAGGAGATTGCTGGTTTTTCTTGACAGGGGGAGGGGGCAGACCGTCCGGTCAGTAATGCATAGGCAACCGATCGGTCAAAACTCACTGGACCACAGTCCGGTCGGTGTGGTTCTATGACCGGTCGGACTGTGCACAGTCCTCGAGTAATCGTTTTGAGTCTATACATGCTTAAGTTGAACCATTTTTAAGTAACACAGTCACAAATTCGTAACATAACAATGGTCAACCATTTATTTCAACTTTGTTGAATATTTCCCATGGTTAATTGTGTTTGTATTTGCATGCCTGTCGGAATCATTTGTTATGTGATATAAGGTTTAGAGTCTTTTGAGCTTGTTTTAAGTGCAAAGTTTTCAAAAACTACTTATATGTATTTAAAACAACACTTTGTCGTTACCAATTTTGCAAAACTCTTAAAGCTAAATCACCTCGTTTTCAAAAGTTTGAATTAAACCTTGTAATAAGCCTTGTGTGTTTATCAACATTTCATGTTTTGGTTCGATAAGTGTTTTGATAAGTCTCTTAAGTCGCATGTATATATTTGGTTTTGGAAATGACGTTAGGCACATATAAAACCCGATTCTGGCTATATTCAAAAATAAAAACTTCTATAAATTCCTAATGAGCCCCTTTGAGCCTTTATTCTGTCTCTTTGTAAGCCATGAGCATAATTGTAGCGCTTATTTCGTTTAAGTTTGTGAGATGAGAGTTTTATCTATCAGTGGTCAATGAGATATGACGAATGTAGCCATGAGCATAATTGTAGCTCTTATTTCGTTTAAGTTTGTGAGATGAGAGTTTTATCTATCAGTGGTTAATGAGATATGACAAATGCAGGGGGGAAATTAGTGGGACACTAAAAAAAAAAGAGAAAAGAAATATATATTTAAAAAAAGAAGAAAAAGAGTTTTGTTAAGAATAAGACCTATTTATAAAGGCAAACGAGTATAGAAGGAACTAACACCCTTGTTCCTTAAAATCGGGCGAGTTTATTCAATTTTGGGAGAGAAATAGCCTTAGTTATAAAAGGCTAAGAATAGCGTTATATGGTTGTTTTGGGAGGACTGAGGACCAAGCTTTGCTCTATGCTTAAAATTTGGATTGAGTGAGTTATTGATTGCGTTTGTTCGCAAGTTAGCCACACATCTTTATATATGACATACCTTACCAAAGATCCTACATTACAACCCTAGAAACTCCTAATACGATCCTTGAGTAAATGTGCACACATATGTGATGTACGAGTCTTTGATTTTCACGAGTCGTTGAATGCATGTCTATGTTGATCCGAGCGTATACACTTACCTTTGGGAAAACACGAGCGAATGAGTGCACCATTATATATTACCCTTTGAGAGGACGCATTCTTTAGATTTCAAGGTGAAACAGTAATACGAGTTAGCTTCATGGCTTTCGACAAAAGTGTTTATAATTGCAAAACTAAACTATATGCACTACATGACTCTGAGCTCTTACCTTTGTCACTTCTTTTGATTTTGATTCTTTCGTTTGTTTCAGGACGAACAAACAAATTAAGCATGGGGTTGTTGATTCATACGTTTTTGTTACGAATCTATACATAATTGAGTCCTATTTTAGTCTTTTATTTTCTTTTTCGGGTTAAGAATGAGTTGAATTGCATCATTTTGCGTTTTTCGTCTCTTTACTTAATTTTCCGACTTATTGATCAATAATCAGTCCAAACGAGAATAATTCTGTGATTTTCTCATACAGCTAGAGTGTCTGGTGGATTCAAAGCACGAAGATTGAAGGAGAGACATTCACAAGTAGCCCAAAAGGATGCACACCGATCGGACAACTCATGTATACCGATCGGTGCAACTGTTGACATGCAAACCGACTGGAAAGCTGGCGCACCGAGCGGACCTGGGTACAGAAGCTTTCGTCCAATCAGACAAGGCGTATGACCGGTCGGACAAGAGCGTTACGAATGTAGATTTCTGGGAATTTTCAGTTACGAAATGGCTAAAAACATGTTTAAAATGGCAGAGGCGGCTAGGGTTCGTAAATTCAGTCCCGGAGGCTGGAAGAGAGGGTAAGATACGCAAAGAACACTCAAAGGTTGAGAGATTTGACACATCTCTCATACCTCTAGATAAATTTGTGCAACGCCGTATCAAGGTTCGATTTGCAGCAATTCTCGTTCGTGGCTAAGGTGCTGGGTTCGTGACAAGCCCGAGGACTCTATGCCTTTTAAATTGGAGTAATTTGTGGATCGTCTTCATCACTCGTTGAATCTAGATCAACGATTAGTAATCTCTAAACTCGTCTTTTTATATGATGTTTTTGAAGATGTTTGATTTGGAATTTGTTATGAATGGTTTGAGAACATGTTTGATGATGTTTCGTTGATCACTAGTTAGAGCATTAGCCATCCGTAGTTTTGTTATCGTGTGTTGGGTATTGATATTGGTTGATCAATTATTTTGGGTTAATTATCAAGTTGTCATTGATTTAGCTACCCTCTTGAAGCATCTTAAGTACTTGAATTACTTCAGAACTTGTTTGGTATTTGAAATAATTTAGTATGATGCATTGCGATAGAAATGATAGTGATAGCCGTCATTGTTATTTGCAATCGTTAGAATTATATATAGTCGTTTGAATTATGATAGTCGCTTTTCTTATAACTTGTCGAGAGGTTGTCGCACTCGAGACAAGAAGAATTCATTTTCTTTTATTTTAAGTTGTTGAAATGAAACATTTCCAAAACCCTATGTGTTCGTGTGTTCTTAGATAAAATTGTGATAGTAGTATAATAAACATCGTTAAATCCGATTCCCATTCCTCGAGAGATCGACCCGAGTTGACTCACCAGTCTACCAGTGACCCCGTTCTCTTGCGGGCAAACAAAAACCCTTTCTAACGTAGACGCGTACTTGTTAACCGGAATTTAATTTTGAAAGGAACAAAAAAGTTCGGCTCATCAATGTAGTAATGTACATATTCTTTTTTGTGAGAGGTTGTTTCATGGGCAATTTGTGTCATAGCATTAATGTAAATTTGATATTATCCACAACCTGATTCTTTCTAGAGCCTACTATGTGTGTTTCCATTTATAAAACCTCTTGAAGTTTTTCATTGGATGTAATATAAGATAGGGTGGTTCATCCGCTCATTTTGGTTGTAAAACTATAAATGTTTAATATATAGGTAACAATTTCTTATTTTTATTGAAATAATACTTCGCATGTTATTAACTCCTTGAGTGCAATGATTACTATTTGCAGGGCAGTTCGGACCTATTGGTCAAAAAAAGGAAAAAGAGGAAGAAATTTGGCATGGAATAATCTGCGTGTAAGTTATTTTTTAAGGTATTAACAATAAAATAGTATATTTATCGGTTACCCTAGTAGGCAAGTTAGTAAAGTTCTTCGACCCATTTCATTTTGACTCACCGATAGATCTATTAATAGGGGGATATTGATCTGCTTTCATATGATTTTTGTAGTGTAATCAAAAACCAGGAGGCAATGAGTGTGGTTATTATGTCATGAGGTATATGTATGACATTTGCTCTGGGGTCAGTATGAATTCTTCATTAGATAGGGTACGTGTAAACTCATTTTTAATAGTAAAATTACTGAATATTTTTTAAACTCAAAAAATTACTTTAATCGACGAAATGCGTGAGCTATGCGCAGAATACATTACTCAGTAAATTACTCGTATATATGTATTTTTTTCTCAGTTTTAATTACTTTTTCTTAGTTATTAAGTAATTTATTTTGTAACTTGGGCAAAACATTATGAGGACGTTGGTGGATTTCCTCTAGATTTTCTTACACTACAAGAAATTTGATATTCGATGATGATACATTTCGTCATTTAAAGTCTATTTTTTCGTCACCGAAGAGAAACAGTGACGAAATTTGAGCGTCACAGCAGTTGTCATGGTATGAGTGTCACCATAGGTGAAAGTGACAATTTTTTCAAGCGCGTCACTAAATGCTTGGTTTTGATGACTATAATGTAAATTGTCATCCTAGATGATTGTATTTGGTGACGCTGAATTCGTCACGTAAGTGATTGAAAAATTGTCATCAAAAGATAGGTTTCGTCACCGTATGTTAACATTTTCAATGACGAACACTTAATTTGTCATCAAAACATTTGACTTTCCGTGACAAACATAACTATGGTAAAAAAATTTATTGAGTTATTATGACGCTCATATTGTCATAATATGTATTAAATAATTTCCAAATATAATGTAATTCGTCACGATAGATCTGTTTTATAGTGACGCAATATTGACCGTCACTGAACATCTATACTTACAATGACAAACCAATGTGTCACCAATTACTATTAAAGGTGACGAAATACTTTGTCACGAAAAAACTAGCAATATATGATGAATATTATAATCATCACAAAAGATATATGTTCGATGATGATATGAGGGGTACATATAGTGATAAAATCCATTGTCATTAGATGAGTTTGTATGGTGACGAGACAATCATCACAAATGATTTAGTTTAAGTGACAAGTTCAAAATATTATGTGATGAAACAAGTTGTCATTATTTATTAAAGTGAAAAAAATTGAAATACTTATGTGACGCTTAAAGTTGTAATAATTGAGTGAACACGATTTGATTGTTTAGTTTCATGACGACATAAATTGTCCTTAATATGTACATTAATTTGTCATTATTCTTGTAAAGGAAAATATCATAAGATGAAAATGAAAGAAAAGAAGCATTTATCATTACAATAGAAATGATAAGAATATTCCAAAATATTTCTTCGACCATTCCGAACATATACCAAGACACTAACAACTAGCCAAAACATTACTTTGAAATATCCAGAACACAAACCAAATTAGTTCTTTAAACAGACAACTAGAATTAATATTTTTGGGGCCCACGAACTGAAATTGGACCCAGGAACCTGACGATCAGGGCTCGAATAGAAACCTACGCTCGCCGCATCACCGTTGCTCCGCCATCGTTTACTCACCTCAGATGGACCAAACCCAAACCCACAAATCGAAGTCACCGAAACCACCATCCTCGACATCCCACGTCGGAGAAAGATCTAACACAGGAAAACTCAGATTGAGAAGGCTTCGCCCAATTGGACCCGAGCCCAGACGTTGGTCACCGTTGTTCCACCTGCCGAGCGGAGCGGTGCCTGCACTTTCTGCCGCTGCCTAGATTACCGTCGCCATCGCCGTCGATTCGCCGATGCTGTGTCGATCGCCATTGCAGGGGGATTTGTACAGGTACCCAATTGTCCCTGCCCTCTCCGGTTGCCTCCTATCTTCGCCGTAGAGCTGGAGAAGCCGCCGCTGCCGCTGTCGATCTCGTCGCTGCTGCTGCCTTGACAAACGTCGTCGTCGATGGATTTGTGGAATTGAGGACTTGGGCAGATAAACGAGGAAGAAGAAGGGAGAAAATGGGTTTGGCCGATTGGGAAGAAATGGAGAAGAAATTAAGAAAAGGAGAGATGACGCTAGGTTTGGTTTTGTACCCAGCAAATTTTAGAATATTACCAATTAGCCCCAACAACTTTTAATTCTATTCGATTGAGCCCCCAGTTTACCCAAACTCTAAATTCAGCCCCAGACTTACAAGAATCTCCATTCCAGCCTATCGACATTTCAAGTTATCTTCTTTCCACCCTCCAACTTCATGAACTTTACAAAAATAGCCCCTTTGACTTGACTTAAGGTTTGACCGATCAATTCTTTCAATTATTCCTATTTTAAGCTTTATAAGCCTTATTTTCATATAATAAGTTAAATTATCTTTTCATACAGGAGCATTGATTTTGAGACTTATGATTTTCAAATACGACCATCTGCACATTTCAAGATCACAAACGTCAGTTTAAAGGTAGGGATATTTAACTCAAAGTCTTTTTAAAATCAATTTAATATTAATTGCTTAATATGTTATAATTTATTGTGAATACATGAAAATTATACAATTATACAATTATGGCCTTCGGGCATTTGACTATGTATACATTGAATTGTGTGACAGCACAAAACAATTAATGGTTAGGGACCGTAAATAGGTCTGGGGTTTACGGATCCTTGGGAATGTCCTACCGTACTGCACAGAACAATTATTACCATGTTTTACTATGATACTATGTTATATTGAGATATTAGTTATGAACTATATCTCCATTGAGTCCCGAAGGACCAGGAAGATCGTAAGACCTAAGTTCCGTTTTGGGGGTTTCTTTCAGTTTCTTAATAAAAATGGGTGCTCGTTGTGTACTCATCCCTTTTCATCAAGTATTTTTCAGGTGAAGTGAAGCGCAGCATAAGCGTGGTGGTGGCGACGATAATAAGACATAATTTAAAGTGTATTTATTTCTATATTCAAAACTTGATCAAATAGTCGTATTTCATACATGTTGGTTTATTCGAGCGCTATTTACAAAATGCCATTTATTATTATTATTATTATTATTATTATTATTATTATTATTATTATTATTATTATTATCATCATCATCATCATCATCATCATCATCATCCTCATCATCATCATCATCATCATCATCATCATCATCATCATCATCATCATCATCATTATTATTATTATTATTATTATTATTATGTTCAAATGATATTATATGTATTTGATATCTTTAAAGTGATGTGGTATTATTTCATACCAATTATTTATCATAATTTGTTTATTTTATAAATTATTTTAAGGTGTTTATTTAAAGTAACGTCCCGCATATTACTTTCATCAATTATGAATGCTTCCGCTTATGTTTCCACTATGAAAAATCGGGATGTTACAGTTAGTTCACAAAAAGATCAGTTTGTTTTGGGAATATTAAAAAAACTAACGCCCCCTTTTTTAAATTTTTTAAGGTATAAAATAAAAAATAATGAGCACAAAACCCGTGGAAGAAGGAAAATTAAGCAAATCCAAGCAAAACCATATTTAATTATCAAAAATAATAGAGTAAGCCACGACCGTGAATCTGCTAACATACAACACAACCAGATGGGGGAAGGAAAATTAAGTAAGCAAAGCAAAACCCAAATTATCAATTTAAATTAAATTCAACGACATAGAAAAATCCACGAGCAAGAGTAGTGAATCAAAAACAAATATCCAACAAATTAGAAATAGTTAATGAAAAGAGATAGGCGTGGTATAGAGTTTACCCTGGTCTCGCGGATCTGTTTCAGGAATGTCTTCACCACCTCCATGGTGTTTGGGAGTTTCTTCTCCCCCGGAGCATAGAAAACCGATTCGTCCACAGTATTACTCTCTTCGAATGAGAACCTTTTCAGGTACGGTGAAATCAGGCCATTATTGTCTCCCTCCGGAAACTCACTGGCCACCATAGATATTCTTTATTTACGAAACCAAACAAACCCTCTTCTTCAATAGACAATTATTAAGTCTCGTCTTCGTTGGAGAGAGGGAATTGGAATTTGGCGGTTAAGGGTTTAGGTTTACTATGTTTCTGTTGAACTCAGAGAATAAAAGAGAAACAAGAGGGGATATGAGGCGATATTAATTTTATTTACATTACCAACAAATATAATATTTTTGGTAAAATGATCATATTACCAATAGAAGACTTTACCAATTGGTAATTCTAATATTAAAAAATGTCTAAAATAGGAATTTCTTTATAATATTCTTATTTCTTTCTAATGATCATATATTATTTTATAAAAATAATATTATCTTTATAATATTATTTCTTTCTAATTTTACCCGTTGGTAAAATGATCATATTACCAATAAATATCTTTAATATTTATATACAAGTTTTAATAAAATAGGAATTTCTTTATAATATTCTTATTTCTTTCTTCATAACTTTATTTCATTTTGAAAACTATTTAAAATAAGAAAAAATTAAATAATAATTTTTAGCAGCGATCTTGTTTAAAATCGCCTTACGTGTGSAGAATATTTCACCCCCACCAGTTTAAAATATTTCGAGATAGTTTCTCTTATGAACCGCCACATCTGATATCCAACAGGCTGCCCAATGCACTAAAACTGCAAATTCGTATACTTACATGTACTATGTACACTCAAAAAAAGTGCTAGGTACTATAAACGCAAGACGAATATACTACATATACATAATAGTAATTACCCTGTAAATAAATTATATTATTAATGGTAAGTTATGAGATAAAAAAGAAGTAATTACTCTTATATAATTATTTGGTGTAAGAAATAAAATCAAAACTATTGAGGTTATAACAAAAATAAATTATAAATCATATAATCGTTATAATAAAATACTTTTAATTTTATGACAAAATAGTTATTTATGGACATTTATATCTAGTAATTTATGGCTAAAAATTTATTTATTTAATTTTATTAATTCAAACATAAATAATTCATTACTATTAGTTTTATTAATATTTTTTAAGTTTAATATATATAATTAAAATTCTTATTTCAATAAATTTGAAAAATAAAAGACTTAAAAATATTATAGATTATTAATATAAGTCATTAAAAATCATAAAGTAATTTCAATAAATTTCAAAGAATATATATTTAGTAATTAATTAATATATTTAAGAAAATAAAAATATAACATAAACTTAATAAAGTATAATAAAATAAATCTCAAATACTTTTATACCAAAAAAAAAATATAAAAAAGTTTGATTAACTGCTAAATAATTATTTAAAAAACCAGAAAATGGAGAAATGAATGTTATAAAATGAAGAAAACTACTTTAAGTATTACTCATGTAAAATACTTATTTTATATATTCATTTAAATAACTTTATAATTTTTTTATGACTTATATTATTATTTTATATCAATTTAATTATTATTTTTAATTTTCATATTTATTAATTAATTATAAATTTAAATAGTAGTTTATAAATAATTTGCTTATTTCAAGTTTTGAGATTAAGTTAATACTATATTATAACATTTATAGTTTATTAAAAAAATTGTCAAATAATTTCGTGACCCAACATTTCATTTTTGAATACATTTTTGTTTTCATTTTTTTATTTAGTAGTTTTTTTTTTTTATAACATTCTTGTTTTTTCCTTTTCTTTTTTTTTTAAATAATTATTTAGCAGTTAATCAAATATTCTTATATTTTTTTCCGGTTTAAAAGTATTTGAGATTTATATTATTATACTTTATTCAATTTATTTTATGTTTTTATCTTCTAAAATATATTAAGTAATGATTAAATATTAATTCTTTTAGATTTTTTGAAATTATTTTATGATTTTTAAGGACTTATATTAATAATCTATAATATTTTTAAGTCTTTTATTTTTCAAATTAATAAAATAATTATATGAATTTAAATTATAAATTAAGATTTTTTTTTTTGGTCTCAAGCTTCGTGATTTATTTAGTATTATATTATAAAATTTTATATTTTGGTTTTCCGTATATCTTTATTTCATAATTTAATGAATAGTTATTTAGAAAAGAAATATATGTTAAACGGGCTACGTAATTTATTTTTTCTAATTCGTTTTATATCATTTTATAATATTCTTTATTTTTTCTGATTTTTTTAAATAATTATTATCCGAATTTATTAAATATCTTTTATCAAATTTATCATGATTAGAATAATTCTAAACAAGAACGCCAAAACTTATTTAAAGTGTAAATCAATTCAATGTAAGTTATGTAAGGTTAAAAAAAAATGACACTTATTTATGAATAATGATATTTTAGTTTATAAAATATAATATTAAGAGAACTTATGGGAGTGGTCATATAATTTTAATTTATATATTTTAATTAGTTTATGGGTATATTTAAATTGTAGTTTTGTTTAATTTCAAGATATTTGCAGATACTATTGAAAATGTATAAATTCAAAAATAAAATATATAAATTTATAATTAATATAGAATAGTTAATTAATAAATTTGAAGATTAAATAATTATTTTTAATAAATTTGAAGATTAAATAAGTATTTTTACCAAAGTTCTCAATCATTTATGTGACCCAAAAACTCTTTTTTTTTCTAATAAGAAATATAAATATTTTTTATTTAAAAATACTTAAGTGGAATTTTTAGTTTCAATTAATAGTGCGTCAAAGATATTTACAATGATTTATTAGATAATAATAATTTGGTAAATATAAAATTATAATAATATTATTTAATTTAAAAATTAGAAATACCAATTGATACAAACCAAAGTACAAATGGTTTCAATAATTTTCCATATGTGAAATGTGACTAAAAGTCATAGTAAAAAATATGAATACGGGTATCATTTGACACCGTTAATAATTGGTAATTCAGTTCAGTTTTATTCGGGAATAAAATAGACCAAACATGGAAAAAATAATTGCATTGATTTTTTTTGTTTTTATTAAATTATTTATCTAATATCATATTATAATATTTTATGAACAAAATAAAAGGCAGTATTATTATAAATTAAATAGAAAATTCATAGAAGAAGCTAAATTAACTTATAAATTCTAAAATTGAATTCTAGGAAATTATTTTATATATTCTACCATTTTTTATATTTAGGAAACAATTATTTTGAATTTAATTTATTTAAATATAATCTTATTTATTTTATTTTTTTTAATTGTTTATTTTTTCATTTTCAGTTTAAAATATATAATTAACTTTCTAGAATATTTTATTATATATTTAAATAATTTGATTTATAATAATTAGCGAATTATATAATAACTTTTAATTTTTTTAAATAAGTATTTAGAATTTATCTATAATTAAATCATACTATTAAATAATTTAAATATGTTTTCATATACTATTAAAAATTTATAAATTCAGAAATATAATATATAAATTTATAATAGTCAATTAATTAATTTGAAGATTAAATAAGTATCTTTAATTAATAGAAAATACAAAACAATAAATTTTATTTTTTTATCTTATTTAAAATTATTTTGAGATTTAGTTTATAATATTTAATAAAATCTAAGTCGTGAATTATTTTGAGATTTATTTTTTCTGTTTTGTTTTCTTTTTTATTTGTTTTAAAAATATATTTATTTATCACTCTCTCTCTCTCTCTCTCTCCAAGGTAGGTTTTCTTTTGTTTTAAAAAATATTCGGTCACGAAAAGAATTAATAAAAATATACATAAATATTATTTGAATAATTATTTTGTAAATTTGACAAGAGATATAATAAAAATCAAGTCTGAGAAATAAGAAAATAAATACAAAATGAAATAAAACTGGGTAATGAATTCTATTAAATTATTAATAAATCTAATAAATGAAAAAGAATAATAAATAATATTATAAAATAAATTTTAAAAATCTTAAAATAAGTAATATGGACTATAAAAAAAAATATATAATTGTTAAATATGTGTGGAAGATGAATAAACAACGACATTTACATTAGGTACCTCAGTTATACATTTAATTACACTGTTTGTATGTAACAAAATGCAATATTATGTTATTTACACTAAGTTCCTAAGTTATACATTTAATTATTATAGAGCATACATATTTTATAAAATAAAAAATGAAAATAATTTTAGAGAACTAGAAAGAGAAAACTCTGACCAGGTTAGTTAATTTATTTAATTTTTTTTTATTTTCAATATTTATTTAATACTTATTTAGAATAAATTTAATTATAAGTTTTTATAATTTATTAGGATTATTTTATAAATTTTAAATTTCATTTTTAATATTTTTTAGTTTTTCTTTTCATTTCTTAGATTTATTAAATAGTTAAGTAGACTTTAATTATATGTTTTTATACATCATTTATATGATTATATATAGTGTGTGTGTGTGTGTGTGTGTGTTGGTTGTTTATATGAATTTAAAGTTTTTTTCCAATTTTAAATTTTATTAAATATCTCTTTATAATTTACTAATAGTTTCTTATATTCATTTTACCAATTTAATATTTTTCAAATTTGTTTATATGATTTATATTTTTAATGATTATTTTGTTACTAAAAACATGGATGTGGTATTTTTAAAATATAAACTAGTCAATTATAGTTATTATCAAAGGACAAACTAAATAAATTTTTAAAAGCAAATATTTGAAGAATTAAAATTATTTGTGTCGTTGAACACATAATAATTCTTTAGGGGTTATATCTCATGTTAGACACTCTTGTAAAATATTTTGGAGTATGCTTTATAGATAGGACACAAATAATAATAATAATAATAATAATAATAATAATAATAATAATAATAATATATTATTATTATTATTATATTATTATTGTTATTATTATTATTACTACTACTGATGCTACTATAAAATATAAAATAAAGAGAGAATTTATAATTATTTTATAAAAATTATTGAATAAATTTGAAGATTAAAAAGTCATCAAAAACACAAAACATAAACATAAATGTGAAAATCATATAATATTAGTGACAGAATATTAAAAACTACAAATTATTGTTAAAAACATATAACATAGTTAACATAATTTTATAAAATGACATAATATAGTACAGAATAAAATTAAAAAATCATATAAGTAAATATATAACTTATAATTATCTTGACATTAATAACAATTTATTATATCTTTAAAGTATTTTGACATTTGATTTGTAATACTTTATAAAATTTATGTTATGTTTTCGTTATTAAATATATTAATTAATTATTCATAATTAATATTAGATTTTACATTATTTAACTTTTTTTATAATTTTTAAATATTTACACTGTTATTCTATAATATTTTTAAGGTTTTTAATTTTCATATTAATATTTTTAATAACAAAAGAAACTCATATATCTTTTTCTAGAAAACATACAGTTATAAATAAATATACACTTTATTGATAAACTCTAAATATAAGTTATAAAATTTTATATTTTGATTTTAAAAAATCATATGAATAAATTTAATCTTATAAAAATTTTGAGAGAAAAAAACTCAAAAATAAATAAATAAATAAATCAGAATATAATAAAATAAATTAAGAATTCATAATATAATATAAATAAATTTAAAAACTTATAATTAAATTATAAATAAGTATTAAATACATCTAAAAAAATCAATATAAAAAATAAAATATAAAAAATAATACATAATTAATACTATAACTCCATCATACTAATTGTATTGCGCTCTAGCCTATTTGTTGATTAACTATAGCTTTTATTAACGACCATTTACAATATCTTTATTTCATTATTCATAATTTTATTTCATTTTGAAAATTATTTAAAATAAAAAAAATTATTAAATAATTATTCTAACAGTTATATTGTTTAAAATCGTCTCATGTGTGGAGAATATTTCATCCCTGATCATTTAAAATCTTTTGAGATTATTTTTCTTATGAACCGCCTCATCTGATATCCAACGGGCTGCCCGAAGCACTAAAACTGAAAATTCGTATACTACATTGTTTCACCCCAAAATATGATACTACTTGAAAAATGATGTGCCTTCTTGACTTGCACACAAACACAAGTTAGAAAGGACCACCGGTGGTTTTCCGGTGGAAACATCTCTGATGCTTAAGTCAGAAAGAGTATGAGGTGTTTTCCAGGAAGCAAAGAAGGAATGCGCAAAAGAATGACATACCTCTCTCAGCCTTGGAGCTGAGATATTTCTAGCTTTGCCCCGTGGGGGACCCTAGCCGGGATCTCAGGGGCACACGCCGCGAATCCAGGACCGTTTGTGTAACCAATTCTAACAAGTGGTCCCACTTGTCTCCTCCAAGGTGTTTAAGGAATCAGGTCTTCCTTAATCTTGTACTTCATTTTTATCCCTTAGCCCAGGAAATCAGCTCTGGTTTAGACCTGTCCTCTAAGGGCGTCCCACTTGTTCATTCGAGAGAGGTCTGCTGACCATCTCTTCCAAGACTGTTCTTCCGGTGATTGTTCCATAAGGGACTCGCCTCAGATTTAAACTTATCCTGACCCCTTCAGGAGGTAGGACGGGACCTTTCTCCAGGGGTGAACTAGTCAGAGAACTACCGGTTGTCACAATCCAGCTCTGATTATGCTCCCAGATTTTTATCTTGGTAACCCTGAATCAGGTCTACCCCAATCTAGGTCTGACTATTTATGCCACATCAACTCCTCCCCCCAAAATAGTTGGGTTAGAGCTGTAAAATTTCCAGAGTAGTTTCAAGGGAAAAAGCAGTCCCATTTATTATTTCTCGTACCAGTGAAAATCCCAAAAAATCCGCTTGACAACCAGGCCTAATTATTTGCATTAGTGGTGTCGGTCCATATTCCTAGACGGTTACCATTCCTCCACACCCTTCCAAGTACTGACAAGTCAGCGGCGCATGACTTACCCTAGGACAGTTGGCTTTCCAGCTCACCATCTCGGGTACTGTTCATCTGTCCACATTAAATGCGGGGATCCTATCAAATCCCGCTTTTCTCGATTTTCGCCTTTTTTGAATTTATCCCTTTACTTCTTATTCTCCCGGGTATCTTTTCTTCCTTTATTTTTGAATTTAACTTTTACCAAATTTCTTGAGTTCCCCTACTTTCTAACATTCCGGCGAACTTCTCGACTCAGCTTTTTTCTCATCCAGTTTCTCCGATCACCTCGTAGATCAGGTATTTTCTCTATCTCCTTATACAGCCTTTAATTATGTTAGCCTCTTCTTCCCATACTGGTTCTACCGCGGAGGGTTCATCGGCAACCCCAGCGAATTCCACCTCTACAGTAAACATATCTTTCCTGGAGTCACCTCCGGCAGAAACGGCGGCTTTACCGGAGGTGCCTCTGCTAGCCCTTCTCGGCCTTCCTCATGACAACATATCTTCCATAATAAGCAACCAAACCCTAAGGAACATACGCGCCACTTTCCCTATCTCTGAAGAATTTATTTTTACCAGTCCGGCACCCGACGAGCGGGCTTCATCGCCCCCCTACCCCGTCATCTGACTTTCTACGTGGATCAATTCTACGCCGGCCTGAGTTTACCTGTCCACCCCTTTGTATTGGCTATTTCTCGGATGTACCATATTCTGGTACATCAGTTTTTGCCCAACGCTTTTCGCGTTATGGCCGGCTTTCACTTAGCGGCCTAATATTCTGGGATTGTCCCTACAGCCCAACTCTTCTTCTCCTCGTTCCAGGCCAAGAGCTCTTCTGGCTTCTTTTACCTTTCTGGGCAACTAGACGTCCATTTCTTGACTGGTTTTCCAACATCCCAAAAGGCCTGGAAGAAGAAGTTCTTCTTTGTCCAGTGCTCGGGAGACTGGGGCTTTTCTACCACCCCTATCAACTTCCTACACCCACAAGTGCGCCTATCCCGACAGCTTCGTGAAACAGAGGTAGAGCCGTTGAAGGCAGAGTTGGAGAAAGCGCGATCAGAGCTTCATGACGTCAAGAAAGCCGAAGGCCAGCAACGTGCCTTGGCTCTTATTCAAGAGCAAGAGCTTAAAGATAAGATCCGGCAAGCTCGAGCTCAGGGTGAAGTCGATGGGGGAAAACAGAGGCCGTATAGAGGGTCGAGCAGAGGGTCGATTGGAATTCCTCAACTCGGAGGAGGGATTACGCTTGATACAACTGACCAGGGAAACCACTCGCTGAGCCTTCATGGGATCGATCGAGCTATATGACATCTTAGTCCCTGAGGACGAGGTGTATTATAACCTAGGTCTGGATGCTCATTCTAAGTGGGTAATCGAAAACCCTTCCATTCCCTTCGACCGCTCTGTCCCTCTTGAGACTCCTCCTGAACCCACGAGCTTCTGCCGCGTTGCTGAGGATGATCGCCTCCATCAGTTAGATGCTGTGGCGTTTGCTGATCATATCCGCCAAGCTTTTTGCTCTTCCTCCTCAACCTCTTCCCCCCCCAGATCAGTCGTTGGCCATAGTTGTGGCAACGGCTGCGACTTCTCCAACCTTTACCAACCTGGGGGATTTTCAAGGTTCCACTCAATTCGAGAAGGACTTTGGGAAGGTTTCCCGAGCTGAAGATCCTACTGCGGAAGTGCGGACTATGGCGAACGATGAAGCGTAGCTCAGAGTTCCCAATTTACCTGGCCTTTTTATTTTGACTTGTTTAACTTGGTGACAGATCTGTATGTATTGCCTGTGTGGCTGATCTGTTTTATTATTTTCTGCTGAACTTGTACTCTTCATCAATTTTTATAATAATAACTGCCTTTTGTCGTGTAATGACTCTTATACTTCTAGGGTTTCCTGAGTTTCCAGAAACCCTAGTACTTTTTGACCCCTTGGCACGTGCTACTATTTCTTTTATATACGTGCATGTATAATTCATTTTTCTTCAATTATCTGAAATGTCTTCTTCTCCTCTTCTCGAAGAACTTGACATAATGAAGCGGAAGAACATCTCCTTGGTCGTCGAGAAATTCAAACTTTCCGATCAGCTGACCATGCTGGAGGAAAAGATCGGCTACCTCTATCGTCTGTTGGAGAGGAAAAGGCAGAAGAAGCATCATTACAGGAAGGAGTGGACTGAGCTCCGTCAGCTGAACCGCGAATTGAAAGAGGAAAGGGCTGACTTCACCGAGTCAGTGAGCCATTTGACCATCGCCGCCGGTGAGGTTCATGCCCTTGTAGAACGGGCTGACAAATACCGTCGTCATTTTCATGAGACCGAGCGTGAGCTTTAGCATGTTCGCCGAGCTCTAGCTTCATATCGGAGGTCTCCTCATATATGAGCACCTGTATTCATCTTTTCTTTTTTTTCCTGAATTTATGTAATCAAAATTGCCAACCTTCATAGAAGGTGTATGTAATCTGCTTTTGTATTTCCCAGAACTTAATGAAATATTTTCCAAAGATATGTCAGTTTGAATTTCTGTTCATCCAATGGTAACCAATCCTGGTTTCTCGCTTGTCGTATGCAATTTCGCATTTTCCAGAATATTGATTCTTTTCTGTTCAGTCGTGCTAATTGTGTTTTTCCAAGCGCTAGCCAATCTAGGTTTAGTAGACTTACCCTTTAAGGCTTCCGTCTTTAGTCAGATCTTGCTGATGACTGATCATCTAGGGCAAGCGTTTTATGGGCTTTGGGCTGACGATCAAGTCAGGCTTTAATGCGGGTCCACATACTTTGTCCAGTCCTGGCATAACCTGTTTAAACAAGTAAAAAATGTTGGCAGCCGCCCTAAGTCCCTCCCGATGCTCTTGGCAACCAGATCAGGAAATATCATGGGCATCCGCCCTTAGCCACTCCTGTCTCAAACTGACAATCAGGTCAGGAAAAGCATGGGCAGCCACCCTTAGCCAATCCTGGCTTAAACTGACAATCAAGTCAGGAAAATGGGGCATCCGCCCTTAGCCAATCCTGGCTTAAACTAACAATCAGGTCAGGAAAATCATGGGCAGTCGCCCTTAGCCAATCCTGGATTAAACTGACAATCAAGTCAGGAAAATGGGGCATCCGCCCTTAGCCAATCCTGGCTTAAACTGACAATCAGGTCAGGAAAATGGGGCATCCGCCCTTAGCCAATCCTGGCTTAAACTAACAATCAGGTTAGGAAAACCATGGGCAGCCGCCCTTAGCCAATCCTGGCTTAAACTGACAATCAAGTCAGGAAAATGGGGCATCC
>BMAC01000778.1:133893-162942 GCA_014905375.1 Phtheirospermum japonicum
TAGCTCAGAGTTTCCCAATTTACCTGGCCTTTTTATTTTGACTTGTTTAACTTGGTGACAGATCTGTATGTGTTGCCTGTGTTGGCTGATCTGTTTTATTATTTTCTGCTGAACTTGTACTCTTCATCAATTTTTATAATAATAACTGCCTTTTGTCGTGTAATGACTCTTATACTTCTAGGGTTTCCTGAGTTTCCAGAAACCCTAGTACTTTTTGATCCCTTGGCACGTGCTACTATTTCTTTTATATACGTGCATGTATAATTCATTTTTCTTCAATTATCTGAAATGTCTTCTTCTCCTCTTCTCGAAGAACTTGACATAATGAAGCGGAAGAACATCTCCTTGGTCGTCGAGAAATTCAAAACTTTCCGATCAGCTGACCATGCTGGAGGAAAAGATCGGCTACCTCTATCGTCTGTTGGAGAGGAAAAGCAGAAGAAGCATCATTACCAGGAAGGAGTGGGACTGAGCTCCGTCAGCTGAACCGCGAATTGAAAGAGGAAAGGGCTGACTTCACCGAGTCAGTGAGCCATTTGACCATCGCCGCCAGTGAGGTTCATGCCCTTGTAGAACGGGCTGACAAATACCGTCGTCATTTTCATGAGACCGAGCGTGAGCTTTAGCATGTTCGCCGAGCTCTAGCTTCATATCGGAGGTCTCCTCATATATGAGCACCTGTATTCATCTTTTCTTTTTTTTCCTGAATTTATGTAATCAAAATTGCCAACCTTCATAGAAGGTGTATGTAATCTGCTTTTGTATTTCCCAGAACTTAATGAAATATTTTCCAAAGATATGTCAGTTTGAATTTCTGTTCATCCAATGGTAAACCAATCCTGGTTTCTCGCTTGTCGTATGCAATTTCGCATTTTCCAGAATATTGATTCTTTTCTGTTCAGTCGTGCTAATTGTGTTTTTCCAAGCGCTAGCCAATCTAGGTTTAGTAGACTTACCCTTTAAGGCTTCCGTCTTTAGTCAGATCTTGCTGAGGACTGATCATCTAGGGCAAGCGTTTTATGGGCTTTGGGCTGACGATCAAGTCAGGCTTTAATGCGGTCCACATACTTTGTCCAGTCCTGGCATAACCTGTTTAAACAAGTAAAAAATGTTGGCAGCCGCCCTAAGTCCCTCCCGATGCTCTTGGCAACCAGATCAGGAAATATCATGGGCATCCGCCCTTAGCCCACTCCTGTCTCAAACTGACAATCAGGTCAGGAAAAGCATGGGCAGCCACCCTTAGCCAATCCTGGCTTAAACTGACAATCAAGTCAGGAAAATGGGGCATCCGCCCTTAGCCAATCCTGGCTTAAACTAACAATCAGGTCAGGAAATCATGGCAGTCGCCCTTAGCCAATCCTGGATTAAACTGACAATCAAGTCAGGAAAATGGGGCATCCGCCCTTAGCCAATCCTGGCTTAAACTAACAATCAGGTTAGGAAAACCATGGGCAGCCGCCCTTAGCCAATCCTGGCTTAAACTGACAATCAAGTCAGGAAAATGGGGCATCCACCCTTAGCCTATCCTGGGAATGCAAAGTCTACACACAATGTTTTTCCACAAGAACTTCATAACTGCGTCTTCCTTGATCTTTGCCAAGGCCTCCGCCTCCACCCATTTACTAAAATAGTCAATAGCCACTATCAAGAACTTCTTTTGGGCAGGGTCCATAGGAAAAGGGCCGACCAAGTCGATTCCCCATTTGGAAAATGGGTAGGGAGAGCTCATCGTCATGAGTTCTTCTGCAGGCATGTGTATCAAGGATGAATTTTTCTGACACTTCTCACAAGTACTCACAAAGTCCTCCGCCTCTTTTCTCAGCTTTGGCCAGAAATATCTTGCCAGCAAGTCTTTGCTCGAGAGGGCTCTGGCGCCCATGTGATTGCCACAGCATCCCTCATGGACTTCTTAAAGAACATGGGCCCCTTCCTCTTGTCTTAAACATCGTAAAAGGGGCTTCCCAAACCCTCTTCTAAATAGCTTTTCTTTAATTGAGCAAAAACGGGCAGCCCTGGTTTTTACTTTCACTGACTCTTTCTTGTCATCTGGCAGTACTCACCTTTCCAGGTAAGCTTTTATGGGGCAACGCCAGTCATATTTCTCAACTACAGAGCACACCTGCTCCATCCCAAACTCTGTATCTGCTCTTAGCAAAGTGATTACCCTTTCCTGGAAATCCGTAGCCAAACTAGATACCTTCGCTAGATAGTCAGCTCTTCCATTCTCTTCTCTAGGGATTTGTAAGACTGTCAAGGATTTCATATCCCTGGCCAGCTCTCTGAACTTGTCCAAGTACCTCTGCATGCTATCTTCCCTAGTCTCAAATTCCCCGCTTATTTGTTTGCAGACCAGCTTGGAATCCACCCTAGCACAAACCTGCTCTGCCCTTAAATCTCGTGCCATCTGAACTCCTCTCAGGAGGGCCTCATACTCAGCCGCATTATTGGACAGATACGGCGTACTCAGTGGCTACACCTGCTGGGTCAATCATAACTATTCCTGCCCCACAGCCCTGCTTTCCTACAGAGCCATCCGTAAAAGTTGTCCATTCTTGCCTGTCATCGGAAGAGCTGGTCATTTCCTGCATGAAATCCGCCAGTGCCTGGGCTTTAATGGCTGTCCTGTCCTCGAATGTAATATCAAACTCACTGAGCTCGATTATCCACTTGACCAGTCTTCCTAATGCCTCTGGTTTATCCATTATGGCCTTCAAGGGCAGATTGGTTCGTACTACTATACCATGTGAGAGGAAGTATGGGCGTAGCTTGCGAGCCGTGCCCACGAGAGCCAGCATTGCTCTTTCTATTTCCACATACCTGACCTCTGCATCATGCAAGACCTTGCTCCAGTAGTAGACCGGTTTCTGCACCTTGCCTTCCTCTCTAAGCACGACAGAGCTGACTGCCTGCTGTCCAACAGATAAGTATATGATAGGGGCTCTCCCTGGATAGGCTTCGTGAGAAAGGTCATGCCATCCAGATGTTCTTTCAGCATCCTAAATGCATTCCCACACTCGCTGTTCCACTGAAATTTGCCCTTTTTACGCAGGGCTTGAAAAAATGGCAAGCTCTTCTCAGCCGAGCGAGAGACGAATCTGCTCAATGCATTGATTCGGCCTGCCAAACACTGCATTTCCTTGACATTTCTTGGTGCCTGCATGTCCATAATAGCTCTGACCTTTTCTGGGTTAGCTTCGATGCCTTTCTCTGTCACCATATACCCTGGGAACTTTCTAGCTCTGACCCCGAATACACATTTATTAGGGTTGAGCTTCATCCTGTATCTTCTCAGGGTATCAAACGTTTCTCTCAAGTCGCTTACATGCGAAGCCGCTTTCATGCTCTTTACCAGCATATCGTCCACATAGATCTCCATATTCCACCCGAGCTTATGTTTGAAGATTTTATCCACTAACCTCTGGTATATGGCCCCTGCGTTTTTAAGCCTAAATGGCATGACCACGTAATAATATGTTCCTTTCGGGATTATGAAGCTAACCCGCTTCTAGTCCTCTTTCGCCAGCCTGATCTGGTGATAGCCTTGTGAGGCGTCCATCATGCTTAGGAGTTCACATCCTGAAGTGGAATCGACCAGCTGATCGATCCTTGGCAGAGGGTAGTGGTCTTTTGGGCAGGCGCGATTAAGGTCACGAAAATCGATGAACATACGCCAATCTTCTTGAGTTTTTGGAACCAGCACAGCGTTGGAGAGCCATTCAGGAAATTGTATCTCCTGTATGTGCTTAGCCTTCAATAGCTTCTCCACTTCAGCCTCTATGATGGCTTCCTTCTCTGGCCCAAAACTGCACTTTCTTTGTTTGACCGCTTTTACCCCAGGGCTGATGTTGAGGCGATGCTCAGCCACATCGGGATCAATCCCGACCAGGTCTTGAGGAGACCAAGCAAATATATCTGCACTTTTGTGCAGTAATGCTACTAGGTCTACAAGAACTTCAGGGCTGAGGGTTGTCTCTACGCGGAGGATTCTACTATCATCCCCCGGGACTATCTCGACAGTCATTAAATTTTCTTCCCTCTCAGTCCCTCTAGACCTGTCTTCTGTCCGAGCCCTCTTGACGTGTCTCTCGTCTTCGCTTCATCTGATGCTCTCTACATACGTCTGCCTCGACGCATACTGATCTCCTCTGACCTCGCCTACTCCATCCTAAGTAGGGAATTTCAGGTTCATATGATAGATTGAGACTACGGCTTGAAATTTGCTCAGGGAAGGTCTTCCTAACATCACGTTATAGGAGGAAGCCGCATCTATCACCAGGAACCGACCTGTCCTGGTCTGCCGATATGGCTCATCCCCTAAAGTGACCAGGAGGTTAACAGCGCCAAGGGGCTTTAACGCGCCCCCTACGAATCCTACCAACGATGTCGTAACCTCTTCCATCTCAACATCTAGGTTCATCTTCCTAAAGCATTCATAGAACATGATGTCCGCCGAGCTTCCTGTATCCACGAATATTCGTCGGACATTAAAATTGGCTATAGTATCCGTAATGACCAGGGCATCCATATGAGGAGCTAGAATACCCTCCTCATCCTCTGACCCAAAGCAGACATTTGGGCTCGGCGTTATCTGTCCAACCTCGCTTCTCTTTCTCGTTAAATCTCGTGCAGCATGCACATAACTATTTTGGGTTCGTTTAGAGTGCTCATCCCACTCACCCCCTGTGATCATCAAGATCTCACCCCGTATGGCCTGGGTCTAATCATTCCTAATTTCCCCATTTCACCTATTATCCTGCTCATTCTTACCCGAATGCGGTCGATTGCTGTTGCAGTAGCCAGACTTGGGCTCTTCCCTTCGCATTCGCACATATTCTTTCAGGTGCCCAGCTTGCACCATTCTCTCCAGCTCATCCTTCAAATGGGTGCACTGATCTGTGTCGTGCCCATACTCGTTATGATATCTGCAAAATCGATCCGATCTTTCCTTCCTCGGCTTCTGCGAGTAGGTTCTGGGTGCCTTTCAATCGCTTGCAAGATCTCCCCCTGGGGGGTCGCCAAGGGTGTGTATTTATCAAAACGAGGACGTCCCCTAGGCTGGTCTGGCCTAGACCTTTTCATTGGCGGTCTCTACTCCCTTTCATATCGCTCCCTCTTCTTCTCCCCTTCTTCTTTAATTTTCAGGGCTTCCTCCAGATGGATGTACTTCTTAGCCCTTTCCAAGAGTTCTCTGAATTACAGAGCTGGCTTCACCACCAGCGACTGAAAAAATTCCCCACGTCCGAGGCCCTGTGCTAGTGCGTTCACAAGGAGCTCTTCTGATGCAGAAGTCACCTCTAGCTTCTCCGTTGTAAACCTGTTGATATAAGCACGCAGGCTCTCGTTCTCCTTCTGTTTTAGGCTGAACAGTTCAAGTGGCATCTTCTGGTACTTCCTGCAGCTGGTGAACTGGTGCAGGAAGGCCAAGTTGAACTCATCAAAGTTGCTGATAGAGCGTGGTGGCAACTGGCTGAACCAGAGCTGTGCCGACTTGGTGAAAGTCCTCGGGAAGACCCGGCACATAACAACATTCGGGAATTTATGCAGGGCCGCTGCTATTTCAAAGCGGCTGAGATGGTCCCACAGATCTGTGGTTCCGTTGTATTCAAAGCCTAAAGATCGATATGAAGCCGACACATCGTCGCGCATGACCTCTTCCGTGAAAGGCGTGCCTCTCCGTGCTGGCACCGTGCTTGTGCCCACCATCTTCTTCCTAAATTCCCGCACATCCTTCTGCAAGCTTTGCATCTTCTCAGCCAGGCCAAGATTAGCCTTGCTCGACGTCTCGCTATCGGAAGTGGAGAGGTCTTCTCTATCCTGGAGGGGGATCCGATCGGTGCGCTGACCACGTAGCAGTTCAGTTTCCATCAATGGCACAGTCCTAGCTGGCGGTGCGTTGGATGGCGGCGTCGACATCTCTGCGAACTTCTTATCTACCGCCGTCTCCACGGCTTTGCCGATGAGCTCCGAGAGCTGCATGAGGAAGGATTCATTGAATGATCCACCAGTAGCTGGGGCAGATCTACCAGGTGGGGGTGGAGTAGTGCTCGGCGCAGCCGTTGCCGACGGCACTGTCCCCTCTGGCCCCATCGTCGACGGCCCTGCTGATTGCGGCACACTGCATGGTGAGGCGGAGCTTGGGCTGCTGCCGAGTTCTCCCACCAGATTCCGTCGTAACCCATCCGAAGCCATTCTGGAATCTCACGCCTTAGCTTGAGTAGTTCTCACAGACGGCGCCAATTGTTTCACCCCAAAATATGATACTGCCTGAAAACTGATGTGCCTTCTTGACCTGCACACAAACACACGTTAGAAAGGACCACCAGTGGTTTTCCGGTGGAAACCTCTCCGATGCTTAAGTTAGAAAGCGTATGAGGTGTTTTCCAGGAAGCAATGAAGGAATGCGTAAAAGAATTACATACCTCTCTCAGCCTTGGGGCTGAGATATTTATAGCTTTGCCCCGTGGGGGACCCCAGCCGGGATCTCAGGGGCACACGCCGCGAATCCGGGACCGTTTGTGTAACCAATTCTGACAAGTGGTCCCACTTGTCTCCTCCCAGGTGTTTAAGGAATCAGGTCATTTTTATCCCTTAGACCCGGAAATCAGCTCTGGTTTAGACATGTCCTCTAAGGGCGTCCCACTTGTTCATTCGAGAGAGGTCTGCTGACCAGCTCTTCCAAGACTGTTCTTTTTGTGATTGTTCCATAAGGGACTCGACTCAGATTTAAACTTATCCTTACCCCTTCAGGAGGTAGGCCTGGACCTTTCTCCAGGGGTGAACTAGTCAGAGAACTACCGGTTGTCACAATCCAGCTCTGATTATGCTCCCAGATTTTTATCTTGTTAACCCTGAATCAGATCCACCCCAATCCAGGTCTAACTATTTATGCCACATCGTACATGTATTGTGTTCACTCCAAAAATGTGTTAGGTATTATTAACGGAAAACAAATATACTACATATACATAATAGTAATTATCTTATAAAGAAATTATATTATTCATAGTAAATTATGAGATAAAAAAGAAGTAATTACTCTTGTATTATTTGGTATAAGAATAAAATCAAAACTATTGAGGGCACAATAAAAATATATTATAAATCATCTAGTCTTTATAGTAAAATATTTCTAACATTATGACAAAATAATTATTTATGGACATTTATATCTAGTAATTTATGACTAATTACTACCAGTTTATTTCTTTGACTTGATTAATTCAAATATAAATAATTTATTACTCTTAGTTTTATTATTAATTTTTAAGCTTAATGTATATAATTAAAACTCTTATTTGATTAAAATATGTTATGAATTTCTTTTGTTGGCTAATTTTATGGTTAGATACTCATTTCACTTGCATGTGGTTAGGTATTCTCTCAAAAATTAAAATAAAAAAATTGCATCGTATATTTTGTCATTTGACTATCATTTGTAATTGCATAATTTTTACTTAAAAATCATATTAACATTTTTAATAACAAAAGAAAGTCATGTTTTTTTCTAGAAAACATACAACGATTTTAAATAAATATAAATTTTATTGGTAAACTCTAAATATAACTTATAATATTTTTATATATTGATTTTATAAAATCATAAGAATAAAATTAATCTTAAAACAAATTTGAGAAAAAAAAAATAAAAACAAATTAGAATGTAATAAAATAAAATTAAAAATTCATAATATAATTTAAATAAACTTTAAAAAGTTATAATTAAATAATAAGTAAGTATTAAATAAATCTAAAAACAATAAACCAAAATAAAATAAAAATACAAAATTAAACCTATAATCCCATGATACTAATTGTATTGAGCTCTCGCCTACATGTAGGTTAACTAGCTTTTATTGACACGTGTCGAAGTCTCCTCGGTCCGCTTCTGACGTGTCGGCTTCTGGAGCATCCCGAATCTACAAGATTTCTTGGTTCGGACAACCTGGAGGTTTTGTATAAGAATTATGTATTGCAAGAATTAAATAAAGAGTGTCTCCTAGTGTAGTGGTTATAATGTCTTCCCCCTAACCTATAGGTTTATTTATTCGTTTTGTTTATTTATTAGTTTTCTTTATTTTATAACATTCATTTTTTCCTTTTCTGGTTTTTGAAATATTATTTAGCAATTAATCAAACTTTTTTATATTTTTTACAAGTTTAAAAGTATTTTGAGATTTATTTTATTGTACTTTATTAATTTATGTTATGTTTTTATTTTTCTAAATATATTAAGTTATGATTAAATATTTATTTGAATTACTTTGTGATTTTTAACGACATTTATTAATAGTCTATAATATTTTTAAGTCTTGTATTCTTGAAATTTATAAAATAATTATATGTATTTAAATTATAAAGTATTATATATTTTCTGGTTTCAAGCTTCGAGATTTATTTAGTATTATATTATAATATTTTATATTTTGATTTTTTGTATATTTTGTTTTATAATTTATTGAATAGTTATTTCAAAAAAAGAATTATTTGTTAAACTGGAAACATAATTTAATTTTTCTAATTTTTCTTATATCATTTTAAAATATTCTTTATTTTTTATGATTTCTTAAATAGTTTTTTTCGGATTTATTAAAAAAAAATTTCAAACTTATCATAACTCAAATAATTTCTAAAAAAAATGAATATAATACTCAAAGAAATTATGAAATTACATAAGTACAATATATAACTTATAATTATTTCAAAGATAATCATAATTTACTTTTTTTATCTAATTTAAAATTATTTTGAGATTCAGTTTATAATATTTAATAAAATCTAAGTCATGTTTTTTATTTTTAAATATATTAATTATTCATGATTAAATATTTATTTAACCTAAATTAGAAACTTTAAACTAATTATATTTTTATTTTATATTATTTTTATTTTTTTGTTTCCATTTTTATTAAATAATTATATAAATTTAAGAATATAATGTTATATATTCTTTATGATTCTAAATTTTGAATTTTACTTAGTATTATATTATAAATTTAATATTTTGCTTTTTATTTTTTGCATATTTTAATTTATTAAATAGTTATTTAGAGTTTTTTTTTATTATTTATGAAAAGATTATGTGGTAGTTTTGATTTATATAAGGTTAAGAGTAATTATGATCAGACAAACATTAATTATATATTATTGGAAAAATCACAATTTATATCCTGTAAGTTTGACCCCTTTTAATTTTTGTCCTCTAAATGTAGTCGGTTTGGAAATTATCCTATATCTTAAGAAATCTTCGCGTTTTATGTCCCCGACTTGTCGAAAAATTTTAAATCCTCTGGAAATGCGCATGTGGGGACATAAAACGCAAAATTTAGAGGACAAAAAAAGCGAAGATCTTTTAGGATACAACACAATTTTCGAACCGCCTATATTTAGAGGACAAAAAAAATATGAAGATTTTTTAAGATACAAGACAATTTTCGAACCGCCTATATTTAGAGGAAAAAAATTTAAAAGGGGTCAAACTTACAGAACAGAAAATGCAATTTTTCCTATATTTTTCTATAAATTAACATCAAATACTAGTTGGTTAAATGGTTGGAATCATACCTTGTTAGCAATTGGTGCTATACATTGGTTTTGTTTTGTGATTTTAATTTTTTTTTTATTGGCATTGCTCAACATTTACACTTTTTCTAAGGAGTCAAAAAATAATTTTCAAGAAATATGGGGCTTGAACCCGCAATATTTTAATTTTGAAACTAGCCCCAACCACTCCACCACGTGGTCCTGATATTATAATTTATAAACAAAGAAATATACATTCAAAAATAAGTTTAATCTTTCTTTTTACCCTAAATAACTTACCAGAAATTCATTTTTTTAGCTTAATAAAAATGTTAATACTTCTCATAAATATAAAATAAATTCTAAATAACTATTTAATAAATGAAAAAAAAATTATAAACAAAATAAAATGTTATAAAATAATACTTAATAAATATCAAAACTTAAAATCAGAATATATATATATACTAAAAATATTATAAATTTACATATTTATAAGATAAATTTGTAAAACAAAAAACTTAAAAATATTCTAGAATAATAATATAAGTCGTTAAAAATTATAAAGCAAGATAAATAAGTATTTAGTCATGAATAATTACTGATATAGTTTAAAAATGAAAAATATAATTGAAGTATTATAAAATAAATATCAAAATATATTTAAATTAGATAAGAATATAATAAAGTGTGATTAATTTTTAAATAAACATTTCCCACACACAAAAAAGGTATTCACAAAAAGTGATGTTCACAAAAAGAGATTTTGGGTAAAAAGATTAGTTGAGAACTTTTGTAGACAAATATAAAATATTATAACACAATAATAAATAAATTTCAAAACTTGAAATCAGAAAAAAAAAATCTATTATTTAAACTTATAAACTAATTTAATCAATTTTAAAAATAAAAAACTTAAGAAATATTATCTAATAATAATATAGTTGTTACAAATATTAAGTAATTAAAATTAATTAACATTACATTTAAGGGAATTAATGAGAAATATGATGCTTTTAATAACACAAATATATGCAGTGATACCAGAAATTATCTCTAATTATTATCAATTTGTTATCGGAAGGAGTCTCTTAAATCTGGTGTGAATTTGTAACAATAATAAAATTATTATGACAAATTCATATTTAACGTCACCAAAGAACTCTTTCGTGTCAAAATAATGTTGTCGCCATTTTTCTAGAACTGATGACAAATTAAGGCATTGTCATGAAAAGAAACTTGTTGTGACACCAAATATCGTCACCATTCTTCGAGGAGACATTAGTGACAAAAATGATTCTGTCACAACTAGAACCTTATCTTGACACCAAAATCTCGTCACACTTTATTATATGTTTATCATAAAAAGGGTTTCCCGAACCATTATCTTTTTTGTCTTCCCAATATTGTGACAAACTACATTTAAACGTCATCAAATATAAGTATTCGTGACGAAATCGGTGAACCACTGTGACAACAATAAATGCGGTCATAGAAGGGTGTTATTCTATGACGAAATTAAAAAACATCATTATTGATTAACATATTATGACAAATTTTTATGCGTGAAAAAAAATCGTTACCAAACATCAGATTTCTTGTAGTGTTAGTTAATGTGACTCTTATTCATTCACAGGGAAAAGCATGGAATGATAGATAGCAGTAAAGAGGTTGTCTAAGGATTCAGCGTTAGAATTCAAGAACGAGGTGTTGTTCGTAGCCAAACTTCAACACAAGAATGGAGGAATGGCTCTGGGGATTCTCCTATGAAGGAAATGAGATGCTTCTTATTTACGAGCTTTGTGTTGTTGAACATGATAAATTCTATGAGGTTGGAGTTTGTTTTCTACTTGTGCAATGAAATAATTAGTTCAACTTGAGTTTTACTAGATAGGCTGAGAATTTCCGCATTTGAATTATTTATTATTGAACAAAATGATTTTTTATATTAAATTAATTTTTTTGCAAATGGTAATTATCAATTTTCTAGACAGGTTTTAAAATAAATTTTTGAAATTCAGTAAATTTTTTATGTAAAAATTTGTGTATCGATTTGTGCAAACCGATGCATATATTCAGCAGCGGCATCGCTTTGGATGACAACAACCGATTCTTACATGCTGTTTTTAACATTGTTATATACATCGGTTCTTGACAACAAAACCGATGCATATAAGCAAAAAATCGATATCGGTTACTGAACAACGACCGATGCCTATAGGTAACAATATGTATCATTATGTAGAAAAAAACTGATGCCTATACTTAACCTGTACGCATCGATTGTGAGATAAAAACCGATGCCTAAATCTCGCAATGAGGCATCAGTGCTTTCAAATAAACCGATGCGTTTACATAGACATTAAGCATCGGTTATTTCTCAAAGCCGATTCCTATCAGTGCACTATAAGCATCGGTTGTGTTGAAAAAACCGATGCCTTAAGAGGACATTAGGCATCGGTTTTTGTAGAACAAAAATGATGCCTATAGTGTACTTATAGGCATCGGTTGTTATACAAAAACCGATGCATATAGTTCACCTACAAGCATCGGTTGTTTTCCAAAAACAGATTCCTTAGAGGCATTAGGCATTGGTTGTAGAATAAAATCGATGCCTATAAGTATACTATAGGCATCGGTTGTTATACAAAAAACCGATGTGTTTAGTGAGAATTAGGCATCGATTTGTAATTGAAACTGATGCCTATAGTGCACCTATAGGCATCAGTTATTTTACAATAACCGACGCCTTTAGTGACTGTATATAGACATTGGGCATCAGCTTGTGATGACTATATGCATCGATTATGGTCAAACAACTAATGCCTATGCCTATTATAAGCATCGGTTGTAAAACCAATGCCTAAAGTCCATGTTATAGGCATCGGTGGTAAAACCGATGCCTATTATCAAAAACAACCGATACTGTTGGGGGTTTTCTGTAGTAGTGGCAATTCCTTGACCTTTAAGTTAATTTTAATCTTCCATTACTTGATGTGATAAGGAACGTTATCGCATATGTAAAGTTTTTCAAAGATCTTGCTTCAAAACAAAGACGCTTGAATGAAAACGAGAAAACTTGTTTATCAAATGCGGCGAGCATTATTTTTCGCAATAGCCTTCCCTTTAAGGAGAGTGACCCTAGGAGTTTTGAGTAAAAATCAAATTAGGATATGGAAAAGAAACTCGAGGTATGCTCGACCTTGGGGCAAGGATAAATCTAATGTTGTTTTCTATTTATGAGCAGTTTGATCTAGGTGAACTCAAGCTGATGAAGATGGGACTCCAATTGGCGGATCGTTTTGTCCTATATCCTATTGTCGAAGATGTCCTTGTGATTAAAAGAACTTTGTCTTGATTTTTATTATTATTTTAGTTAGTTTTTGTTATTAGTTTTGTTATAAGTTTGACAGATTAAGCATATTTTTGCATTTTTGTATCTCCAGCTTATTTTGCCATGTTTTTATCATTATTGATACAATTGGGTGATTATTATCTAATTTTCCCAATACAGCTAAGTATCCGAGGAAGCTCATACTAAAAATATGAAGCTTGCAAATAGTTTTGAGAAACGAGAACTGAGAGACGAGCAAATCAGTGAAAAGTATCATATTTACTGACACATGCAGAAGTCATCGATCGACGCTAGAATTGATGCGTCGTCGATGCTCCTAAGCGTACGATGTCGATCGACAGCCATGTCGACAACCAAATCGACGGAGCTCACAGTCTCCGTCGATTCAAGTACGTAGATCGACGCCCACAGCCGATGCCTTCTCCAAGCACGTCGATGCGATTCACGTCGATCGATGCCAAGGTCGACGCCAACCCAGAATCGGGATTCTTATTGAAACTTGTGCTCTAAATTTTGGGAAACTTATAAATACCCATCTAAAACTCATTTAGGGTACATTTTTAAACCTTCCTAAGGTCCCGAGACATAGAGAGAACCCGTATTCACCCTCCATTATGTAGATACAAGATCGAGATTGAAGGTTCAATATTACAAGTTCTCAAGCTCTGGTTCTTTGTTTATGATTCATTCTTCGATCGAGATCTACTTTTTTTTCTCCGGAATAGCTGGAGATCTACTGCTTTTTAGATAACAATATGTACTCTAACTTTTCATTGCTTTATAGATTAATCATTAGTTAGTTCTAGATTTTAGATAATTTGTTCTTTATTTTCCATCTTGAACTATTGGTTATTTGGATACTTTGGATTTCATAGTTAATATAGATCATAATCTTTCGCTTTTCAATTTCGTTTCGTTCATTCATGCTTGGTGATTATAGTGATAATTTATTCATGTTATTTAGCTGTTATTCCATTTCTAAGATCATAGTCCATCGTTTTGGTTAATCTAGATTTCAAAGCCTATTTCTTAGTTAGTATAATTTAAGTAGTCTAGTTAATTAGCTTTCAATAATTGTTATTAATTTCCAATTCGTAGTTCATAAAATCGAAAACCTCAATCATACATGTTCTTGTGTGACATTATGATAAACAAACATCCGAGACTACAATTGCCAGTTTCTCGAGAGATTCGACTTGAGTCAACTTACCAACATACAGGTGACCTCGTTCTCTTGCGAGCGAACTTAAAGTTTGACAAACATATTCATAAAAGTAGGTACAGAAAGTTTGATTCAAAACTTTGGCGTCGTTGTTGGGGAGTTGGCAAAGGTTTTGAAGATGTTTGTTCATATTACTTTTTATTTATTCGTCAATATGTATAATGGTTCTTAGTTTGCCACTCGATGCATTGATGTTGTTTGTTGTTTATGCAAGGTCGTCGAAGCCTAAAAGGTGAGTTTGCCCCATTTATTAATAGCTAGAATGAGTAAGGAGACCGAGACAACCCTTTCTTTCCTCCAACAGTAATTCATCCGAAGAAACCCCAGCAACCATGTCAAACATTCCACTTAATGGCATCCAAGGAACCAGAGGAAAAGGAGGAGGGAAAAATGGTGGCCGAGGGAGATGACGTGGTAACCGCACCCACCTCACGATCAACCGTATGGCATGCCACCCGATGATGACATGCACGTGAGAGACCAACAGAACAATGGCCGAGATGGAGACCCGCCAATTTTTGATCATATTGACAACCAAGAGCTCAACCAAGAGAAAAACCTAGGCGACGAATAGGAGGACTCGAGATCCTCCATGATGCAAACAACATGTGACTTCAGCCCCAAGACAACCGCCAAATCATAAATCAAACCCACAACAAGCACTTCCAGAATAGAGAAGAAGCCCGAGCCTACAATGCTTGAGCAAATCAAAAGTTTGGGGCGTAACCAAGTTTTTAATGGTGGGCCCCCATCCCCAAAATAACCAATGGAATCACTACTGCAGAACAGGTCTACCAGAGCGGTTGATCCACTACGGTTCTAGAAAACCGCCGTTAAATATGTTTTAACGGCGGTTTTCCATAAAATCGACGTTAAATCTAGAATTTAACGTCAGTTTTGTTCAAACTCTCGTAGAACCCTAAATCCTACGGTGGTTGTTACAAAACCACCGTTATTTAATTACTAATTAACGTCGGTTCGTAAGAAACCGCCGTAAATTATCAGGTATTCAAGGCGGTTCCGTAAAAAACGCCTTAATTGGTTCATACCTTAAATTAGTTCGCTGGATTTAACATCGGTTCCATTAGAACCGTCGTGAATGTGATGACATTTAATGGCGGTTTCCTTAGAACAGCCGTAAAAAGTAGTCTGCCATGTCACCGATCCTAATCTTGCTCAAGCAAGTTGTTTCAACCATTGATCCATGTCTCATCCGACGATCTGCATTAAATATTAAACAAATATATATATATATATATATATATATATATATATATATATATATATATATATATATATATATATTTAAACTAAGAAAATAATAAATATTAAACCAAAAAAGACCCTAGCCTCCTTTCGGTTAAACAAAAATAACCAATAACCCAATCCCTATAATCCAATCGAATTTCCCTTCCTCCACCCTTCACTTATTCACACGTCGAGAAAATTCCACACCCAAAAAGCTCTCCAAAATCAAGGTGGTTAGGTCGTCGATTGCGCAGTTGCTCACCGTCATTTCGCAAAAGCAGAAGGCCGCTCTAAGAGAAGCGTACAAGAACAAGAACTACTTGCCGCTCGATCTTCGCCCTAGGAAGACCCGCGCCATCCGCCGCCACCTCACAAAGCACCGGTTATTAGTTGTTTTTATTTTACGATTCTTTTCTGAATTATTAAAATGTGTCTTATGTTTTTTTTTTAAATTTATTTGTTGTTTCATTTAGTTTTGACTGTCCTGCTGTGACATTTGTGTATATATGTATGTACTTAAATGTAATTAAGTAGGATGAGGATTGTTCTTATTTTCAGCTTATAGTCTAGTAACATAATGAACATATCTAAATAAAAATCATTGGGCTTATTGAAAATTTTTTAATTTGATATCTCTGTTTTGTACCTTTTGATGATTTTGATGGGATTTTCTTATTTGGTTTGTTTCTATGAAAAGGTAATTTTAATTGGGTTCTGTGTATAGTGTCTGTTTACCTTTGTTTCTTGGTTTATGCGGATTCAAATGATTGGTTTTACTTTCCCATTAATGATGTGAAGGGTTTTAGTTGTTTTGGATTTTCTAAATTATCGTGGCTTTTGGAGGAAGCATCAAAGCTCTCACAAGATTACTAAAAAAATTAAGACTTTAGCATTTTAAGAGTTTGAAATGAGGATTTCAAGTGGAAATGAGAAAATTGGTTGTAAATTAGTGTCCAGTTTTACGCTGTGTTTGATTCGTTGGGTGCAATTTTGACTGTAGGGGAAAAAATATAACTGATTACGTCATTGATATCTCACTTCTTAGCTTTTATTACTTCATTGATATCTCACTTATGAAATTATTATTGTTTTTGTGATTGATCTTTGATTGGTCAAATGAGGTTTGAATATAATTTATTTTAAATTTCGTAAAATATTTAGGTGGATTTGACACAGCGCACGTCGCAACCCTGTAAGCTCTTTTTTCTGCTCCCTGCAAAAAATTATAAAAATTTCGAGAAAGAAAATATCCATAAATAAAATTATTTTTGCAGTGCATATGATAGAGCAGCGATTAAGTTTCGAGGAGTTGAAGCAGACGTAAACTTTAGCTTAGAGGATTATGAAGACAACTTGAAATAGGTATAGAGGTTTTAATCAAATATTACTTAAAGCAAAAATGTAGTATTTTACAAATACACACACATCACTTGAAATTGCATTTACGGGGGACACTATGTCAGACTTCATTATTGATTCGGACAATGCTGATGTTCTGAGGGCGAAACTTCTCATTATGGAGGTATCAATCTTTCAAGTGCTATATTTTGTAATTGCTTCAAAGTGTTGATATTTATGTCAAATGCCTCACTTTGTTGAAATTGTTTGGTTGCGACAAGGTGTTTCGTTTCATGACAAAATGTTATTTTAATTACTGAGTGACTGCATAATAATCAACTTAGTATAGGTAATTGACAAAAACTTGTGTTACACCGCCCAGCGTAGTTCATTCCATTAGGTAGGTATAAAATTTTAGTTTTTTATTTTTCAGGGTTCTTTTTTTAGTTTTTTATTTTGTTTAGTTTTTTATTTTGTTTAGTTTTTCCTAGAGTTTTCCAGTTTTTAAGTTGTTTTATTTTATTTTATTTGTTAGGGTTTTTTGTTTTTTCTTTAAATCCCTGGTTTAATTTTTTCTCATTTTTTTAGAGTTCTTTTTTACTTTTTAATTAGTTTAGTTTTTAGGGTACTCTGTATTTTTTAAAGAAATTTTATTTTAAAATTTAGTTTTAGGTGACTTGCCTAACGGTCAGGCGGGGACAGGAGCGTGCCTCTGGGCAATTTGAACCGAGTGCTCATTTTTTATTTGGCAAAGAAGTGTTTGTATTTCTTGTCTACTTGTGACCTGTCTCTAGCTCTTCTAAGTTGAAATTGGTAACCCTTAAGATTTAAGCTTAATTTATTATTATTAGTAGTAGTACAATTATTATTATTAATATTATAAGTATTATTGATTGTAATGGTTAAGCAATTAATATGATTCTCTTATTCATTTCTCCTTATTTTTAATTGTCGGATGTAGAGTACGTTTGTTGAGAGTTCAAGCACAGTGGAGGATGCACGGGAGTATGGACACTCATTTTTCCGAGGTTAATGTTTCAATCCCGTTTTATTTTCCTTTCTTTCTCATTTGATTTTATTTTTCTACTTTTTTAATGTATTGACTGTGGCTTCAATTTTGTGTGATTTAATTGGACCACCAGATTGTGGGATACGCAGATAGGTTTCAGAACAAAGCGATTCTTCTAATTCACTTTCCAGCTCACTATCAATCAGACATAAGTGGCTTTATTTTCCATATTATCATCTAGTCAATGAGTTGCATATGTTCGTTATCTTGACAACAAAACTATTTGACATGGCTAACACACACACTGGTCTGCTAACTAACTTGGTGTGGAAATTTATCGGGTCATTGAAAATGCCATTTCTGCATTGCCGCCTCCTTTTGCGAGAAGAGTTTTTGCCCTTACCAAAGGTTTTTGAAGTACAGCTAAAATAATGAGCGCAAGCAAAAGTTCTATTCTTAAAACTAAACGTTCTAAATTGGAACTCGAAAACGAACAAGAAAAAAAAAAGGCTCAATCCATATGCTAAGTTGGTACACACTTGGAAATGAAGTAATTTCATATAGATTGTTTTTGAACAATATGTTCATTTTGGGTACTTGCAATAACTGCTGTGTAAATCCTAAGGTACAAATCAATTAATAGAGTTTTAATTAGAAATTTGTAGGATTATTTAATCTACCCGAAAAAAAGTTCATTTGTGTTAAACATTATAATATGTTACTTTTTTTCTCTTTTCTTTCATCATTTTAGAATATTTGAACCGATTATTGTGTATTTCGTAGTCCTTTTGTTTTACATGGTTTGTTTTCTGTTAATAGAACTGAGTATGGGTTATAGTATTTGCAGGCTGCCTCTCGGTCATCGGGCCGACGAGGAGGCTAAAGAAACAGAGAGTTAAAGCTGAGAAGGTTTCCGAGGAGAAGCTTGTCGCCCAGCTTGACATTATCGCTCTTATTAAGTACTAAAATATCATCAATAGATAGTTATTAAGTGATAACTTCTTGTGTTGGTTGTAATTTGAATTATTTAATTGTAGAGTGATGAACATTTAGAAAAGTGATATAAAAATAATGAGTCTCTAAAAATTGGTGCACCTTCTTTCATTTTTTTTAATTTTATTACTACTTTCTAGAAGGTATTTTCAAGACTCGCCGTAAAATGCCAGTTCTTGAAAATAGACTTTCTAGAAGGTATTTTTTAAAAACCGCCGTTAAAAGTGAAAATTTCGACGGCTTTTCAAAAACCTCCGTAAATACTGTCCATATTATGGTGGTTATAGAACTGCTGTTAATGCGCTAAAAAACCACCGTTAAACCCTGCTTTTTTACGGCGATTTTTTGGAACCGCCGTAAATTTTAACGGCGGTTCAAAACCGCCGTTAAATGTTCCAAAAAACCACCGTAAAAACACTGTTCTGCAGTAGTGAATAATGAAAACCATAACCGGGAGCATGAACATCATCATTTCCAAAATAAAGGAGAAGGATAACAATACAAGCCTTGGCAGAATTAGAATGCCCGGAACGATGCATATGGTGATGAGTACAGTGGACGGCGTGACTACGGAGGACGTGCAAAATTCAGAGGGGTATGAGCCACTCAATATTCGAACGTAAGCCGACAAGACGACCTAGTATGCCCAACTATTGGTTCGTACAGCTCAGCCATAGTCTTAGGCCTTGTGGCCTGAGATTACGATTTGAAGTCTAATGATGTTAGACAGCTACCCATTTTCTACGGCATGCAACATGAAGACCCTCTCGACTTCATTTAAGAATTTTACGTAGCAGTGTCCGGGATTCCAGCTCGAGGACTAAATGAAGGGCAACTTAGGATGAGGTGCTTCCCGAGCACTTTGAAGGAAAAATCAAAGCGGTGGCTTCTATCATTGTAACCAAACTCTCTAACCCATTGGGATATGGTTTACGAGAAATTCATGGGCAGGTTTTCCTCGGCCCAAATGACGACAAAGTTGAGAAGTGTAATTTCCCACTTCGAGCAATTGGATGGAGAATAGTTCCATGATTCATGAATACTATAAGGAGATCCTCCATGCATACCCGCATCATGCCAACAGTCCCGAAATGGCCAAAAACTATTTTAATTAGGGTTTGTTGCTGATCTATAAGCAACAAGTAGAAGCAAAAGTTGGTGACTTCGGAGACATAACCGCAGAAGAAGCATGGGATCCATTTGAGCTAATGAGTGAGAAGTCACAGCAGAAGAGCTCCTGGCCTAGGATGATCAAGGTGAGCGAAGTGTAAAATCTTCAAGAGGAGAATGATAAGATTGAGAAACTCCCGAAGCAAGTCATCTTGTTGACCAGCATAATTAAGCAAGAGGAGGAGGAGTCGCAACTTTCACACGAGACGTGTATAAATTGTGAAGCATTTGGGCATGGAGCAAATCCATTCCAGGTGACTTTGATGAAGACGGGGGCGAGGAGGTGAATGCCATTCAAGGCTTTCATCAAAACAACAATTCGGGCCAGAAATTCACCAAGCACTACGATCCCTACTTATGTGGCCTGAATAGCCAGACCTGGATAGGGGTATATCTTAGCTAAGATTACTAAGGAAAAGACAGGAGGCTTGACCAGACCAGGCCTTAGGAAGTCCTGACCTGGTCTTCTAAGAAAAAGGTCAGGAATATATCGAAAAAGATATCAACCACAGCTCAGGAATTGTCCTGGCCTTGTATGGGTTCTCTATGAAATAATACTAAGAGAACAGGATCAAGGCAGGTCTGATACACTGACCTATGAGATAACTTGGAGAGAGAAGGATCAAGGCAGGTCGGGTACCCTGAACTCCTAAAAGGGGACAGGTGGGACCACTTGTCAGAATTAGTTGCGCAACGGCCCTTGATTCGCGGCCCGTGTTTCCAAGATCCCGATGGGGACCCCACTGAGGAACACTATAAATACCTCAGCCTCAAGGCTGAGAGAGGCATGTCATTCTTGTGCATTCTTTTCCTTGCCCACTGAAACACTCCATAACATTTATCTGACTTAAGCATCGAAGAGGTTTCCACCGGAAAACCTCCAGTGGTCCTTTTCTGACGTGTTTTTGAGTGCAGGTCAGGCTTACACAAGGCAAAAGTTTGGTTTCAGGTGTAGTCAAGTTTTTCGGGTGAAAATTTTGGCGGCGTCTGTGGGAAATTCAGAGCTAAGACTTGAGATAGAGAATGGCTTCAGACGGATTGCAGCAAAATCTAGTGGGGGAACTGGGTGGTACTCCTAGTTCCGCCGTACCATAGGGCATGTCGCAATCGACAGGGCCATCACCGACAAGGCCTATAGGGGCGGTACCGTCTGTTGCAACCGGACCAAGCACCATGCAACCCCCCTATGTTGGATCCACGCCTGCCGATGGCGGATCGATGAACGAAACATTCATCAGGCAGCTATCAGAGCTCGTCGGAAAGGCCGTGGAAGTGGCTGTGGAGAAGAAGATTGCGGAGTTCTCAACGTCGCCATCTAAAACACCCCCATCCCGGACAGTTCTGCTATCGGAAGCGGAACCGTCGCGTGGCCAAAGCATGGTTCAGACTTGGATAGGGCCTTGAAATTTTCCCGATCTACCCCAACCATTTCGGGGGGAGGAGTTGATTTGGCCTAAATAGCTAGACCTGGATATGGGTAGATCTGAGCTAAGATTACTAAGGAAAAGACAGGAGGCTTGACCAGACCAGCCCTTGGGAAGGCCTGACCTGGTTTTCTCAGAAAAAGGTCAGGAATATAACGAAAAATAGATCACCACAGCTCAGGAATTGTCCTGGCCTGGTATGGATTCTCTACGAAATAATCTTAAGAGAACAGGATCAAGGCAGGTCTGATACACTGACCTATGAAATAATTTGGAGAGAGCAGGATCAAGGTAGGTCGGGTACCCTGACCTCCTAAAAGGGGACAGGTGGGACCAGTTGGTAGAATTAGTTGCGCAACAGCTCTTGATTTACGACCATTGTTTTTGAGATCCCGGATGGGGTCCCCACTGAGGAAAACTATAAATACCTAAGCCTCAAGGCTGAGAGAGGTATGTCATTCTTGTACATTCTTTTCCTTGCGCACTGAAACACTCCATAATGCTTATCTGACTTAAGCATCGGAGAGGTTTCCACCGGAAAACCTCCAGTGGTCCTTTTCTGACGTGTTTTTGGGTGCAGGTCAGGCTTACACAAGGCAAAAGTTCGGTTTCAGGTGTAGTCAAGTTTTCTGGGTGAAACACTACTCAAACACATATAATCCCGAATTCCATGACCATCCTAATTTCAAGTATGGCCCGGGGAAACCTAATTATGTTACAATGCCTAAGAAAACATATCCTCAATACTTAGCTCCACCCCCACCAAACAAATATCCTCCGCAGGGGCAAACACCTACTCCAGCTAAACCTGATGATCAGTTGTTGGTATGGCAGCAGAATCAAAAAGCTTAGACCATGCATAATCGGGACGGACTTGCGCAAGTAAATGGGAAGGTAGATGACCTTACTAAGAGCGTGAAAATCTTGGAGGTAATGGTGGGTTAAATAGCGACCTCTATGGAAAAAATGATGAACGAGAAAATAGAGCCGGCCTCCACTTTTCATGTACTTTGTACTGTGAAAAAGATTGACAGTGGTGTCATTGAGCAAGACGAGGAAATATAAGCGGTGACCCGTATTCTTACGCCAGTTCCACAAAAAGATGGTGCAACCAAACCGGTGGATCAGACCCATAAATCACCGAATCCCTATATTCCGGGATCCATTGAGGGGACAATTCCAAACCAATCCCCTTCTAAAATGACAACTAACGATCCCAGTCAATCCTCCAAGGCGCATCTAGCACAGAAAACACCCCCGATTATCGATCGAGTTCCGTTTCCAAGTTACCTACGTCCGGCTAAAGAAAATATAAAGTTCATGGAGCTTTACAATTTGCTGAAGAATATGAATATTAACCTTCCTATTTTGGATGTGATTAAGATGATGATATCATATGTGATGTTTTTCAAGGATTTGGCTTCGAGAGAGACACGTTTTGCGACAAACCAGGGCGTGGAGTTGACTTAAGAGATTAGTGCGATTTGCAAGGAGCCGTTGCCTCCAAAAGAAAAAGATCCCGAGAGTTTTTGTATCAATATTTCACTTCGAAATGGGTAGACAGCGCGAGGAATGCTTGATCTTGACGCCGGCATTAATTTGATGCCTTATTGTCTCTATAAACAATTTGATCTTGGAACCTTGAAGCAGACCACCATGTGTCTCCAATTGGCAGATCGATCGATCAGCCATCCGTTGCGTACTTTTGAGGATGTTCTTGTGCAAGTTGGTGAGTCAGTAATCCTGGTTGATTTTGTGGTTTTGGATGTTGGTGAAGTGACGAACGTAAGCAAGGAACATACCATTCTTTTGGGTCATCCATTTATGTCTACTTCTCATGTAGTTATAGATGTGAATAGAGGTAGGACGACTATGTCATTTCTTGGCGAGTCGGTAATATTTTCATTGAAAGATATCAATAATTGGACTTCTTCATTCATGTGAGAGGATTGTTCGTTTCTTTATCCGATCGAGTCTTGCATCCACGATCTTAAAAGCATTACTATTTTGGGTGAGTCAAATGTCGAGGACGATAATGAATTTTTTAGTGGGGAGGAGGTAGCTGAATTACTTGGGACTGATTTTCGTGAAATTGAAGCTAGCTTAGAAGATATTAATGTTAAACTATGCAAGATGTCTAACGCGCATTTCAAGAACATTTCACTTAATCCCAATGAAAAATTTATGGTGAGGTTTCCACGTCATGAAAGGGTGGAGTTAGTGGATTCACCTCAAGATAGAAATTGATCGCATGAAATCGCGTCGAGCAAGCGAAGTTAAAAGATGCACTTCTTGGGAGGCAACCCAAGCGTTTGTTTTCCTTTTCTTTAGTTTTTCCTTTGCTTTTTCATTCTTTTAATTTCTGTAATTATTTTTTTATTTTGAATCATTTGATTTGGTACGTTTATGCGTTTGTCGATGTGCAGAAAATTCAATAAATTTGCCTTTGTCGGAGACTTAGCGGTTGGTTAGAGGTAGCTATTACCGTTAACCTTACCTTGAGCGTCTTACCTAGGCTTAAAAATGATGCTCGACCACTAAACCTACCGCTAGCTGTGAATAGAGGGTTCTTAACGGTGGATTAGCAGTGGACACAATCGCTAATACAACCACTAGCAGCGAACAAAAAGTTTTAACGGTGAGTCTAACGTTAGCTCTTACCGCTAAGGCTACCGTTAGCTTGTTTTTGCAGGTTCATACTACGTAAGCTGACCTTTACCCTGAGTCGCTAACCACCTCCAGAGACACTTAACGGTCTACTTAGCGGTAACCTTTACCGCTAAGGCTACCGTTAGCAGCTTTTTCCATCATTTTTTTTACCTTAAGCCCTCGCCAACCAAGGTCGCAATTCGACCCAATTCTAATCGCAGTCCAACAAATTTTGACTTTTAGCCACAATCAGGCCAATTCTATTCCTTCTGACGATGTGCCATTAGGCACTTGAGCGAGGTAGGAAGATCGGTGGCAACTGTATCTTTTATTACTTTTTGTTTTTATTTTTCTTCAAAAATAAAAAAAAAATGAAAAAAAAGAAAATAAAAAAATATTAGTTTGTTTGTTATTTTCTTTGGTTTATTTGTTTTGTTTTCGTAGTTTTTGTTGAAGACAATCGAAATCACGTGATTCAAGATGATGGATGATTGCACAATTCTACGTGGAGCGACTCGACTACTCAATCTTCAGGGACTTTATTATTTTTCCCCTCCTCTTTTGATTTTTATATATGTTTATAGCAATAAAGAGATTGCCAAACTTTTAGGGAGGGGAGGATAGTTGAGTGTGATTAGTAATTTTTTATTGTGTAGTGTGAAGTCGTGGTCTATAATAACTAATATTTTAACGTGATTGATTGTTATTCTTGCGCATTATTGTGTTTGTATGGCTTGCTTGTCGAAGTTGACTATGTTTAATTTGAAGTTTTTGTCTTTGAGGGTGTATAAGTGCATAGTTTTTTTCAAAATTATTATTTATACATATATATATATATATATATATTAAAATGGTACTTAGACACAAATTATTTTGCAAAACCTTAAAAGCAGTGTCAATTCAAAATCATTTTCATGCAAAAGACAGTGAGTAGCCTGAGCATTTATCATCTTTGCATGTACTTGAGTGAGTTCTGTTTTGAGATCTCATTGAAATCGCTGTGTGTAATTAGCTTTGAATATGATGATTGGGCATCAAAATTACCCTTATTCTGGCCTTATGAATATATATTCGCCAATATAAATTTTGAATGAGCCCCTCATAGCCAAATATCCATTTCCTATAGCCATGAGTGTTTATGAGTTAACTCCTACGTCATTAATAGCGTGGGGTAAGATTTAATTATTTTTCTTGTTATTTGTGTCTTGGAATTATGATTAGGGAATTATGATTTTGTTAAGTGTTAAGGATCACCATCCTTCAAATAAAAATAATATAAAAAAGAGAAAAGAATTAAAAAAAAAAGAATAAAGAGGATGGTGAATCTAGTTGACCAGGTCTATTCCCCATTTCGCGAAGGGGAAGGGAGAGCTCATCGTCATGAGCTCTTCTGCTGGGCGGTGAGTTAAGGGAGACATCTTCTGGCACCTTTCACATCTTTTAAAAAAATCCTCAGCCTCTTTCTGCAGCAATGGCCAAAAATAGCCGACTCTCATTATTTTACTAGCTAGGGTCCTTGCTCCCGTGTGATTGCCGCAACAGCCTCATGGATTTCTTTAAGAAGGTGGGCACCCTCTTGCTGGCTTATACATCACAAGAGAGGCTGTCCAAATCCCCACCTAAACAGCTCTCCCTTTATGGTGCAAAATCTGGCCGACCTGATCCGTAGTTTATTTGACTCTCTTCTATCGCTCGGCAACTCTCCCTTCTCCAAGTACGCTTTAAGAGGAGAGAGCCAATCCTGCTCGCCCTCTTCCATTACGTTGACTTCCTCCTCCCCATATTCCCAGTAGGCCATCAATAGAGTGATCACCCTTTCTTGACAATCCACAGCTGAACTGGATACCTTAGCCAGGTAATCAGCTCGGCCATTTTCCTCTCTGGGAATTTAATGGACTATCAAAGTGCTCAAGCTGCCAGCTAGCTCACGAAACATGGTCAAATATTTCTGCATATGTTCTTCTCTTGTTTCGAGTTCCCCTGTTATTAGCTTACATATTAGCTGCGAGTCTACCAGTGCACCTAGTCGGTCTACCCCAAATCTCTTGCCATTCAGACTCCTCTCAGTAGGGACTCATACTCACTACTACAGAAATCACTTTTTAAGGCGGTTTTTTTTTTTATTTTAAGGCGGTTTTAAAACCGCCTTAGTATCTACCGCCGTAAATATTTACGGCGGTTTTCAAAACCGCCTTAAAAAGTAAGGATTTACGGCGGTTCTTAGGCTGTTATAACGGCGGTTTACAAACCGCCTTAGTATATACAGTTTCAACGGCGATTTTGTAGAACCGACGTTGAAATATCAAATTAAGGCGGTTTCTAAAATCGCCGTAGAATAATACCTATTTACGGCGGTTTATGAAAATACCTTCAAGAGAAAATCCCAATTGGCCATAGCCTGTGAAGAACCTTCCAATATCAAGTAACCAGGCCTTTTGAGTTACATATTTATATACATGCAATGCAGAGTGCAGCTTATAAAAGATATTTTTCTTAGAAAAGATTAATACAGTACGATTGTCTTTTACCAATGATTATGCCACTATATTAATATTATAGTTAGATATTTTTGGTAGGTGCTATGATTTTAGATATATACTGCTCGCTTGAAGCTTTGCGACTAACGTGAGTCCAAATACATTGAGAAAAATGTAAGCGGGATTGAAAAGTTGACCCATGGCAGCCCCATTGACTAAAATAGAACTTATGAGAATAAATCTTTTCACATTTTGTTTCCGGCAAGCTTCAACCAGGTTTACAGTGCCAAAGTTATCAACCTGCATAAAAAAGAGTGAAAAGAAAATTAGAATGCGTGTTGGTTAAATGAAAAGCACAATATATAGTACAATTCGCTAACCTTCCATGGAGCTAATAAATCCCATGAAGGTCGAAAACCCGTAGCACATATTACTGCATCGGAATCATTACTAATAGCATCGGCTAATTTTGTTGAACCCTCGGTTACATCTGCTTTCACCTAAAACCAGAAGGGCAGGTGATTATTAGGTAAAATAATGCAATAACACGATTATTTAAGAAACTTCTGCTACAAAGAAAACTTACATATATATAAGGTTCTAATAAATCAATTCTCACTCAAGAAAATTCCCAAAAAATAGTATATAATTATTGAGGAAGAAAGAACCTAGTATATATCAATCAATTTCATGAGTTATGCAATAAGACAACAATTCCTTTTGCAATCTCAATTTATCTCAGTATTCTCAAATATTTTATTCCGCCTAGAAGCCGAGAAACATTTTTTTTTTTTTATAAATTTAGAATTTGCAAACACTCCCTTAATTCTTAACATCTCATTCGGGCAAAGTATCGAACAGGTGGTGGGTTTAAAATTTAAACAAATAACTCACTGGACTTACAGTAGCACAACATTATAAATCCACAAGTTCACAACCAACCAACCAACAAATAACACCATACATATAACTAGTCAAAGAAACACCAACAGAGAACAAAATTTAAATTAAAAAAAAGAAAAAGAGGCTGAAAATTAATCCTAAAACTCACAATTTGAAGATGAGGGTTGTTAGCAGGGAAGGTTAATTTGGCCTTATCTACGTCTCTAACGCCAGCCTTAACAGCAAACCCCTTAGCCAAAAGCTGGTCCACAATCCTCTTGCCAGTGCTCCCAGTGGCGCCGGCGACGAAGATTTTTTTCTTCTCACTAAGTCCCTCGTTTTCTTCCTCCTTAATTTCGCTCCCCTCCATCTGCATCGAGTTAAATACTACAATTAGGGCACCAAATTCAAGCACACAGTGAAAAAGAACAAAATTAGAAAAAGAAAACAGTTCTAAATCTTTCTCGACGAGCTCCTGGATGTAATCCTCGCCGAAGCAACGGTGGTCGGCGTCGTACACTTGGCGGAGGAGGGGAACCAGCTTAGTCGTGCTCCCAGCCCTTTGCCATTTTGGGGGTAGTCTGATTAGTTGTGGTCGCGTCGGGGAGGTTGATTAGGGTTTGGAATGGGTGAATTAAGGGACAGCAGCGATGGCGAGCACCGACCAGAGAGCCGCCTGCAGGCGCTCATGCCACGTCGGTGGATGTGGCGGAGGTAATCAACGGGCGAGGAAAAATGACGGAGAGGAAAAGAAGGAAGAGGATCAATAGCTTTCTTTAGAATGGACGGTGGAGATGCGTCAATTTGTTTTGAACGGACGGTGGAGATCACTAGATCAATGAGCACAAGGATCCATGACGTGGCGTTGGACTTTTTTTTTATTTTTTATTTTTATTTTATATTTACATTCTACGGCGGTTATTTGAGAACCGCCGTAAAAACTTAAATATTCTACGGCGGTAATATGAAAACCGACGTAAAAGATGGAGGCTAGCTGAATTTAACGGCGGTTTACAAAAAACCGCCGTAGAATGTTCTGGATTTTACGGCGGTTTTTTGTAAAACCGCCGTTAAATTCAGCTAGCCTCCAGTTTTTACGTCGGTTTTGTGAAAACCGCCGTAAAATGACCTTTTTAACGGCGGTTTTAACCACAACCCGCCGTTAAAAGTATTTTTAAGGCGGTTTTCAAATAACCGCCTTTTAATTAACAGCCTTAGAAAAGCTGTTTGTGTAGTAGTGCACTCACGATGAGAGTGAATCACAACTCCAAGGTGGAGAAGATCAACATACTACTGCTGAAAGTACAAGTTCAGATATTCATCCAGAAGCTCGCCAGACAAGCATAGCTATTGATAGAGCTAGGAGAACAGGCGTGAAGCCTCCTGTGCGATACGGTTTTGAGGATATGGTGACTTATGCATTACAAGTCGCTGACGAGGTAGAAGAGGAAGAACCATCTGTAGGTGAACCATTCACATACAGAGAGGCTGTTTCAGGTAGTGAGTCAGCTCAATGGCTCACTGCAATGAGAGAAGAGATGGAATCACTTGACAAGAATCTGACTTGGGAGCTGGTCAAATGGCCAAAGGGGAGGAAGATTGTCACTTGCAAATGGATATTCAAGAAGAAGGAAGAAACCCACATCTGGTGAGGGTGTGAGATACAAGGCTCGACTAGTTGCAAGAGGGGTTCACACAGAAGGAGGGGGTTGACTATAATGAGATATTCTCACCAGTGGTCAGACACACTTCCATCAGAGTGT
>BMAC01000778.1:177344-201573 GCA_014905375.1 Phtheirospermum japonicum
GGAATTTGACTCGGAAGATGAGGCTGACATAATTAAGGAAAATACGATGTATAAAAGAGGAAGAAGGAGTACCTGATTATTTGATTACCGGAGGAACGAGATGAAAATGGACGAAGATCGCTGGAATTGCTGGAATTATTAGAGAGAAAAGGAAGAGGGGGAGGACTCAAGAGTTTGAGAGAGATGGAATTTGAAAAGTAAGACAGAAAAGGAAATTTGGAGGGACAAAAGGAAGTTGATAATTTTTGAAAACGAAAATCAAGGAAAAGCGGGATTTGATGGGATCCTCACATTTAATGCGGACAGAGGAATAGTATCCTAGGCAGTGAGCTGGAACGCTAACCGTCCTGGAATGGGACACGTGCCGCTGACCAATCAGGTACAACACTTGGAAAGACGTGTGGTTATGGTAACCATTTGGGGAATATAGGCCGACACCACTAATGCCAATAATTAGGGCTGTTTGGCAGGCGGATATCTCGAAATTCCCCAGTACGAGAAGTCATAAAAACAAAATGGCCTCATTTATTTCAAAAGCTTGGGGATATTACCGATCTACCCTAACTGTTTGGGGGGAGGAGTTGATAGGGCAACATATACGTCAGACCTGGTTGGGGGTAGCTCTGACTCGGCATAATTAGATAATTTAAGGGAGGGCTAGAATAGCTCTATCCCTATGAAAGATCTAATTAGCCCTCCCGATAAAACATAATGTTAGGAAGAGGTGGTTATCGATTGAGATCCCTGACTTAGCCATCTTGAAGGGCACTAAAAGTTTGGAGATTATATCAAGCTGAAGTCCCAGGGATTGAGGTTTAACCTGGTCTAGGTAAAAGACCTGGGTGAGTCCCCTGAGGAATAGACCTCTTCCCCATTATTAGGAAGAGCTGACCTGTTGAAAAGCGGGGACAAGAGAGAAGAAGAGCCGAGATATTATGGACTGGGTCAAATCGGGAGAAGGAAATAAGGAAGACCGGGGACAGGGGAGACCTGTTTCCCAGATTCCCAGCGAAGAGACAAGTGGGACCACTTGTCAGAATTTATTGCGTAACGGCGCTTGATTCGCGCCATGTGTTCCTGAGATCTCGGCTGGGGTCCCCGTTAGGAGAAACTATAAATATCTCAGCCCCAAGGCTGAGAGAGGTACGTCACTCCTTGAGCATTCTTGCTTTCTTTCTGGAAAACACCTCAACACTTACTAACTTAAGCATCGGAGAGGTTTTCACCAGAAAACCACCGGTGGTCCTTTCTAACCCTTGTTTGTGGTGTAGGATTGGGAAGCTCTTGGGTTTTCAGGTGTTATTCTTGATACCGGTAGTCCACTTTTTGGGCTGAAACACAAACATTCTTAAAAGCCTAAGGCGAACTCTAACCACCACCCCACACTTAAAAATCTAGCAATTCCCTCATTGCAAATTAAGTTAAATAAAGCGGTAAAAAGTGTAGGGAAAAGAGAACGCCCCTATCTCTGAGCTTGTATCGACGCGGTGGTGCCTAAGTCTTTTCTGGGAGTCGAGACAAGCAACCTACAAGAAATGAACAAACGGGGGGTTGCAAAAACAAAATACGAATAAAAAGTTATTTTTTTGAATTTCATATTTTTTTTTGGATTTTCTCTCTCTCTCTCTCTCTCTCTCTATCTCTTTTTTATAGAAATTGGGTTGCCTACCAATAAGCACTACTTTAATGTCTATAGCTTGATGGTTTATATAATTGACACTAGCCGGTATCTAAGAAGAGGTGGCAATCGTGCCACGCCTTGGTGTTCACGAGTAGACACACCGGGTGAAAAAAATCACCAAGGCGGACACGTCGGGCAAGCCAGAAGGTCGAACTATCAAGTGCGCGGGCTTGCTTCGGTTGTCAGAAGAGGGAGTAGTCGACCACCCAAACGTGATCATCCCAAAATGGGTCGACGTACTCCTTCATCTCCCCGAATGTCATCTCTTCTCCCTCCCCCGCTCCTTCTTCCACCTCCACTTGTTCGAGTAGACAATCGGCGTCGGGTGGTGGTAAAAGAGGCTCGATCAACTCCACATCCTCCAAAACTTGCACAACTTCATCATCCTCACCAAAAGCAAGTAAGCTCGACAATCCAAGTGCCGTTGGAGACCCCAAAAATAACCCCCCCCCCTCACGTTCCTCCACAACTTCTTCACAAAACACGAGAGGAGTAACGCCGATCTCCGAACCTTTCTCCTCACCCTCTATCTCCACCTCCGTGCACACCTCTTTAAAAAGACCGTCAAAAGTTGCATTACCAACAACGGCGGGAACCACCACATCGAAGATGGGCATCTCGTCAAAACAAGGTCTTTTAAGCTCATCCACATCATTGACAATTTGCTCTACTTGAGTCCCTATGCTAGCAAGGGGGTTCCACGAGCTCGGCTAAGAGAGACTCTAAGTCCGGGAGTTTGGTCATAGACAAATCTTGAAAAAGTGAGTTGTACGGGTCATCGTTCGGAGCATACGAACTCGAGATGGGTAGATCGTAAAAGTCGTAGATCCAAGAATATGAATCATAACTCGGGGATCATACGAGTCAATGCTCGGGTAAGAAGAAAGCAGGGCGAGTTGAGCATATTGATCGTCAAAACCCAGATCATAAAGACCTTCAGTCGGTGCATACGGATCCATGCTCGGGTTATGGAGATGTGTAATCGGTAAAGAATATGAAGGGCTTGGTCCGAAATAATCGAAATAGGGGGCCCATTCTTCACCCATCAAAGCGTACGGGTCATCGTAAGTCGAGGGGACCCGATAGCTTGGGGGAGTGGTGTACGGATTTGGATATTCGTGAGTTTGGATGTAAGGGTTTGGATAATTGGGAGTTTGAATATAAGGGTTATCGTATGGCAAACTAGCTTGGTAGTTTGCCATCCTCGGCCGGATTAATCAAGCGGCGGAGGCATCCTTTGATCGTCGTGAGTGTGGGCGAGCGGCATCGGGCTTCCCGAATGAGTACCTAGCAAACAAAACACTCAACAAAGGATTACGAGCATCAAAAGTAAAATAAAAATCTAAATTAACAACCAACTAAGATAACAAGAGAAATAATTAAAAACACCATTAGCCTTAATCTATCCCCGGAAACGGCACCAAGATTTGATCGAAGATTTCTTAGCACTCTAAGAAATCATCTCCACAATAGTACGGAGTCAATTGTAAACTGTTAAGCTTTCCCGAGTCGTGTCTCTCGAGGATAGATATTATCGGCGGTCGGTAGTTTTAGTTACTCTCTTGTTAAAATAAACTAAACTAATCTAATCTAAGAAAGCATTAAGTCATTGAGAGAGTTTTGAGTTTCAGGCTAAATCTTGATTTTAAAAGGAGACTTTCATTAAAAGTGATTTAAATGAAAATAATGAAAATGAGGGTTTAGGGTGTTCGGTTCGTCTCCACGATCAATCGGTTTCTGCCGAGCACTTAATCCACGTTTCAGGGTTGTCAATCCCAAATGTCGATCAAGTATTGGGTCGTCAATCCCAATTTTCAACAAATTCCGATTAATGGTTCTAAACGAACTTAAACCCTAAACCCGTAATTTCTAAACGAGTTGCATTAAATGTAATCTAAAACTTGCTTGAAAGTAATTAATTTTTAATGACATGAATTGAAACTAATTAACAACATTGCATAAATTAAAATCTACTAAACTAAGAAGGATTTCTATTGAAAGAAAAGACAAGGAGGGGAACTAAAAGATTTAAATTTAAAGAAGTCAAAAGCATTAAATATGAGACAAGACAAATTTACCAAAGAGGAAAAGTTCCTGCATCTTTCAAAGTCCAAAAGCTTGTCTATCAATTGCATTAAGCACCAAACAAGAACTTCAAATGTAGATCACAACCTTCAAAAGCAACAAAAAACCACAAGTGAAGGATATGTCACCTTCTCCCACACTTGCTCAGAATACCTAAACCTAACTACATTAACTACTAAACTAGCTAAACTACATTAACTAAGGATTTAAACTATGGCTTATTATGAAAGAGTAAAGGAAATTCTTGGAGGAAATGGAGCAAGCCCAAAACTCCACCAAGGAAGGGTTGGATAAGTTTGGAGAGAGCTGGTCCCATATATACAAAAACGCAGGGGCAAAATTGTCAAAATGGGTCAAAATCTCAGAAAATCCTGCATTGCAGTCGATCAACGGAGTTCCATTCGATCGACTGCTTCCTCCAAATTGGCAAACTCACTGCTAAGCAGTCGATCTGGAGAGATCCACTCGATCGACTAGATCGTCAGTCGATCGACTAGTACGGCTGCTTCCGGCTCGTTTTTCTCATTTTCGCTCTAAACGTTCGTCGGGTGTCGCTCCTCGTTCGCGTTGTTTTTCCTTGCTTGTCTGTTCCAATCCGAGTCGAGTGGGATGCCTTCAAATGTTCGCGGGCTTCGCTTGGTCATCCTACGGCCAAAAGTACGAAAAAGAGTAAAAATATACGGAAAACTACTAAAAATCGCACAAATACTATAAAACCCTAAAACTAACAAAATAGACCAAAACGACTCCTAAAACCTGTAAATGCAAGAAAAACACAAGCGAATGCGACACAAAAAGGTAACAAGAAAGTGCACAAAAAAGTACAAATCAACCACTGCACACTTAGAATAATTGCTTGTCCTCAAGCAATACTAATCTAGAATTACAAAATTACCCCCAGGTGATCCTAATCTAAAGCAAAAAAAAAAAAAACTAATTTGAGGCATTGTATGCTAAAATGCTCTTAGTTCGTCCAAAACGACGAGAAAGATGTCTTGACAAAGAAAGTTTAGATCGACTCTCAAAACCTAAAAGTACTAGGTAACCCTCCAAGTCGGTCCCCTCGTCCTTGCCCCGGCTAAGGTCTATCCACGGTCGAATCGTTAATCGGCTCCCTACTAGCCCCAATCGTCTACAACTCACTTTAACAAATAAAATCTAAAAAGAAGGAGAAAGAGGAAACGTGCAAGAGTTGCACGTTTTATTACTTAATAACTACAAGGATTTATAACTTATCCTTGTTTATTCATCATCATTTTTTATTTCTTTTTTTTATTTCTTTTTTTTTTTGGTACCCAAGGAAATAAGTTACTTAAATACAAGATATATACAAAGAGAAATAAACAGCTCCAACCACTCGTTGCTACTAGCAACTTACAATGTTTTCGATCGAGCACATGGAGCAATTGACGACTCCAAAATGCAAAAAAATATCCTATAGAGATTGTTCGACGTCGAGGCTAGTTGAGGCACTAGTTCTATATGAGCTCAAGGATAGCACGAAGCTAAAGCCTAACAAAGTTCCCAACGAGTCAAATTACCTAAGTACACTAAATCCGATCGGAAATCTAAACTCCTAAGCAATTCATCAAAATCGCATCACTTCGCCAAGGTTCCAAGCAAAAATAACACACACGTTACTCAAATTAGCACAAGCAAGCATGTAAACAATCTTAAAATCCTAAGGCGAACTCTAACCACCACCCCACACTTAAAATCTAGCAATGCCCTCATTGCAAATTAAGCTGAATAAAGCGGTAAAAAGTGTAGAAAAAAAAGAACGCCCCTATCTCCGAGCTTGTGTCGACGCGGTGGTGCCTAAGACCTTTCCGGGAGTCGAGACAAGCAACCTACAAGAAATGAACAAACGGGTGGTTGCAAAAACAAAATACGAATAAAAAGTTTTTTTTTCGAATTTTCTATTTTTTTATTTTCTCTCTCTCTCTCTCTCTCTCTCTCTCTCTCTCTCTTCTCTCTTTATACAAATTGGGTTGCCTCCTAATAAGCGCTACTTTAATGTCTATAGCTCGATGGTTTATATAATTGACACTATCCGGGATCTAAGAAGAGATGGCGATCGTGCCACGCCTTTGTGTTCTCGAGTAGACACACCGGGTAACAAATCTCACCAAGGCGGACACGTCGGGCAAGCCGTAAGGTCGAACTATCAAGAGCGCGGGCTTGCTTCGGTGGTCGGAAGAGGGAGTAGTCGACCACCCAAATGTGATCGTCCCAAAATGGATCGACGTACTCCTTCGTCTCCCCGACCGTCATCTCTTCTCCCTCCCCCGCTCCCTCTTCCACCTCCACTTGTTCGAGTAGACAAACGCCGTCGGGTGGTGGTAAAAGAGGCTCGATCAACTCCACATCCTCAAAAACCGGCACAACTTCATCATCCTCGCCAAAATAAAGTAAGCTCGACAATCCAAGTGCCGTGGGAGACCCCAAAATAACCCCCCCTCACGTTCCTCTACAACTTCTTCACAAAACACGAGAGGGGTAACACCGATCTCCGAACCTTTGTACTCAACCTCTATCTCCACCTCCGTGCACACCTCTTTCAAAAGACCATCAAAAGTTTCATTGCCAACAACAAAGGCTTGAACCACCACATCGAAGATGGGCATCTCGTCAAGACACTCTCTTTTAAGCTCGTCCACATCATTGGCAATTTGCTCTACTTGAGTCCCTATGCGAGCAAGGCATTCCACGAGCTCGTCTAAGAGAGACTCTAAGTCCGGGAGTTGGGTCATAGATGAATCTTGAGAAAGTGAGGTGTACGAGTCGTCGTTCGGAGTATACGAACTCGAGGTGGGTAGGTCATAAAAGTCGTAGCTCCAAGAATATGAATCATGAATTTGAGGAGCATACGAGTCAAATCTCGGGTAAGAAGAAGGCGGGGCGAGTTGAGATTATGGATCGTCAAATCCCGGATCATAAAGACCACGAGTCGGTTCATAAGGATCAATTCTTGGGTTATGGGGATGTGTAATCGGTAGAGAATATGAAGGGCTTGGGCCGGAATAATCGAAAGAGGGGGCCCATTCTTCACCGATCGAAGCGTACGGGTCATCGTAAGTCGAGGGGGCCCGAAAGCTTAGGGGAGTGGTGTACGGATTTGGATACTCAAGATTTTGGATGTAAGGGTTTGGATAATTGGGAGTTTGGATATAAGGGTCGTCGTATGCCAAACTAGTTCGGTAGCTTGCCATCCTCAGCCGGATCAATCAAGCGGCGGAGGCATTCTTTGATCGTCCTGAGTGTGGGCGAGCGGCATCGGGCTTCCTGAATGAGTACCTTGTAAACACAACAATCAACCAAGGATTACGAGCATCGAAAGTAAACTTAAAATCTGAATTAGTAACCAACTAAGATAACAAGAGAAATAATTAAAAACACCATTAGCCTTAATCAATACCCGACAATGGCGTCAAGATTTGATCGAAGATTTCTTAGCACTTCAAGAAATCATCTCTGCAATAGTACGTAGTCGATTGTATAGTGGTAAGCTTTCCCGAGTCGTGTCTCTCGAGGATCGATATTATTGGTGGTCGGTAGTTTTAGTTACTCTCTTGTTAAACTAAATTAAACTAATCTAATCTAAGAAAGTATTAAGTCATTGAGAGGGTTTTGAGTTTCATGCTAAATCTTGAGTTTAAAAGGAGACTTTAATTAAAAGTGATTTAAATGAAAATAATGAAAATGAGGGTTTAGGGTATTCGGTTCGTCTCCACGATCAATCGGTTTTTGACGAGCACTTAATCCATGATTCGGGATTGTCAATCCCAAATGTCGATCAAGAATTGCGGTCGTCAATCCCAATTTTAAATAAATTCCGATAAATGGTTCTAAACGAACTTAAACTATAAACCCGTAATTTCTAAACGAGTTGCATCAAATGTAAATTAAAACTTGCTTGAAAGTAATTAATGTGACATTAATTAAAACTAATTAACAACATTGCATAAATTAAAATCTACTAAACTAAGAAGGCTTGCAATTGAAAGAGAAGACATGGAGGGAAACTAAAAGCTTGAAATTTAAAGAAGTCAAAAGAATTAAATATGAGACAAGATATATTTACCAAAGAGGAAAAGTTCATGCATCTTTCATAGTCCAAAGGCTTGTCTATCAATTGCATTAAACACCAAACAAGAACTTCAAATGTATATTACAACCTTCAAAAGCAACCAAGAACCACAAGTGAAGGATATGTCACCTTCTCCCATAATGGATAAAAACACCTAAACCTAACTACATTAACTACTAAACTACATTAACTAAGGATTTAAACTAGGGTTTATTATGCAAGAGTAAAGGAAATGTTTGGAGGAAATGGGGCAAGCCGCAAATTCTACCAAGGAAGGGTTGGATAAGGTTGGAGAGAGCTGGTCATATATATATAAAAACGCAGGGGCAAAATCTTTAAAACGGGGCAAAATCTCAGAAAATCCTGCGTTGCAGTCGATCGACTGAGAACTAGTCTATAGACTGACAGTCGATCGACTGAGTTCCAGTTGATCGACTGCTTCCTCAAAATTGGCAAACTCACTGCCGAGCAGTCGATCTGGAGAGGTCCAGTCGATCGACTGGTACGGCTGCTCCCGGCTCAGTTTTCTTATTTCTGCTCTAAACGTCTGCCGGTTGTCGCTCCTTATTCGCGATGTGTTCCCTTGCTTGTCTATTCCAATCCGAGTCAAGTAAGATGTCTCCCAACGTGCGCGGGCTCCCCTTGGTCATCCTACGGCCAAAAGTACGAAAAAGAGTAAAAATATACGAAAAACTGCTAAAAACTGCACAAAAGCTATAAAACCTTAAAACTAACAAAAGAGGCCACAATGACTCCTAAAACTCGTAAATGCAAGCAAAACACACGTGAATGCGACACAAAAAAGTAACAAAAAAGTGTACAAAAAAGTACAAATCAATGGTCTTCCTAACATAACCTTATAAGTAGAAGCCGCATCCACCACCAAGAATCGTACCGTCCTGGTATGTCTGAACGGCTCTTCCCCCAGCGTGACCAGGTGGTTTACCGTGCTCAGAGGTTTCAACGCTCCCCCTTCAAAACCCACCAGCGAGGTCGTGACCTCCTCTAATTCTATATCCAAATTCATCTTTCTAAGGTAGTCACAAAACATGATGTCCGCTGAACTTCCCGTATCCAGAAAGATCCGTCGGACATTGTAGTTAGTGATGGTAGCTGTTATGACTAGGGCATCCATATGTGGAGCCAGGATACCATTCTCATCCTTGGACCCAAAGCAAATGTTTGGACTCGGTGCTATTTGCCCAACCTCGCATGTCCTTTTAACCAGATCTTTCGCTGCCCCCACATAACTATTATGGGTCCGCTTAAAATGTTTATCCCATTCTCCACCTGTGATCATTAAGATTTCACCTCGTACTACCTGATCTTGGTCACTCCATCTCCCACTGCTTCATCCATTATCTTTCTCATGCTTATTCCCTTGGGGCCGGTCTAGCCTGCGAGAGTCAGACCTCGGCTCCTCCCTCCTCATCTGTACATACTCCTTGAGGTGCCCTGCCTACACCAACCTTTCTATCTCATCCGTGATATGGGTGCACTGATCCGTATCATGGCTGTATTCATTATGGTAATCGGTCAGATCTTTCTTTCTTTGGCTTTTGGGAATAAGTTCTGGGCCATTTGAGATCAGGATTTCGCTCAATTGCTTGCAGGATCTCCCCTTGAGGTGTAGCCAGAGGTGCGTACCTATCAAGACGGGGTCGTCCTCCAACCAGATCAGTCCTGGGTTTCTTCATCGGGGTCCTGTCCTCCCTATCAGATCGCTCCTTTCTTTTTTCTCCATCTTCTTTGATCTTCAAGGCCTCCTCTAGATGAATGTATTTTTCTGCTCTTTCCAAGAGCTCTCTGAGTTTCAGCGCTGGCTTCACGACCAGTGACTGAAAAAATTCTCCTCTCCTGAGCCCCTGGGCTACAGTGTTAACCAGGAGCTCCTCAGATGATGATGTCACCTCTAGTTTTGAATTTGTGAATCGCTTGATGTATGCGCGTAGATTTTCATTTTCCTTCTGTTTTAGGCTGAATAATTCCAGCGGAATCTTCTGGTACTTCCTAAAGCTGGTAAATTGGTGTAGGAATGCCGATACGAATTCGTCAAAGTTGCTTATAAAGCGTAGAGGCAACTTACTGAACCAAAGCTGGGCCGACTTCGTAAAACTCATCGGGAAGACCCGGAACATGACCGTGTCTGAGAATTTGTGCAAAGTCCCCGTGATCTAAAACCGGCTCAGGTGATCCCATGGATCTGTTGCCCGTTGTATTCAAAGCCCATTGATCGATAAGAAGACGGTACATCATCGCGCATAACCGCGTTCGTGAATGGGGTAGCCATCCATGCTAGCACCGTTCCTGCACTCGTCATCTTTCAATTAACCTCCATGACCTCTTTTTGCAAGTTTTACATCTTCTTAGTAAGGTCTGGGTTGGCTTTGCTCGATGTTTCACTTTCAGAAGCGTAGAAACTCTCCTCCTCTTCCTGGAGAGGAGTTCGGATCGTGCGTTGGGTTCGCAGTTGCTCCGTCTCCGGCGGTGAAGCTGCCTTGGAGGGGGGTGTCGAGATCTCAGCAAACCTTGTATCCACAACCACTTCCACCGCCTTACGTATGAGGTCGGATAATTATATTGGGAAGGACTCGTTCAGAAAACCGCCATCAGTTTGCGTGGATCCACTAGAAGGAGGTTGTGCTGCGCCTAATCTGTCTGCCGCTGACATTTCAGTTGCCTCTAGGGCGCCCGTCGGTGTGGAAGAGTTTAGCGTGCCACCCAGCTCCGCCAATAAATTCCGTCGAAGTCCATCTAATGCTATAGGTTTCTCACATCTTAACCCTAGATTTCCCACAGACGGCGCCAATTGTTTCACCCAAAAAACTTGCCACAAAAGAAACTGCACCTCCGCTTGAGAATTTCTCGTCCTGCTATACACAAAAACACGTTAGAAAGGACCACCATGGGTTTTCCAGTGGAAACCACTCCGATGCTTAAGTCAGTAAGCGTTTTAATCGGAATAATCTAAAGCAAGAGAAGAGAGCTGAAAAAATCATACCTCTCTCAGCCTTGGGGCTAAGATATATATAGTTTTCGCCCAGTGGGGACCCCTTCTGGGATCTCAGAAATAGAAAACCCGCGAATCTTAGGCCGTTACATGTGCTGACCTGGCCTGGAAGCTTCTTTCCAGCATACAGGTCAGCTCTGCCCCATGGTACCCTCTCTGGGATCTCGAAAACAAACCTACAAAGCTGGGGCCATTATATGGGTTGACCTGGCCTGGAAGCTTCCTTCCGGCACATAGGTCAGCTCTGCCCCATGGGGGTCTTCTCTATTCCTGACCTGACCTTTTGAACCCTTAATCAGGTCGTGCTCATCAATCATGTTCTCCTCATGCCACGTATTCCAGATCATCCCAACCACTCTTTGTCCAGGACACGTGGGCAACATATACCCACTTAGGTCATATCATCTTATATGCAATGTGGGCATTGTATGGTTTAAATGTGTGTGGGGGGGGGGGGGGGTGGGGGGGGGTCCTTGATTAGTAAATTCTTGTGTATGCTTGCTTGTGTATATGGTTTGAGTCGTGTGTATTGATATTGGTTAGAATCTTGACGAAGTGATGTGGTTAGATGCTAGTAGTTTAGACTTTTGTTCGACATTAGTGTAATTGTGGGGAATGAAGTGTAAGAAACCTATGAAGTGTTTTGATCATTGTTCTATTCGTGTTTCATTACAAGAGTCAAATACACTCAATTAATCCCATTTTCAAATGCTTAGATTGGAATTTCTGTAAATTTTTCATTTTATTTTTAGAAACGTTAAAAACTCCATGTGCTTATCGAGAAGTATTATAAGTTGCATTTAGCAATATGATATTGGAGTTAATGAAATCTAATTTTCAAGTTGTAAATATCATTTTCGTCTAGTACCTCGCCTTTATGGGTACTCAAATAAAAAAAACAGAATAAAAAAAGAAAAAAGAAGAAGAAGAAAATATGGTACAAGAGAAATACTTGTACGAGTGAAGTGTATATAATAAGTCGTGAAACCCTTGTATCTATTTTTATTTTTACTCTTTAGATTTTTTTGTTAAATAGGTGAATAGATGATTGGGCTAGTCGGGTGCCGACTTAGTGGTTTGAGTGTGAATAGATCTAGGTCGAGGCATGGATGAGGGACGTACATGAAGGGAAACACATTAGTTTTAAGCTTTAGGAAGGAATTCTAAACTTCTTATCTCAATGTATCGTGTCGTACTTTTAGTTGAATTTCAGTTAATTTGATGCATTAACTCCTCGAATCATTTGAATGCATTAGTTGTAAGTTCATCGGGTGGTTAGGTTTTTCTTTTCTATGTCTAGGCTCAGTATTGCTTGAGGACAAGCAAAAAGCTAAGTGTGAGGGAGTTGATTTGTACATATTCGTGTGTTATTTTTGTTTGTTTTTGCATTTTGTTTTGTGTGTTATAACAGGTTTTAGGTCGTATTTCCTCTCGTTTTTATTTCTTTTAGTTTTTATGTAGCTCATGTCGTTTTTATTCCGTTTAGCACTTCGTCTCTTATCTATTCTAATTATTCATTTTAACTTGATCTTCTTGTCTTTTTAGTCTTCCAATCGAAGCTACGCGTTTCTCCATGAATTACGACTTGTTCAAAACGATAAAAACTAGACAAGGATTCACAAATATTGTCGTCGGTCGACTGATTAACATGAGTCTGTCTTGATTTTTTTTAGTATCTTAGTTAGATTTTGTTATTAATTTTGGTATAAGTTTAATTGATTAAGAATATTTTCATATTTTCATATCTCTAGCTTATTTTATCGTGTTTAGATCATTATTGATGCAATTGGGTGATTATTCTATATTATTCTCCCATACAGCTAAGTAACCGAGAGACGAGAGCAAGCAAATTGGTGAAAAAGTACCAAACTTATCATTAAATGAGCCGTAAAGAAGAGGTCGTCGATCGACGCAAGCTTCGACGTAACGTCGACGCACTAGAGCCGCATGCGTCGATCGACAACCATGTCGATGACTTCACCAACAAAACTCTCTATTGGCATTGATTCTACTCCATCGGTCGACCACTCGGTCGATAAAAGTTTCTATCCACATCGATTGCAACACGTCGGTCGACGCACATGACCGACATAACTCTCCAAGCCCGTCGATACGATTCCCGTCGATCGACGCCAGTCGACACCGACCCAAAATTGGGATTTTTATGGAAACTTGTGCTCCATGTTTTGGAAAACCTATTTATAACCCTTCACTTTGTCTAGGAAATGTTTTCACACCTTCTTAGGTATTCGAGATGTAGAGAGATCTCATTTCCATTGCCCTTTACATAGATAGAAGATCGAGATTGAAGATTCAAGTTCACAAGTTCCAAGCTCCTTTCTTTCGTTCGTGATTCGTTCTTCACTCAAGATTACCGTTCTCTTCTCCGGAATAGCTGGAGATTTACTACTTTTTCTAGTTCCAATAAGTACTCTAAACCTTTTTTAATTGCTTTCTATTTTAGTTTTCTGTTTATTTATGCTTTTAGACAATTGTTCTTTATTTTCGGATATTGAGTTATTTCTTGCTCGTTACTTTGGATTTCTTGGATAATATATTTCTTAATCTTTCAACTTTCAATTTCATTTCTTCTATTTATGCTTGGTGATTATATGATAATTTATTCATGATTTTAATCTTTAATTACTATTTAATTTCTAAAACCCTAGTTCATAACTTTTAGTTACTCAAGCTTTCTAAAACTCTAGTTGGTTAAATATTTCATGTTAATTAGTTTTAAATAATTTCTTATTATTTTCAATTCTTATTTTATAAAATAAAAATAAACAAACTCCCAATTATACAAGTTCGTGTGTGGCTTTGTGATTAAACAAACACCCGAGATTCCAATTGCTTGTTCCTTGATATTCGACTCGAGTCAGCTTACCAACCTACAAGTGTCCTCGTACTCTTGCGAGTGAACTTTAAATGTTTGACAAACATATTTATAAAAGTAGGTACGAAAAAGTCTAAATCAAAATTTCAGTGCCATTTTCGGAGAACAAAGCAAAGGTGATGTGCCCTGAACTAATGCTGGTAGGAGAGCCTGACTTGGCTGGAGAGACCTGGTCTAATACTGCCCTGACCTAAACAAGTCCTACTACAGGTTGTGGGGTTCAAGTTGACCAGATCTGGTGCACCCTGAATATCGTCCTAACTCCTTCTCGAGTGGAAGGAAAGATCAGTGCCTTCCTGGTCTGACTTTTCCTATAAGGGAGATAGATGACCTAAACTGTTGTAAACAACGGCCCGAGATTTGCAGAATTCTATTTCCGGGATCTCGGAAGGGCCCCACAATCAGAAACTATAAATACCAGAACCTCAAGGCTGAAAGGTATGCAATCTCAAGATTTTCTCATTGTTTCCTGAGTATTAAGAATTTCATGCTTAACTGACTCAAGCATCGGAGAGGTTTCAACCGGGAATCCTCCGGGGGTCATTTCTAACGTGTTTTCAGGGCAGGTTAGAAGATCTTTTCAAGGAGGAGATCAATGTTTTCTCAAGTGTATTTTTCCGGTAGAAACAATTGGCACCGTCTGTTGGAAATACAAGGCTAAGACGTGAGAAAAACATGGCGTCGGATGGACTTCGACGAAATTCGGTGGCGGAGCTGGGCGGCACACCAAGCTCTGCCACACCGACAGGTGCGCCAGAGGCGGCGGGACCAACGGCTGCAGCTAGACCAGGCGCAACGCAACCTCCTCCTAGTGGAGACACACAAACTGATGGCGGATTGCTGAACGATTCCTTTCTAAGGTAATTGTCCGACCTCACCGGCAAGGCGATGGAAGTAGTTGTGGATAGAAAGTTCGCCAAGCTCTCGACCCCCCCTTCCAGGGCAGCCCCGCCACCAGAGATAGAGCCGCCACGAACCCAGCGCACGGTCCGGAATCCCCTCCAGGAATAGGAGGAGAGTTTTCGCGCTTCTGAAAGTGAAACATCGAGCAAAACCAACCCAGACCTCACTAAGCAGATGCAAAACCTACAGAAAGAGGTCAGGGAGGTTAAGAGGAAGATGGAGAGCACGGGCACGGTACCGTCCCGAAGGGGTACACCGTTTACAGATGCGGTTATACGCGATGATGTACCGGCTTCTTACCGGTCCATAGGATTTGAATACAACGAAACAACAGATCCACGAGATCACCTGAGCCGATTTGAGATCATGGATACTTTGCACAAATTCTCAGACGCGGTCATGTGCCGGGTCTTCCCGACGAACTTTACAAAGTCGTCCCAACTGTGGTTCAGTCAGTTGCCTCTGCGCTTAATAAGCAACTTCGATGAATTCAGCTCGGCATTCCTGCACAGATTTACGAGCTGCAGGAAGTACCAGAAAATGCCACTGGAATTATTCAGCCTAAAACAGAAGGAAAACAAAAATCTACGTGCATACATCAAGTGATTCAAAGATGCAAAACTGGAGGTGCCATCAGCATCTGAGGAGCTCCTGGTTAACGCTCTAGCATAGGGGCTCAGGAGAGGAGAATTTTTTCAGTCGCTGGTCATGAAGCCAGCACTGAAATTCGGAGAGCTCCTGGAATGAGCAGAAAATTACATTCATCTAGAGGAGGCCTTGAAGATCAACGAAGATGTAGAAAAGAGAAAGGAGCGACCTGATAGGGAGGACAGGATCTCGATGAGGAAACCAAGGACTGATCTGGTTGGAGGATGACCCCGTTTTGACAGGTACACACCTCTGGATACACCTCAAGGGGAGATTCTGCAGGCAATTGGGCGACATCCTGATCTCAAATGGCCCAGAACTTATTCTTAAAAGCCAAGGAAAGAGAGATCTGACCAATTTTACCGTTACCATAATGAGTACGGTCATGATACGGATCAGTTCATCCACCTGAAAGATGAGATAGATAGATTGGTGCAGGCAGGGCACCTCAAGGAGTATGTACAGATGAGGAGAGAGGAGTCCAGGTCTGACTCTCACAAATGAGACCAACCTAAGGAGAACAAATGTAGTTCGGATAGTGGACGAAATGATGGGTGACGAAATGATCAGACCCAGGTGGTACGAGGTGAGATCTTGATGGTCACGGGTGGAGAATGGGACAAATATTCTAAGCAAACCCATAACAATTATGTGCTGGCAGCGAAAGACTTGGTTGAAAGAGCACGCGAGGTGGGACATATAGCATCGAGTCCAAACGTCTGCTTTGGGTCCTAGGATGAGAACGGTATCATGGCTCCACACATGGATGACCTATACAATGTCCGGCGGATCTTTGTGGATACGGGAAGTTCAGCGGACATCATGTTTTATGACTGCTTCAGGAAGATGAATTTGGATATGGAATTAGAGGAGGTCATGACCTCACTAGAGGGTTTTACAGGAGGAGCGTTGAAACCTCTTGGCACGGTAAACCTCCTGGTCACACTGGGGGAAGAGCTGCTCAAACAGATGTTAGTGGAGTTTTAGTGGTGTTGGAAATATATCAATGGGTTCATGGCTTGGTATTATTGGGATTCAATTCAATTGAAGGATTCAAGGTGTTTCAAGCTTTGAAAAGTAAAGAAAAATGAATATAAAGAAATTAACCTAACTAAACTATCCTAAAAATCGAAATAACAAGTTGGTCGGATGCCTCGGTCTTGTGCCTTAATTGAAAATGAAAAGCAATAATGAAAATAAGAAAGAAAATGCAATGTTTCACCAAGTACAAGCATGCAAGCACAAGGTACAACTATGCATAAAATCCTTAATAATGCAAATAAGCAAAAATTGAAAGCATGGATATAAAGAGCAAGAAAAGATGACATGAAAGTTTAAAAGTTTAAGGAAAATAACAAGCAATAAAGAGTAGATCTAAGAATTAACCTAAAACTATGCATGGAAATTAAATTGCAAATAAAGCACAAGAACAACTCAAAATCAAGATGATATAAGACTTGATCTATCATCTAGATGTGTCACTCATCTAGATTCCATATCCAATTCTTAAGATCTAAACAAGAAATCGAGGTGCTAAGGCAAAAATCATAACATGAAGAACAAAGCATGGAAATAAAGCATAAAACATTAAATTAAAAGGAAACTTACTTGAATTAAGAAATGAAACAAAGCTTGAATGTAAATTGCATCAAAAGTAACAATCCAAAGGAATATTTGGATTCTTCTAAGGCTTACAAACCCAAGGAGGTGCTTGAAATTAAATCTAATCTAGAAAAGAATTTACATCAAAGCTTGAAATTAAATTTAATACCTAAGAAAGAGAGAATTATTTAATAGCTTGAGGGTAATTTTGATCCCAAACCCAAGTTAGGGTGGGGAAGGGAGTGATCTTTTCATAGATGCAAGATGTAGGCTTTATATAGTTATTTGTAAGGGCAAAAACATCAAAAACACCAAAATTCCCGCAGCCCTCAGCGTTGCAATCGATCGACTGCTTGTCGATCGACTGCTCTACTTGCAAGATGTTGGCTACTGCCCGGCAGTCGATTTGGAGCCCTTTCAGTCGATCTGTGTCCAGTCGATCGACCCCAGTCGATTTGGAGCTTTTCAGCCGATCCTGGCTGCTTTCGGCTCGAATTTCTCATTTTTCGGTCCAAAACATCCGCCGAGTGAATATAAATCCTTTTAGCCACCTACAAAACAAGAATTCAAACTTAAAACCCAAAAATAGCACAAATATCTCACATATCGTACTCTTAAATCCAAAAAGAAAATCAACGAGAAAAAGTCTTTAAACCTAATGAAGAACGAATCGATACTACTAGAAACGACCCTAAACTCTAACTAAAAACACAAGGAAAAACATAAAAATTACATACAAAACAACTACCCCACACTTATTAGTTTGTTCATCCTCGAACAACGAAAAGAATTGAGAATGTACATGCAATGGGCATTATGTAAAAAGAAAAATCCTTATGCTTATCCTTATTAATATGATGTGATTATCAACATAAACTCGCTATCGTCAATCATTGCTCGTATTACTCTTTCTGAAATGCAAGCCAAATCGATGGCTTTCTCTCAAAGGAAATTTTGGGGGTGTTCGCTCAATACGCTCAAGTGTATATAGGACGTGTTTACGCTCAAGTCGGTCAATACATGCACCTTTGTCAAGATTACACAAATTGGACGCTCAAGATTTCTCATAGTACATGACCAAATTAGAATCGAAAGAGGTCTTTATTATTGGTTGTAATGTTATCTCTTTGGTAAGGTATGGAACATATGGATATAGTGGCTAACACACGATCAATAACACAAAAAATCCTAATTTCTAAACTCGAAGCCTACGTTCGCTTCACCTTTCCCAATTAACCAAACTTTCATTCGAAACCATTTCGTTCACTCACTTTTTCGACTTTATTTCACAACACTTAGAAGCTTTTTGAATTTTTTTTCTTTTATTTTTTTTGCTTAATATAGCCTTTTTGAATTAGGCTTTTCAATTGAACGCACGCTTTATCACTTTTCGTGATTTGTGTTGGACTTTTATTATTTTTTTGTATTTTTTTTTTTGTATCAGCAACTCAAAAACCGAAACCCACAATAGATTTCCCTTACATTTCTCGCCAACTAGAAACATACCCTCTCACCTCACAATTTATGAAGATACAAGGGCTAAAATCGAGCTCGGCTAACAAGAAACTGGATAAATGCTCTAGGGGGCTCGTTTGGGATTTTTAAAATAGCTTAGATATATGAATATGGCCAGAACAAGGGTGATATATGTGACTCGAGGTCATTTTCGAATTCAATCATGTATGAGCAAAATCAAACCTCCTCAATGCAATTTCCATAAAAATGCAAGCAAGACGATAAATCACACAAGTCTACTCACTAGTTTGCACTGAATTTGGTAGCGAAATCAAAAGACATTTTAGAGCTTTGCAATCTTTTCACGAGAAAATGTTGATTAATATATATATATAGGCGGGATTGGACGAAGCACAAAAAATTCAACCCCTCACACAAGAGGCCAAAAACATGAAAAAACTCGACAAGTAAACTATTCAAACTTACAAGTATGTGGGGTTGTTCAACAATGTAATAAAGACACAAACGACACAAAAATCGACTCAACCATGTAAATGCGCAAATAGTAAGCGTCACTTCGTTAAGGCTCGAGTTAAAAACAACAAATCATGCATGATAAAATCCCGGACCCTAATCACCTACCCACCCCACACTTAAACCATGTACCCACATTTTAATGAAACCAAGTTAAAGGAGGGGGAATAGAAACTTCCTTAACCGAGCGAGTTTGAGTCGAGCTCGGTAGGGTCCACCTAGGCATCTAAGCAATCCAAGAAAAAATCGAGCATGGCTAGTATCTCCCGGCCTCATGAACGCTACTTACTTATTCAATCGCCCAAGGTTGAAGTTGGAAAACAACACACTATACAAGAAAATCACTCGAAATTAAAAACTCAAGAAAATATGTACACGAATCTCAACAATTTTTTTTTTCAATTTTTCAATTGTTTTTGGATTTTCATTTTAAGAAGAAATAAAGAAAATAAAATAAATATACGAAAACAACTTGGGTTGCCTCCCAAGAAGCGCTTGTTTTACGTCACTAGCTTGACATACTCCCTTTTGGTAAAGGTGGAAAGATCACGGGAGGGTCCACCAAAACAATCTCCTCCTTGTCGGGAGGAATTGTGGTCTTAAAATGACCCGAAACCTTATCTAAGATCCAATAGAAATACTGGCCGGCTAGTGTGTCTATTGGGCAAGTAGGAGTCGCCTCGAGTAGAATTTCAGGTGGAATTGTGGTTTTGAAGTGACCCGACAACTCATCCCAAAAACAAAAGGAGTAATGGCCGGCTATCTTTTCCAATATGTGGTCAAGCGACGGGGGTGGGAAATGATCGCTTTTGATATCCGCATTTAACTTCTTCGAATCGATCGACATCCTCCATCTCGTCGTAGCCCTCGTGGCCAATAACTTTCCCTTTTCATCCTCGATCACCTTCTCGTCTTCCACTATCTCATTAGAACTTGGATTCAAATGCAATTGAGATTCTTGAAGTGGTTGGGCATCATCCTCCAAGACGAGTTTATGCAAGTAAGTCCAAGGGCTAGCTCCCTTTATCACCCCGGGTCTCCAACCAATTGCACCCTTACGAATTTTAAGTTCTTCAATCGACCCCTCCTCCTCATCTCGCTCTGGATTGGCAAAGATGATGATTCGCTTACTCTCCTCTTTCTCTAAATAAACACGATTGAGGGGATAAGGAGGAGGCTTAAGCTCGGTCTTGTGCCTCCTCTCGACGTCGTTGGAGGCTAGCTTGAAAAACTCCACTCCCCTCAAGGCACTCTTCAAGCTCTTCAATCTTAGCTTCACTAACCTCCACCTCCCCCTCTAAGAAATTGTCAATTTTTTCAATCTTATCATCAATAACCCCCCCCCCCCCCCCCCCCTCTAAAAATCCATCGTTGCCCTCAATGACACACCGAGAGTCATTGACACACAAATCGGGGTCACATAGAGGCACAACAGGCTCATCATTTAGAACAAGGGGCTCTTCGTCACAACATCCTCCGATATCGATGTTCGGGCCAACCACCTCCTCATTGGACTTATTTTCCATATACACTCGCTCAACTATACCTTCGACCATGTCCATATATATCAGATCGAAAATAGAATTTTTTGAAAGAGAAATCAAAGTGAGGTACACGGAGGTGGAATCAAGAGGAGTAAGAACACTCGGAATTGAAAACAACTCCTCCTCCGATGGCGAGATGACCGTATCCTCATTTACCCCACACTTATCGAAGAACGCAACAAGAAAAGTGTGTGAAGGCGGACTTGATAATTATTGTGCAATGGCCCAAATATCCGGATTGAGGGATTAAGTATGAGCAATCATTGGTGTATCCGGATGAAACGGGCCCACGTGAGGAGTAACAAGAGGATTATGAGTCGACGGCGGGGCAAACGATGGTGGAGCACAATCGGGTCCCACCAAATATCCATGGCCTCCATACATATCCTCCTAATGAGGCAACGACATATTCAACGAGGAAGTTAAAGGGCAAGAGTAAGAAATATGATCACCCGTTCCACACCATCCACATCCAAAAAAAGGTTGGTTAACATCCCTCATAGTACGGATGGGGGGACCAATTTTTACATTAGAGCTCGGACCCCCAAACTACTCATAAGCCTCTAGATCTTTAACGGATAGGGTTATGCACGTCCCTAAATTGAGAGTCGAAGTAGGAGGACCTCCACATGGGTCGGGATTCCCAAAGCCACCATTATACATAGTCGAATAGGGAGTGGGAGAACTATAACCACCATATGGACCGAATGTCGGAGTAGGCATATATGGAAAGTGATTGGAAGCATCATATCCTCCATGCGGAGTGGAATTCGGATTTTGGTTACCAACGATCCCATTTGGATTAACAAAGCCTCCGTTATACATGTTCGGAATTGGAGGAGTAGGGGATCCGTAACCTCCATACGAACCATTTGAACCAATGAAGCTACTCGACCAAACATTGTGTTCACCATGCCCTCCAATGTTTGGTTGACCATAGCCGAATCCACCATCGGCAACATGGTTTGCACCATGCCCTCCCACATTGCCAAATCCATTATATATCCCATTCCCAAAATGGTTTGCACCATGCCCTCCCATGTTGGGAATGTATCCACGATAGCTATAAGGACCTTGCATACAAAAAGAAAAAGCGTCAAATACCAAAGAAAGCTAAAAACACAATGAAACCACAATAAAATCGGGGTCACATAGAGGCACAATGGGCTCATTATTTAGGACAAGGGGCTCATCGTCACAACATCCTCCGATATCGATGTTTGGGACAACCACCTCCTCATTGGTCTTATCCTCCATATATGCTCTCTCGACTATACCTTCGATCATGTCCATATATATCCGATCGAAAATAGAATTTTTTGAAAGAGAAAAAAAGTGAGGTCCACGGAGGTGGAATCAAGAGGAGTAAGAAAACTCGGAATTGAAAACAACTCCTCCTCCAACGGAGAGATGACCGTATCCTCAACTACCCCACACTTATCGAAGAACGCGACCCGAAAAGTGTGTGAATGTAGAATTGAGAATTGTTGTGCAATGGCACATATATCCACATTAAGGGATGGAGTTGGAGAAATCATCAGGGTATCCGGATGAAATGGGCCCACGTGAGGAGTAACAAGAGGACTATGAGTCGACAGCAGGGCAAACGATGGTGGAGCACAATCGGGTCCCACCGAATATCCATGGCTGTTGATGGTCGACATCGTCAAAGGGATAAATGTCGAGCAGAGCCGAACACATCCGCCGAGCTAGAGTGTCCGGCGCAGCGACCTGCCGAGCACACCCGCGCGGTGCCTCCGCGCATAGGCCTGCCGAGTTCGAGCACTGATTTGCATCTTTTTGTACATATTTTCATTATTGTTTTTGTTTCACGTTGCGTGTTTTTCGCTTGCTCTTTGTTGCTTTAGTAGTCGGGTTGGTCGTTTTTCGTATTTCTAGATTTTCTTAGTTTTTGCGCGTTTTATTATTAATTTTCGTAGTTTTTCACGTTTCCATTTTTCTTGGCCGTAGGACGTCCAAGCGGGGCCCACGCTCATTTGGGATCGTTAATACTCGACTCGGGAATGGACGGACAAAGCAAGGAAGCGCAGCGGACGAGGTTCGACAAACCGGCGGACGCGAAAAGAACGAGAAATCGAGTCGGGCGCTGGAATCCAATCGACCGACTGAATGTTCAGTCGATCGACTGACTTTGTAGTCGATCGACTGAATCGGAAAAATCGACTGGATTCCAGGGGATTTTGGCGTTCTGGAAGACGCAGTCGATCGACTGCCTACTTGGCCGATCGACTGCTGTCGGTCGACTGGACCCCTCAAGATCGACTGAATTACAGGGCTTCAGGCCATTTTGACATCCCAGTCGATCGAATGCCGACATGATCGATCGACTGCCAGTCGATCGACTGCTTTTTCAGTCGATCGACTGAAAAGCAGTTTTTGAGATTGAATAAGTAATCAGACGTCATTTCAATAATGGAACTTGCATCAGGACCTTTCTCTCCTAAGAAAGCTTCTCAAAACATGAGAAAACAATCAGCTTTTATATTTTTACTCATTCTAATTTCTATAATTCCTAGTAATTAGTTATAKATTAGTTAAGCTAAGATCTTAGTAGTTTAATCTTCAAGCTTTGTTTTAAGTTTCTTTTGTGGAGAATCATTCAGCTTTCAAGCTTTCCTCCTTCAAGCTTTTGTAATCACATACAATTGGTAATATCCTTCTATAATCTAGTTTTATTTTCATGTTATTCCTTTTAATATTGTGTTTGTATGTTGGATCATTAGTTTAGTGCTTCTTTTGCCTATCAAACTTTCAATTTCATTTTATAGATTTCTAGCTTATGAACTTATGCTCTTAAGTTATAAAGTTATAATCACTTTCTAAGTTAGTAAAAGTTTATTAAGATCTTCCTCTTTAAGCCCTTAATTAATGTTAAGTAATTTTGTTGACTTATTCAAATAAGTTGACTTTAATTTTCCCTCCTTTTTCCTAATTTCAAATTATTAGGTTTTTATAGTTAATTAGTTTAAATTGATCGTTTTTAATATAAGATTTAATTTCCTTTAAAAGATTTAATGTTTTCAAATCTTATATTTCAATTTAAATCTTAGTTACAAATTCAAAAATCGAACAATGACTACCGCTTTATTAGGATAAATTAGTTTAATCAAAACCGACGATAAGAACAACTGAGAAACCGAAAGCCGATCACATCCATCCTCGAGAGACACGACTCGGGACAACTTACCGCATCTACAATCGACTCCGTACTATTGCGGAGACGATTCTTAGAGCGCTAAGAAATCATCGATCAAATTTTGGCAGCACCCGGCGCAGCGACCTGCCGAGCCACACCCGTGCGGTGCCGCCGTGCACAGGCCTACCGATCTGGGTCACCCAGTGCAGTGACCTGCCGAGCACACCCGTGCGGTACCACCGTGCACAGGCCTGTCGAGCTGGAGCATCCAGTGCGGCGACCTTCCAAACACACCGCACGGGTACGTCAAGCGCTGCATTCCGAATACCTCTGCCGAGAGACCGAGCAGAGGAGCGCCAAGCAGGTTGAGGCTCGGAAAAATGCCGAGTAAGGACCTCTTCCGGGTACGCCGAACACTGCACCCTGAATACCTCTGCCGAGGTAACCGAGCAGTGGAGCGCCGAGCAGGTTGAGCTCGTCAAAATGCCCAGCAGGATCTCTCTCGGGCACGTCAAGCACTGCCACTCTGAGTACTTCTGCCCGGGGATGCCGACCAAGAAGATGTCGAGCAGGGAGATACGTCCCCCCGAGGGATGGCACTACCTGAATCGGTCCGTCCTCGAT
>BMAC01000778.1:213693-225739 GCA_014905375.1 Phtheirospermum japonicum
TCATGAAAAACCCCATTGTAATACTCCGCTCGCTAAGAGCAAAACAAAAATCCGAGCTCAACGTGCTGAGCTAAAAAAGAGTCAAAACTCAAAATTGACTCGACACGTATAAGAGAGAAAATTTCCAAAAATCCGAGCTCAAACAGAGTCAAAACTAAAAATTGACTCGACACGTATAAGAGAGCAAATTCCAAAATCTGAGCTCAACGTGCCGAACTCAAAAGAGTCAAACTCAAAATTGACTCGACACGTATAAGAGAGCAAGTTTTCAAAAATCCGAGCTCAACATGCCGAGCTCAAAAGAGTCAAAACTCAAAATTGGCTCGACACGTATAAGAGAGCAAGTTTTCAAAAATCCGAGCTCAACGTGCCGAGCTCAAAAAGAGTCAAAACTCAGAATTGTCTCGACACGTATAAGAGAGCAAGATTTCAAAAATTCGAGCTCAACGTGTCCAGCTCAAAAGAGTCAAAACTCAAAATTGACTCGACACATATAAGAGAGCAAGTTTTCAAAAATATGATCTCAACGTGCCGAGCTCAAAAAGAGTCAAGACTCAAAATTGACTTGACACGTATAAAAGAGCAAGATTTTAAAAACCCGATCTCATCATGCCGAGATCAAGTTAGCTCGACAGGAAGAACAAGTCAAAGAAAATTTGCTGAGCTCAGAATTTCCAAGCTCAAAAGTGCCGAACTCAACCTTCCGAGTCTGAGCTCGGAGTAAAAAAAAAAAGGCAATATGCATGCATATTTAGATCATCAAAACCAACAAAGGAAAGTGAACGAAAATAAGATAAGTGTAGAACGATTAAAAAGTAAAGCCGGCCAGAACAAGCCGATTCAAATTTAGGATTGGGAATTGTTCAGAAACATCGAGCTTGGACGCCCAAAAGTGACAGGCCTCAGGAATACAGAAAACATCAAATCACAAGTACAAATTAATCCTCCCCATCCTCTTTATCATTGCCATCCTCCTGCTCCTCGCCGTCAGTGTCCATGTCATCCTCACCACCCCCCATGTCATATTCCACCATCTTTTCAACAATGTGCTTCTCAAATTCAGGAATATAATCCTAATTCTTTAGCATTTGAAGGGCCTCTTGCATTGTGGACAGGTATGAAGAACTCATCATGGACCCAAGAGTCTCGGTCTTGTACTCCTCAACACCGTCAGCCCTTCCGTCCTCGACACCAAGAGCTTTCCCCCGGGAAAACGCCGCCTCCACCTCTTGGGAGCGAACACTGAACAGGTCGGCATGGCACTGAACTAGCTCGGCATGCTGGGCTTTCAAGTCGTCTAGGTCAGATAAAGTCCGTTGAGTCGCGCCCAACGCCGCCTCAACGGACTGCTCCGCCTTCTTAGCCCTCGCCATCCAGGAGTCACAATCAAGGATCAAGTTCGTGCATTGAGTGTGCGTCTCTTGAAAGGCAGAAAAATCCCATTGGCGACGGGCATGATCCTTGCGGAGGTCGGAGAAGCTCCGCCGAGCTAGTTTCATTGAGGCAAAGGCTCGACAAATGTAAAAACCCGATTTCACTTTAGTCGAAAAAGGATTTATATTTTTAAATAATCAAATGGATAAATCTTGGCGTCACAATTAATGTCCAATTTTTCACGAATTTAACGTAAAAGATTCATATTTTTCAAAACGTTCAAGAATCACGCAGCGGAAATAATCATAATATAAATAACCATGTTCTAAATAGTGGAAATTGATAACCATAGTATTTTATGTCTAATTTGACTCTTATTTAAAACGTAAAACAAGATTAAAACATAAAAATCCAATAACAAGAGTTTTCATTCCTCTCCTCATTTCCATTTCATTCGATATCTTTATTTGTACCTAAAAAACACGTCGTTGATTTAGGATGAGCTCAACGTACTTAATAGTTACACCGAGATTCCCCATGCAAAATCATACAACTCAAAAAATAGTACACTTAACCATAGAATTCACGGCGAGTTTCCTCAATGACACTTTAGGTCATAGGCACATAAGGCCCCTGGTTTTAATCAATGGGTATAGCACGCCGGGATAAACCCGATGACAACTTTCAGTCACAGACAACTTTAGGTCTACGTCTATATTAGATTTTATAAACATCGAATTTCATGATACACATAGCACATAAGTTTGAACACATAAAATTTAACATAGAAATAGTCGGTGGTCCCTACCTCGTAAAAATGTCGTGGAAAATCGAGTGGTATGCACGTAGATGAAATCCTAAGTTTCGTATTGCTCGTCACCTAATCAATTTGAAAATATATTTAATTAGTATTTTCATATTTAAAATTCATAATAATAATAGTAGTAATAATAATAACAATATTAATGATAATAATAATAATAATAAAAATAATAATAATAACTGGACTGGAATGCAGTTTTATAAAAAGTTTTGGGGCTGGATTGAGGTTTTTGGCAAGTTGGGGGTTGAATTGGAAGGTTGGAAAAGGCTGGGGGTTATTTGAAAAGGTGATAAAAAGTTTGGGAAAGTGGGCTGGGTATAAAATGGAGGAACCCAGCCCTTAGGCTTAAATCACGACTGTTTCTCCTTTCCTTCTCCCCTAATCCAGAAAAATCGTCCAGCACTTCTCCCTCCTTCGGCCAGCAACAACCCTCCTCCATCGATCCCCGGAAAACGGCACCTTGCGACGGCAATTGGGCGGCAGCGTAAAATTGAGGTTGGCAGCGGCTGGTTCACCGTGGGCCGTTGGGTGACGCGCCCCTTCTGAATCGGGGCACCGGTTAGGCAGCGGCTCAAATCGAAGGCGACGACAGCTGTGGGGCGTAGACGAGGCGGCGTTTGGCAGCAACCGGCGAGGCGACAAGCGGCGTACGATGGACTCGACTCGACGACGAAAATTCGGTGGCGGCAGAAAATCAGGCGGTGGCATTTCCTTCGTTGGTGGCCGGGAAAACGATAGTTGGTGGTTGGATTTCGTCCGAGACGACAAGTGATTCAGGCCGCGACTAGGTGTGGTTGGTGGTGGGTTCCGATTTGAATCGGGTCGTGGTTTTATCTGGGTTTGGACAGAGTTCTTATTGGGGTTGGCAGATGGGTGGTGGTTTGGTTGGGGACGGTCGAAGTTGCGACCGGGGTTTTTGGCTGGGAATCGTCGGGAATTCGTTTTGGTGTTGGCGATTTATGATGTTGGAAATGGTGATGGTTTGGGATCGGCGACATGGATGATTGGAAATCGGCAGCCGATCTGATTACAATGGCTGCTGAAAACTTTGGTTACGGCTATGTTCTTGAAAAATATAGAATAACAGAAGGGAGGTTTACCTTGCGGCCGTATGCAGAAAAGCTGAAAATTGGAGTGATGGCATTTTGGATTTTATTTATAAACCAAGCTTAGGATTTAATTATGGAAGGTTAGGGCTGAGGTTTAGTGGACTCGGGCTAGTCATTGGGCTCGTTTCCAAGTTCGGAAATAATCGATTTACTAGACGACTTAAGTTTTAAACCGAATAATTTCGTGAACGACCCAATAGTACTTTAAATTATTAAAATAACTATAATATAAATAAATTATAATATAATTTTAGAAATCTAAATTATTTTTAAAACTAAAATCTATTAATTTGATTATTATAAGATTTTAAAATAATTTATGATAATTTATATAGAATACGACTAGAATTTAATAGTCTTTAAAATTTAGGTATATATTAAAATTAACAATCGTTTTAGAAATCCTATTAAATAGAATTTCTTAACTTAATTTAAAATTAAAAGTAGAAAATAATTTATGGCGACGAGCTTGGAACTAAGTTTATATTTTTAATGCACGATGATAAAATAAAAATAAATATATGCATTAGATGTATGGTTGTTACAACAAAGGTTTGCCTCCGAGAACCCCAATTGGATGTCTGCGTCGAAGCCGAAGACCCAAATATCCAAGCTCGACCCCCAATTGTGAGCAACATTATCCGAGAACTCGGAGAAGGGATACCCCCCAACTGACCCGCCAGTCGCGGTAGGAGCATAACATCCTGAGTAGTCGTACTCGGGATGGGCACACTGAGGACGAGGACCGCCGAACACAACCTCCTCGTGCTCAACAGTGATGGGCTCCTGGTGAGAGCTCCCTTCACCGACCTAAGGAGCTGGGAAGGACTCGGGAGGAGCAGATGGAGTCGATGAGCTAGCCTTCTTCTTCCTCTTGCCACCACCAGCCACCGGCTTCTTCGTCGGCTTCTTAGTGTTCAACTCCAGAAACTTAGCAACTCGATCAAGTTCAGAAAGAGGAATGGTCCTGTCGAAGTAAGGATAGTACACTGCAAGCACAAAACAAAGAGCTCAGAAAAATACGAATAAAAACTACAAACCAAACATAGTACAACCGATAAGAAAATTACTGATCTACCGAGCAGGAAATCGCCGAGCAACCGAGCTTGGCTTGACGATACAAATTGACATGTGCGTCGACACCGAAGTGATGGACAGCCCTACCGAGCAGAAAATTGCCGTTTGCCGAGCAGAAATTTTGAGCTGCCGAGTTCGGCTCGGCGATACGGGTTGACACGGGCGCCAGCGCCAAAATGACGGGCGGCTCGGCTGAGTAGAAAACTGCCGAACCGCTGAGCTCGGCTCGACAACTCCAACCGACACAGATGCTAACACCTTTAAATGTCAAATGACTCAAACTAACAAAAATCACTGAACAGAGAGTTTAATATCCTGAGCACATAATACCGAACTGAAAATTCAAACACCGAGTTCGCAAGGAGGTAAAAAGTCCATACTTAGTTGAGGAATGAACAGGTCAGATTTAACTCACCGGGGATAGTGGTTCCGAGCTGAGAGCGAAGGGGAGAATCCCTGAGTCCGGCGCTACGAAGTTTAGCTTTCGTAAGCAATATCTTGTATTGCCTTTCCTCCGGGTCGGAATCCAAAATAGTGATCAGATGAGCAAGAAATTCCGGGCTAGGGTCCTTCGATTTCTGGTACGCTGAAAAGGGGAACAAACAATTGAGGATTAGACCGAAATAAGGGAAAAAAGGCTAACGTTTCACTAACCAAATTTCGTAAAAGAATTGGTGGGAGAGTAGAGCGAGTCGTTGGGGTTCCTTGTCTACCAGTCTCCCCCGACAGAGAACCAATGAGACTCCCAATCGTGAAGGGAGTCGGGGAGCCCGGTCACAATATTCTTGAAGGTGCCAGACCAGACTGAGCTATAGTAAAAGCCAGAGTTGGCCCCACCAGCGGCTTTGAAAAGATAGAGCCATCGGAGCTCCTCGAGAGAGGGAGCTGGCCAACCGTTGAGATGGAAAAGCACAAACAAGCCCAAGGTTCGAGCTATGACCAGGAGGATGAGCTGAAAAATGGGCAATCTTAGATCATTCAGGATATCCATGAGAAGCCGGGGTAGCGGAAATGAAATGCCAAAATGCAATCTATCCGAAAACATATTGGTGCACGAGACCGGCGGACAATGGATCTACTCGGCATCGTAAGGAAGAAATAGGTAGACCAACCCGGGCACCCCACACTCGCTTCGATACACGACTAAATTGTCATCAACTAACCTACTCTGCTCCACGACTATTTTGAGCATCCGGTCGTCCCACTCGCGAGGAGGGGGTCTCTTCAATTGGCCAACCGGAGTACGCACGCCCGGACGGTCCGCCCAGAAAACCAGGGGCTCAGAGGGGCTCGATTTTTTGGCTCCAGATTTATGAGACTTTTGGGTCCGGGAGGCTGTGTCGGCGTCGCCATCGGTGGAGTATTATTCAGAGGGGTCGTCCAGAGGCTCGATATCAGCTGAGCTGACCCCAAAATCCTCGTCGGCGGCGCCGGTTCGGTCCGGACTCAAACTCGCCATCAGAACCAAAACGCCAACCTCGTCACCATCGGGATGATCGACCAGACCATGTTGTGACTCAGGAAAGGACCCGCTCCTAGGCCCGAAATCGCAGCCCTGTCCGAATTGGCCGCCTTTCCCGAAAGATTGGGAATGGCCGAATTGGGAATAACCACCGAGCTGGAAATCTTCGCTTGGGAATTGCTCGAAGGCAAAAGGTCGCCCTTGACCAAAAATTTCCCCAGCACCAAAGCTCCTGTATTGGTCGAACCCAGACCCGGGGTACGGACCCGACGAAAACCCAGGTTGGTCGCCGTCCAGACCACCCCCCTCGAACCCCCAAGAACTATCCGGAGAATAACCCGGGCTACTAGACATTGAGAGGGATCGAAAAAGAAAGAGAGAAAATTACCTTTGCAAGGACTAAAAGATGACCAAACGAAGCTAGAAGAGGAAGTGACTTTGTCCGAACAGAAAGCTGAAAATATGTCTGAGGGGCTTAAGACTCGAAAATGGAGGTTTGGGGAAATGGGAGATTTTTTGACGTGAGAAATAAAATAAGAGAGGATGAAAGAATGAGAAGCTGAAGCTTAATCTCACGTAATAAGGGAGAAGAGATCAATAATGGATCACAAAAATCCAAAAAAGGATCACATGCCACTAGGCTCCGAAAGTACAATAAGACAAATCTGCAAAAGCTTACAAAAGGTGTCAGAAAAGCTTCGGGCACAGGTGCCGAGGCAGTCAAACTGCAGGTAGGGCCCTGGAGAAGATACATGACACTCTCACCTTTTGACTGAACTGAACATTCGGTCGAACAGGATCGAATGAGCCCGAACTCGCTTAAATGCAACCGACTCCACGCTCAGGGGCTTGTTGATGGTCGACATCATCAAAGGGATAAATGTCGAGTAGAACCGAACACATCCACCGAGATGGAGTGCCCGGCGCAGCGACCTGCCGAGCACACCCGCGCGGTGCCGCTGCGCACAGGCCTGCAGAGTTGGGGCACCCAGCGAAGCGACCTGCCGAACACACCGCGGTGCCTCCGCGCACGGGCCTGCCGAGCTGGGGCACCTGGCGCACGAGCACAACCACGCGGTACCTCCGCGCACAGGCCTGTCGAGCTGGAGCATCCTGCACGGCGACCTGCCGAACACACCGCACGGGTACGTCAAGTGCTGCATTCTGAATACCTCTGCCGAGAGACCGATCAGAGGAGCGCCGAGCAGGTTGAGATCGGCACAATGCCGAGCAAGAAATCTTCCGGGTACGCTGAACACTGCACCCCGAATACCTCTGCCGAGTTACCGAGCAAAGGAGCGTCGAGCAGGTTGAGCTCGGCAAAATGTCGAGTAGGATCTCTCTCGGGCACGTCAAGCGCTGCACTCCGAGTACTTCCGCCCGGGAATGCCGACCAAGAAGATTCCGAGCAGGGAGATACTCCCTCGAGGGATGCGCTGCCTGAATCGGTCCGTCCTCGATCAATTGATGATTGTAATGTGCCGAGCTGAGATGTCGGGTTGACATCTCGGGATTCAGTTAGCAAGAACATTGGCTGAGGTCGGATCAAGTCGGTGGGAAATTATTGAGGACGGTATTGAGGAGTTAGACACGAGAGCAGAAGTTTTGGAGGCCAGTAGGAAAGTGACAGGTGTATAATTAGGGTTTCAATGGAAAACTATACATAGCCTCTCCAAGAGAGAGAGAGGGATCCCCAATTTTTTAGAGAGAGAAAGATAGAGAGCTTTAGAGAGAGAAAGCTTGTATTTTAAGGTCAAGAATCTGTAAAAAGGGTCCGGTTAAGGCCGATCCGAATTGATTTTGAGGAATAGAAGTTAAGCACTTTTTCCCACTCGTTTTCTGCTATCTGATTGCTGATCTTTTGCTATTTTTTTGTTTTGAATTGGTTGTGTTACTCTTAACATAAATAATGGCCTCCATACATATCCTCCAAATGAGGCAAGGACATATTGAACGAGGAAGTTAAAGGGCAAGAGTTGGAAATATGATCACCCGTTCCACACCATCCACATCCCAAAAAAGGTCGGTTAACATCACTCGTAGTACGGATGGGGGGACCACTTTTTACATTGGAGCTCGAACCCCCAAAAGACTCATAAGTCTCGAGATCTTTAACGGATAGGGTTATGTGCATCCCAAAATTGAGAGTCAGAGTAGGAGGACCTCCACACAGGTCGGGATTCCCAAAGCCACCATTATACATAGTCGAATAGGGAGTGGGAGAGCTATAACCACCAAATGGACTGGATGTCGGAGTATGCATATACGGAAAGTGATTGGAAGCAACATATCCTCCATGCAGAGTGGAATTCGGATTTTGGTTACCAACGATCCCATTTGGATTAAAAAAGCCTCCGTTATACATGTTCGGAATTGGAGGAGTAGGGGATCCGTAACCTCCATACGAACCATTTTGAACCCATGAAGCCACTCGACCCAACATGGTTTGCACCATGCCCTCCCATGCTGGGTTGACCATAGCCGAATCTACCATTGGCAACGTGGTTTGCACCATGCCCTCCCACGTTGCCAAATCTATTATTCATCCCATTCCCAACATGGTTTTCACCATGCCCTCCCTTGTTGGGAATGTATCCACCATAGCTAAAAGGACCTTGCATACTTAAAGAAAAAGCGTCAAATACCGAATAAAGCTAAAAACACAATAAAACCACAATAAAATCGGGGTCACATAGAGGCACAATGGCTCATTATTTAGAACAAGGGGCTCATCGTCACAACATCCTCCGATATCGACGTTTGGGACAACCACCTCCTCATTGGTCTTATCCTCCATATATGCTCTCTCGACTATACCTTCGATCATGTCCATATATATCCGATCAAAAATAGAATTTTTTGAAAGAGAAAGCAAAGTGAGGTCCACGGAGGTGGAATCAAGAGGAGTAAGAACACTCAAAATTGAAAACAGCTCCTCCTCCGACGGCGAGATGATCGTATCCTCAACTACCCCCCACTTATCGAAGAACGCGACCGAAAAATTGTGTGAAGGCGGACTAAAGAATTATTGTGCAATGGCCCATATATCCGGATCGGGGGATGGAGTAGGAGCAATCATCGGGGTAGCCGAATGAAACGAGCCCACATGAGGAGTAACAAGAGGATTATGAGTCGACGGCGGGGCAAACGATGGTTTTGGCTTTTCAGTCGATCTTGGATGCTTTCGTCTCGAATTTCTTGTTTTCCGGTCCAAAACGTCCGCTGAGTGAATATAATCCTTTTAGCCACCTACAAAACACGAATTCAAACTTAAAACCCCAAAAATAACACAAACAACTAACACTTCGTACACTTTAAGACTATAAGAAAATAAACAAGAAAATGACCTAAGAACTAGAATAAACAACTCAAAACGACTAAAAACAATGTTAAACTCTAACTAAAAGTAATAGGAAAAACACAACAATTACATGCAAAACAGTGTACTAAAATGATAATTGATCAACACTTCACATTTATTTACCATCCGCAAGCAAATGGTCAATTTGAAGGGGCCAACTGCATTCTCGTACAAGGAATTAAAACACGCTAGGAAAGATCAGGAGGCAAGTGGGTAGAGGAGTTCAGTTCGATCCTGTGGGCTTATCATACTAATCATAAGGAGAGCACGGGAGAAACCCCCTTTAGCATGGTGTATGGCATGGATGTCGTTATTTTTGCAGAGGTCAGACTAGAAACTCATCAAATACAGAGCTTTGACGAAGGTCAAAACAACGTATTAATGCAGGACGCGCTGGATTTGATAGAGGAAAAAAGATATCGGGCTGCAATTAGGATAGAGTACATAAGAGGATGGGTTCGGACAACATATAACAAGACAGTCCTGAAGAGATATTTCCAAGTAGGAGACCTGGTCCTACGTAAGGGTGATCTGGGAAAGACTAAGGGAAAGTTGGACGCCGCGTGGCAGGGACCATTTCGAGTCACAAAAGTTTTGGTGGGTGGTGCTTACAAATCGGAACAAATAGATGGAGTCGAGATACCCCGAGCATGGAATATATCAAATTTACGAAAATTCTACGTGTAAGGATATTTTGGAAGGCTTATTTATAAAGATAATTTGAGTTTATTCTCATTCTTATTACAAATTGACCAAAACTCTCAAAGCCAGGATTGGCTAAGGGCGGATGCCCCGTTTTACCTGACCTGATTGTCAGAATAGCCAGGAATGGCTAAGGGCGGATGCCCCATTTTTCCTGACCTGATTGTCAGAACAGCCAGGATTGGCTAAGGGCGGATGCCCCATTGTCAGAATAACCAGGATTGGCTAAGGGAGGACGCCCCATTTTTCTGACCTGATTATCAGAACAGACAGGATTGGCTAAGGACGGATGCCCCATTTTTCCTGACCTGATTGTCAGAACAGCCAGGATTAGCTAAGGGCGGATGACCCATTTTTCCTGACTTGCTTTTCAGAACAGACAGGATTGGCTAAGAAAGATCATTCATTACACAAAAGCTAGAATTACATGAATATACTTATGCAACATTCCACCAAAAGAACTTGGCGAGTTTAATTAAAAGTGCAGGAAAACAAAAAATGAAATGCTCATGAAAAAACAATAGAAATCTGGGAAATACATCAGGAACAGATATGAAATCAGCCATGGGAAGACGAAGCCCTCTTTTTAGAGGCCAGAATCCGGTGGATACGCCACAACTCGTGCTCGGTTTCATGGAGGCGCTGGCAATACCTGTCTGCACGCCCGAAGGCAGAGTGACCCTCACTGGCAGTAGCAGTCAGCTAGCTTACCGATTCAACCAGGTCAGCTTTTTCCTCCTTGAGTTGACGGTTGAGTTAACGGAGTTCAGCCCATTTACGCTTGTAGTAGCATTTTTTTCAGCCTTTTCCTCTCCAGAAGACGGCACACTTTGGATATCTTTTCCTGAAGAACAGAGAGTGTATCAGAAAGCTTGAAGTTCTCGGCAAAAAGAGAGATTTTTTCTCTTCACGTATCAAGTTCTGCAAGCAAAGAGGAAGACGCCATGATGAGAATGAAATGCATAAAACTGAAATACGCGTATATAAAGAAGAGCGGCACGTGACAATGAGAATAATAGTACTAGGGTTTCCTTGAAACCAAGGAACCTTAAAAATAAAGTCATTAAATGACAAATTCGGATACAGACAAGAGTTGAATAAAAAGACAGAACAGACACACAGGCGAAAGCAAACAAATCTATATAAACAACGTGCAGCACAAGCCAAGCTAAGCCTAATTCTCGGCATCTAACTACTCGGCAAGCTGGTCCACCGCATCTTCCGCCAAGGCCCCAGGAGATGCCCCTCCAGGCAGAGCACCCTGACCAGGGAATGTTGGGGAGGGAGTAGATGTGGTTAAGGAAAGAGACAGGCCTTGGTTTGGTTGAGCCGCCTCTGGAACAGTTGATGAAGCATTGAAGGATGTGAGAATGTGCCCAGCGAACTCATGGGCCTCGATCTTATGCAGGCGGTCCTGCTCCGTGCGATCAAAGAGGAGAATGGGCTTTTCCTAGGCCCATTTGGCCTGAGCATCCAAAGCAAGGTGGTAATACACCTCAGCCTCTGGGCAAGCAAATGGTAGAGCTGCTCGGAAACAAGAAAGCTTGGCGGGTGACATCCCTGGCGAATTGAATCAGCTTTAGCCCTTCTTCGGAGTTAAAAAACTCCGTCCTCCATTCTCCGCGTGCCTTGGCCACCTCCTCGTCTACCAGTCTTCGGGCCTCGGCCTGAGCTTCATCTCGCGCCTCGGCCCTAGCTACCTCCAAGACTTTCTTCTCTGCCCTCTTCACTTCGGCCAACACCTGCTCGACTTTCTTCCGCTTAGATTCCCTCTCTTTGCATAGGTTGTACAACTTCTTTTCCTTCTCCTGCAGCTTCTTATGATCTTTCCCCAAGTCTGCGTTCATCAGGGCCCCCCTAAACCTGGCCACCAAGATAGACCTCTTATCTGCCGCCTAGAAGAAGAAGAGACTTAGCAAAATAAAAGGGAACGTGAGAAGAGAAAGCGGGGGAAAAGGATTTACCCTAGCCTCATCCTGGCACAAGGACTCGATAAGGTCAGGGTCAGACCACTTCTCCAAGGTAGTCCTGCCATGCTCAGACACTGTCCCTTGATGAACTGGACTGCAAGAGGACCTGGGCAGTTCAAGACCGAGTCATTGGTGAGCCAAATATCATTTGGGGTGGAGACCTTAACC
>BMAC01000778.1:227409-243260 GCA_014905375.1 Phtheirospermum japonicum
AATGCTGGTAGGAGCGCCAGACCTGGTTGGAGAGACCTGGTCTAATACTGCCCTAATACTGCCCTGACCAAAACAAGTGCTACTACAGGCTGTGGGGTTTGGGTTGACCCGATCTGGTGCAAACTAAATATCGTCTTGATCTGATTCTTTCCCGAGTGGAAGGAAATATCAGTGCCTTCCTGGTCTGACTTTTCTTGGAGGGGAGATTCGCGAAATTCAGTTTCTAGGAATCATTAGACTTGATGCGATTAGGCCTCGAGAGAGACTTACCTCGCATTCAACATAGAACAAATATGGTTCGGTTCCACAACCACATCATTTTTATCTTCTTCACCTGCTCACTTAACTGTGCCACTGCAAAAGTCAAAAAAACTCACATGCTCTGCAACTTCAGCCTGAAAAAAAAAAGAAGAAAAAAAATCAGTTTAATGATTTATAACGGCCAAGCGGTATCTTAATTACCCACTTTGTCCCACAAAGATATTCCTATATCCATTTCACACGGATCAAGAGAATGTTGGCTAATAAATTTGAAAATTTTCATATTTCCATTTTTGACACTATTACTAATTAATTATTTTTGTTCATTATATACACATCCCATTAGTGTGATTTTATTTAATTTAATAGGAGTACATATGGAAATTAAAATTGAAGTACATACTAAATGTAGTAACATGCCTATGTTAGTGGGACATCCAAAATAGTAATGTGTCCTGACTTTGTGTGACTTTGTGGGACGATGGGAGTATACATTTTAGGTTACCTTCTTTTTAATGAAAAGTCTCTTCAACTTCCCATTATTTCTTTTCTGAAATGATTCCAGAGCCTCAGATATTTCCCGAATAAGACCCCATTTTATTTGCACGTTCCCTTTTCTATTCTCTGAGCTCAAGTTTGTATCACTTTTTATTGTCGGTTCCATTTGAATATTGCTGATAATAGGGTAAATCTCTGTGCTGCTAGACTCGGTCACGTTTCTTACAACAGATCACAACCTCATTTTTGCATGAGAACGGTCTCAAGTCGACAAAAATGGCATCAGTAGACACAAACTTGGGACGAACCCCTGTCGACGACACAATCACAAGAGGATCGCCGATAACTTTGAACGCACTCGCAATCAAAGCCATGTACGAACTATTATGGTTATTCTTTCTACGCCAAAGAGCTTGACAAAACTCTCTATGCAGCTGTGACCAAATTTGAGGCACATCCAGTGCCTGATAAAGCACATTGAAGGGAGTGAACGAGTTCAGACACAACGAGCACAGGATCATGATCAATCTCAGCATCAGCACGGAGAAATAGTACTTGAAGTCAATACGGGAAGCCTTAATCTACCTTTCCATTTCAAGGGCATTGTAAAGGCATTATCGAACCACTCGGGTGAGTAATTCAAAGAGGCTTCGAGGTTAGAATGTATTGTCCACGACGAAACTAGAACCTGGATCGTCATCTGACAGTAGAAACATTAAGTACTCGACGAAAGACGATTTTATAGTGAAAAAGGAACCCTGAGAGTGAGGAACGAAAATCAAAAGCCTCACCAAGAGATAAAAGAAACAATGTGGAGATATGAACTCTTTTGCCCTCCACCTTGCATAAAAAGACTCTTCTAATGCTGTACCGAAACTCCATGATCCCATTGACATTCTCAATGAGTTTCTTCCAAGGTGAGTTCCCACCAACCCTTTCAGCGGTTCTTGTATAAAGGTCGCTCTTTGGCTTGCCATTGCTCAATATATTGCAAGCTGAGGTCAAAATAATTCCCTTTGGTGCAAGATGACAAGCACTCGCCCAATAAATTCCCCATGGCATACACTTCTGTGGCGATTCTATAACTCCCTGCTAGAGAGAAACATTCAACAACCTTTCTTAGCTCTGATGTACTGCACTTATCACTCTGAATGAAGGACTTGGGAGTTACAACATTGGTTAGTAATTACTCCTCCTGTCGCACAAAGATAGGCATATAGTTATTTCACACAGATTAAAAAAATGTTGGTTAATATAGTGAAAGTATTGTATTTTCCATCTATGCCCCCATAACTAATTAATTGTTTATTCATTGTCTACTTGGTCTCCGTAAAAGTTAGTCAAGGTAAATGTAGTGTGATTTTTTGGCGAACACCCAAAATAGTAATATGTGTCAATCAAAAAGGTATCATTATTGAATTTTAAAAAGTGTTCAACATTGGTTTAATTTTTATACCAATCAAGCTTGAATAAGTTGTTATTATGCTGAAAACATTCGAGCTGAAACAACTTGCGCTGAATTCAAACCGAGCTTTTTACTAAGATAAAAGTGTTCCAAGTTTTGTTTGTCAACCAAACCCAATCAAGATTATAACAACAATCTATGATTCCAATATTGATTAGTTTAATTTGTTTTCAAACTGACTAGAGACTAAATGAAGAAACAATAGTTAAATTAAAACATTAATAATAAAATACCAGCTCTCTCGTATTTTCCCAAGTCGCAAAAGCATTCAGCTGCAGAATCAGACCTGCCAATGGAGTCAAATATTTCTGCATCCTCTCTAAGCATTACACGTGCCTCTTCGGGATTTGAAACACGCAGAGTGTCAGCAGAACTTCTTAGCCCAGACGCCTTGGCCCTTTTTTTCCCATGTTTCATCGCTTGCTTTCTCAAAGCACAATGTTGCCATCTCATAATTTTTCTCCCAAAAGAGATGCACAAAAAACCACATTAAAATCTAAATCAAAATAATGCAAAATAAAATAAAATTAAAGAGAAAAATAAACCTTGATTCCCTGTGATTTCCACTCCTCGAGGCTGCTAGCCCTTTGCATTGCCTCTGCAAGTGAATCGTCGATTTTCCTCACTTGGACAAGGCACAACCTCTTCTAGGATTTGACTTTGAAAGTCTAAATGGTTTCATGGTTTCTATAGTTCTGGATTTGATTTCGAAAGTCCAAATGAATTGTAAGATTCTTGTTTGTTTAAAGGTTTTGTTTACTAACGCATGTCAAATCATGTCTTTTTTTCTTATACTCAAAACTTCAAATCACCATAATGTTTTCGTTTCTTACTTTTTTTGGATGAAGAATAATATATCAAATTAATCCTCTCCGAGATCTACAACTTGACACCTAAATTTTATATATAAAAATAAAAGTACATATTCGAAATTTCTATTGTGGAGAAAAAGAAAAGAAATGTTGTATTTAAAAATAAAATCAAATTGAATAAGTTAATAGGTAAGGATTATGATTTGAATTTTCAAAAACATGTTTCTTTGAAATGAAAGTTCGAAACCGGGTTTCAAGAATCCCAAAAGACACTAGAAACAGAGGAGTCTGCAGTCAAGATTAGAATTTGATAACTTTAGGTTCATCAACGTATGTAAATCGTCACATTTAACAAGACAACAAGCATTTAGCGTAATACCATTACATTTGCAACTCCAAGTTGAGTGGGTGCTCCATAATGCATTACTGGCGATGCAATACTGGGATGAGGCATCCCATTAGCTGGAGATGAAGGCTGGTAATGAGACTCTGTCTATTATCTGACAAATCATCAAAATTATGAAAACATATAAAATTCCAGATAACACTGTAAAATTTATTAAATTATATCTTAATGTTCATCAAATCACTGAAATTACCAAAAAGGCTGTGAACGGATGATGTCATAACGCTGATTGATCCGCGCTGACGTGGAAAATGAAGAAACCTGAATATCATCAATTTAAAAAAAATAAAAATCAGAATTTCCAAAAATAATCAACTCCTTGAGAATTTAATTACATTGAATTGGCTCAATTGAGCACAAAAACAATCCGTTAAAGTTGAAATTAGAAAAGGAGAGCAAACCGAACTCGAATTTAGAACCTAAATCCCCATTAATGCAATCCTTCCGCATAGCGGAGATGATGAAGGTTTTCAATTTAAAGGAAATTAAAATAGCAAATCGAATTGATAATTTTTTTTCTGCAGAGATTCCAAACTGTTTGATTGGAAAAACATGTAATTAGGGTTTGGAATTACGAAATTTTACCTGAGTGAGATGGGAACTCGATGTCACGGAGATTTGCCAAACTGCCAATAATTATGTGTTCTTCTTCTTCACCCTTACTTTCTCTCTCTAGAGCTATTAAGTGTGTGGAGGTTTATATCTCTGCGGTAGAACTTAGAATGGAAAGGTGTTGTCCGTATCTGGGAAGAAAGGGAAAAGACGACTCAAACTCCGCCTTTCAGTGAACCTGCTGGATTTGAAGTTGCGGCAGCGTAGGTGGTGGTGGTGTAGTCAGAATTCCAAGGTGGGAAGGGAAGGATAGCCGTCAACCCTAATGGCCTTAGATTTGTTTTAGGGCTTTCCAAAAAGGTAAGGTAAAAGTGGCAATGGCTAGCGCCCTTTTGTCCAATAATGATTGAAGGGATTTGCGGTTATTTTGGCGAACTGGAGGGCCAAATTGCAATTTAAATCCGTAATCTATGTTATGTTTTGGTTCTGATCGATATTACATTAATTAAAATAGTCTTTGGCATGTACTCATAACGTTTCGTTCTATTTTTTATGTTCAAAAATAGTTATATTTTATTTTATCAATCTTATTTATATTTTTAATAAAGAGTTATGTTATCTCTTATTTCTCAATAATTCTTTTATTATTAGTTTATTAATATGACCCTTCTTTTTATTATTCATAATTTCTAAAAAAATATAATTATTTGATATATGTAATTAAGACACTAAAAAAATAAAAAATAAAAATAAAAAAAATAATAATACGATATACCAGAACGCCTTTTTAAGGCATTCTAGATATTTAAAAAAAGGCGTTTTAGTATATCGAATATATCAGAACGTCTTAAAAAAGGCGATCTGGTATATCAATATACTAGAACGTCTTAAAAAAAGGCGTTCTGGTATATCAATATACCAAATTTCTTTAAAAAGGCGCTCTGGTATATTCGATATACCATAACGCCTTTGTTAAAGACGTTATGGTATATTGATATACCAGAACGTCTTTAAAAAAAGCGTTCTTGAATATTGATATACCAGAATGCCTTTAAAAAAGGCATTCTGGTATATGACACTTTTATGACAAAAATGCCACCAACTTATATTCTAGAATGTCTTTTTCTGAGGCATTCTAGATTGACTGTTCTAGAATAGATTTTCTGCACTAGCCCGAGCAGAGTCGAGCCCGAGCCCAGACCCGGTCCCAGACCTTGGGCCTTGGGCAATTGGTCCGATTGGTTGGCCCAACTTGGGTGGTCCGTATGGGTGTCCTGGTTCAACCCAGGCTATCTTTTTAACAGCGTGCGTAAATGGGCTCCTGTATGTTTTCAAACCTACATAAAACTCCTGACCGTTCAGGAAAGTCATACAAATTAATGCATGTACGTTACTACCTGAACAGGTTTATGCTGCCAACTTTGAACGCCATAAAGTTGCCTTTTATGGACGTATTAATTACCCCTCAGCTGGAACCCCTTTATAAGGGTGACAGGCTCCTGTTACACACACACCTGAAAAACACGGATAACATAGAACACACAACACAGCATACTGTTTCTGCATTTTTCTTTTTCTCTCGTATCTCAGTCCAGTTCCTCCAATTCGCCGGAGATCTGGTTTCTTACGGTGTTGTTAAACCAGAGATGAAATTTATTTTATCTTTGAGGAAGAATCGCCTAAACCAAAGAGCACTACCGGGGCGATTTCGTCTTGCGATTGTTGGAAATATTTCGAGCAGAAATAAGGAAAAATGAATATCACTAAAACTGGAAAAGGAACATAAAATATTATAAAAAAGTCAAGTCGAGTATGAACTCTTTATGCAAGATGAAATTTCCCTGGTAGTGCTCTTCGGTTTAGGCAATTAAGACCCGGACCTTGGACCTTGGTCCTTGGGACTTGGGCTTTTGGACTTGGGACTTGGGTCTTGGGCAATTAGTCCAATTGGCTGGTCCAAATTGGGTGGTCCGTATGGGTGTCCTGGTTCAACCCAGGCTATCTTTTTAGCCGCGTGCGTAAATGGGCTCCTTTATGTTTTCAAACGTACGTAAAACTCCTGACCGTTCAGAAACATCATGCAAATTAATACATGTACGTTACTACCTGACCATATTCATGCTGCCAGTTTTGAACGCCATAAAGCTTCCTTTTGTGGATGTATTAATTACCCCTCAGCTGGAACCCATTTATAAGAGTGAGAGGCTCCTGTTACACACACACCTGAGAAACACGGAAAACATAGAACACACAACACAGCATACTGTTTCTGCATTTTTCTTTTTCTCTCATAGCTCAGTCCAGTTCCTCCAGTTCGTCAGAGCTCTGGTTTCTTAAGGTGCTGTTAAACCAGAGACGAAAGTTATTTTATCTTTGGGGACGAATTACCTAAACCGAAGAGCACTACTGGGGCAATTTCGTCTTGCAGAAAGAGTTCATACTCGACTCGACTTTTTTATAATATTTTATGTTCCTTTTCAAGTTTTAGTGATATTCATTCTTTCCCTATTTGTGCTCAAAATATTTCCAACAGATATTGGCCGTCAGAATTATAGTATCCTGATGGGTAAATATTTCCGTCAGTATTCGTGATGGCCCAAGTCGTTAAAAATGGCCGTCAGTACTCCTGGCGGAGATTAACAGTCAGGAATATCTGATGTCATCCTGACGGGGTTGATCGTCAGTATTACTGGCGGTTAAGTGGCCGTCAGTATTGCTGGTGGTTTGTAAGCCTTCAGCAAGTCATAAAATATACTGACGGTCCACCCGTCAGTAGGCCGTCAGTAAGGAAATTAAAATATTATAAAGTTTTCTGATATATTAATTAATAATTAAATTAAAAATAATAATATACAAATAAAATTTTAGATAATCCAAAATATATTATCCAATTATCCAATATTCCAAAATCAAAACAAATTATCCAATATTCCAAAATCAAAACAAACTATTCAAATATTAAGTATAAAGAAATTCAAAATTCTCCATCCATCTAATTATTATCACCATCGAATGTCGAATCAGTAGGAGGCTGAGTAGGATTTTGACGAGACATCACCAGGGAAACAACGACATCAATCTGTTGATGGAGCACCAACTGGGAATGCTCCTGCTCCTCGCGGATACGCTAAATGTCCTGGTTGGCTAGCTCAAGCTGCGTCTGCTGGGATTGGAGCTGCGTCTGAAACTGATGAACATCGGCGGTGGAGATGGAAGAAGTATTGCCCTTCTGAGCCTTCCCGAAGCATCCAAGGCCATAGCGTCGACCCTTCTTATTCTCGACAACCTGTAGATAGACCTCGTTCGGGTCTACCTAAGTGCCTCTATCATCAGACGACGCAGCACGCCTCTGCTCCAAAGTCCTATCATAGTCCTGATATAAACATTTTCATCTATGATGCACGAACACTCCGTTTTTGACCCTCGGGACGAGTCGGACACTCCGGGGACGCAGACACGCGCCCGACACGCCTCCGACACGTGTCGGACTCGTGTTCTATTTTTTTTATTTTATTTTTAATTTTTGACAGGGAACACGGCTCGGACACGGATCGTACATATTGGGACATAGGGAACACGGCCCCGACACATTTTTCCAAAAAAAAAATTCAAGAAATTTGTTTTTTTTCATTTTTTAATTTAATATCATTTTTTATTTTATTTGGGGTTTTATAAATTATTTTGAATGAGTTTTTAATTATCTTAGATAATTTATTGGAAATAAAAATTATTATAATTAAATATTTATAGAAAATAAATATATTAATAATTATTTATACTATAAACGTGTCCGAGCCGTGTCGTGTCCTATATTTTAAAAAATAAGCGTGTCCTCGTGTCCGTGTCGTGTCGTGTCCCGAGTCCGTGTCCGTGTCGGCGCAACTTAGATTTTCAGCTACTATTAATAAACAACTTTTAACAGATTATAAACTAAATAACTCAGATATATATAATATATAAACTTATAGCTATCCTATGGGCTTTGGGATCTGTAAATGTGTTGTCGGGGTTTCGATGATACTTCAAAAGAAAGTCGTAGTTATTGGGTTGCGTACCCGTCCGAGCAGCCTGTATATAAAGATACATTTACAATAATTTAATGAATTAATTAAATATAAAATATTTAATAATATAATTATATTCTTAAAATATTAAATTGTTATCAACTTATAATTTCGGTGGCTTGTCGATTTGCCGGCATAGACCCACCTCGGTGTTTCGCTATACCAGTTGAAGGGCCTTCGGGCTCGCTCAATCTGTTGTGCCTGGCCTTCTCAGAATTCTCTACCTCCTCAGACTTCTGAAACTCCACCAGCCATCTCTTCCAGTTCGTCTCCCCTATGCAGGAAGGTATCGTCCCATCCAGTCGATACACCTTCTTTCACTCGTATATACGACTCTTATAAGAATCCCGCATCGCTATATAGAATGTCATCTTGATGTCATTCTAATCGTATATACCTATGTCCCACCACACCAGTCCCTACAAAAGAAATACAATTAAGCAAAATAATTAATCAATTTACTTAACACAAAATAAATAAATAAATAAACAAAATTACCCTAAAACGAGGCCACCATGTCTGACGATGGCTGTCTGAGATATGCTCGAGTTTCCACTCTGCTGGGTGGATATGAGAGTCGCGTATAGTCCTCAAATAGGTCGGCAATTCCTTCGATGGACTTGGTAACATAAAAATAATAAATTTATTTCAATATGTGTAAAATAATTAAATTATATATTGAACACATAACAAAATTGATTAAAATGTTACTTACCTATTTCTATGCACGAATACCTCGATCCCTGTACTCCTGACCTCTGTACCGGGCGTGCTCCCCACCTCATCAGACGGGGTAGGTGGAACGCTATCATTATATTCTAAGTCGAAGACATCATTGTGATCCTCATGGGGTCCCGAGGATGATGAGCCGAGAGAAATTCGACGATTTTGCGGACCCCTGCCAAGCATCTAACATACAACACAGTTTTATTAATAAGTAAAATTAATTAATTATATATATGTGTGTGTGAGTGTGTGTGTGTGAGTGAGTGTGTGTTTATGTGTGTATGATTGTTCAGATTATCATTAACACTCATAAAATACTTCGAACCTCAACCCTAACTTTTATACTCATCTTCGTAGTTTGTTTGTCTTCTTCAATTAATACTAGTTCATCGCTTTCTAACTCTTCTAAATCGCTATCATCGACCAACTCGACATTTTCGTGATTGAGAGGGTCGTTTAATTGGAAGTCCACATCCTCCAATTGTATTGCAGGAAATGTTTCTACAACATCTTCTTGGAATGACTGTTGTTCAGGCACGCGAGGTTCGATATAATCCACCGTTGATTGAGCTTTCATTTTACAAGTTGCCCACCAATCTAGTTTGTCTCGCTTGAAACTCGGATACGAACTGTAGTGCACTTGAGTATCTTGGGAGGCAAGTACGAATGGCTCGTTGACTCAAAATTTTGTGCACCCCATTTTAATAAATTAATTTTAAAGCACGTTAGTTTGCTCACAAGAGTACGAGGTTACTATAGGGTGATAAGTTTGACTCGAGTCGAATCTCCCGAGGAAACAACTGTTCAGACTTTCGGATGTTTTTCTCAATTTACGAAGTAAAATACATGTATAATTGGGGTTTTGAAAAGATTGAATTGATCATTATGAACTAAAGCAATAATTAAACTAATTACTTTAAACTAGATTATCAACTACGAGCTATAATTAAACTATCAATAATATGCAACCTAATTAACGAATATAAGAGCATGAGCACAAGAAATTACCACTAAGCAATGAATCATAATAATCTAAGATTAACGAATAACTAAGCATAAATCAAATCACATAAATTAACTAAATTAACCAATATCTAATATCCAAGCATAAAAACGATTAAACTAATTATCAAAACTAGAATTAACTAAGCAATTAACTACGAACTTAACTAAGAGTTTAGAGTACTTATTGTAACTACGAAAAGCAGTAAAAAGCTCCAGCTATTCCGGAGTTTGAACGTTGATCTTGGGCGAAGAACGAATCCCGAACTCGAATTCGATGTTTTGGACGCGTTGTTCTTCGATACTTGATCTCCATCTTCAAATCTCATTATGAGATGTGTAATTATGTTTATTATCAGCTAAGATACCCTAGGGGATCGTATCTCTGGTGTCTCTCCTCAAAAATCCGAAATATGGAGGGTTTATATAGATATTAAAAGTCTTGGCGCACAAGAAACCCTAAAATCCGAATTCTGGGCCGTCGCGTCGACGGTGCGTCGACTGACGGGTGCTGGTGCTCGGCGTTGGTGCTGCCTTGGCGTGCGCGACGGCTGGGCGGGTGCGTCGACTGGGTGCGTCAACATCGACGCTTCAGCAAGTTGCGTCGACGTTGCGTCGACATCGGTGCGTCGACATCGACGCTTCATCAAGTTGCGTCGACAGTGCGTCGACGCTGCGTCGACTGACGCGGATCATGGCTCGCATCGACGGTCGCGTCAGTCGATGCGACTGCGCGTCTGCCTCCGTCTCTCTCTATATTTTGCTACTCGTTTCGCCGGAAAGCTCGTTCTCCTATTCTTGAACATCGAACTTCGTCTATTACGCGCTGAACTCTTCCGGTTACTTAGCTGTAAGGTGAAAATAACGAAATATCACCTATTTGCATCAATTACGATTAAAATACGATAAAATAAGTCAGAACTATAAAAATACAGAATTATGCTTAAATCGTCCAACTTATACCAAAAACAAATAGAAAAACGTACTAAAAAGCTAATAAAAATAAGGACAAATCTACTTTAATCAACTACCCCACGCTTTAATGGTTTGTTCGTCCTCGAATAAACGATAATTTCAAAGTATAACTAGAATGAAAATAAGTTCAAGCAAAGAGTCGTGCTATGCTACATAGATAATTTTGAAAATATAGGTACAAGTCACGCAACGTCGAACACTTGACCATTATTACATTGCCGCTTCAAAATAAAATCATGCTTCCTCACGAAGGATAATATATATAAGTACGCTCAAAAGCACTCAAGTATTTTCTGCATGGGACGTGTATACACTCAAATCATACAATTATATGCACAATAAATAAGCACAGAAAATTAATCTCTTTTCAACCGCGAATTAAGTGTGCTGTCTAAACTAAGAATCGGAAAAGGTCTTCGCGGGTTGTAACGTAAGACTCTTTGGACGGGTATGGAATATATAAGTCGTGTGGCTAACTCATGATCAAACATGATCAATAACTCACTCAACCTAACCTAAACACGAAGCAATGCGCTTCACCTCGTACAAAAGGAAAACCTCACTAAGCACTCATAACGTAGCCTTAAAATATAGGCTATTTCCCAACTCGCAAACCGTAAAACCGACTGAAAGCTCAAACCACTTAAGTATAATTGAAGCTTATAGCATGCTTATTACACAACTCTTGCCTTCTAATCATAAGGCTTCATAAAATAAACAATAAAATTCAAGCCTTAATAAGCGCGTAGGCAATTAATCAACTTATCCACCATCCTATCTTTTTCTTTTATTTTCTTTTTATTTCCCCCTTTATTATTTTTTTTTTATGGGGTATTAATTTTTTCCTTTTTTCTTTTTTTTTTCGGATGGTGGTCCTTAATTACAAAAATAATAAATTCGTAATAAAAATTTCCAAGACTCAAATAACCAATAAAAATACGAACTCCTACCCCACGCTTTTAATAGTTTAGTAGAGGTCAACTCAATAAAATCACTCATGGTTATAGGCATGGATTATTTGGCTATGATTGGCTCCTTTTGAATTTATAGTGGCTAAAATTATATGGATATGGCCGGAATAGGGTTTTATATGTGCCTTAACGTCATTTTCAAAGTCGACTACACACAGCGGTATCAAAGAGATATCAAGACTGAAACTTAATTACGTACATGCAAAGATGATAATCACTCAGGCTACTCGCTGGCTTTTTGCATGAAAATTTTTTGAATTGACGCTGCTTTTAAGGTTTTGCGAAATCGATTGCGTCCAAGTACCATTTTACAATATATAAATAATAATTTTGAAAATTTTATGCACTTATACACGCTCAAAAGACATGAACCTCAAATCAAACATAGTTAACTTCGACAGGCATGCCATACAAACACAATATAAGCGTAGAAATAGCGATCAATCACATCAGAAATATGCATTTCAAAATAAGGACATCAAATTGCACTAACCATACTCAACCCCCCTCCTTAAAAACTTGGCAATCTCCTGATTGTCATAAATATTAAAGAAAATAAGAGTATGGGAGATAAGAAAACATCCCTGAATACGATGGTCGAGTCTCTCTAAAAACGCACGTGCAATTATCCTTCGTCTTAGATCGCGTGACTAGATTGTCCCGAACAAACCTATAAACAAAAACAAACAAACAAAACATGATTGTGATCAATTGCGACGCGCAAGTGCCCGGTGGCACGTCTTTTTGGATTTGAAACGGCCGGATTGCGGCCAACGTCGTAAATGGCTGGGCTGCAGCTCATCAACAGGTTGCCGGGCTGCGGCTAACTTGGGTCGGATTGCGACCTCGATCGAAGAAATCATCGTAATCCATGATTACTGCGGTAAGCGGTAGGTTCAGTGGTTGATCATTATCGTTAACGCCTCGAGTGGAACTAGCGGTAAGGCCTTGCGGTAGCGAGCTTCCGTTATATAACCATTGTCCAGAATAGGTAATTTATCATATTTTCTGCAAATCAACACAAACATAAACGTACCACGGCAATTGACACAATAAAAAAAAGACAGAAATAAAATAAAAGAAAATAAAACGAAAATAACCAATGCTTGGGTTGCCTCCCCAGAAGCGCAACATTTAACGTCATATGCTCGACGCAATTGCTTGATCAATTTCTAGCTCGTGGTGGGTCCACGAACTCCTTCTTGGTACAATCACGATTCTTCATATAATCCTTGAAATAAGGCTTAAGTCGATGTTTGTGGACTTGGAATCCCGTCTTTGCACTTTCATCGTATAGAGTGGCGACTCCATACTCATCCATCTCCCTTATTAAAAACGGTCCACTCCATGCGACTTCAAACTTGGTTGGATCAAACTTACGAACGGAATTATACATCACTAGTTGACCAACTTTGAACTTCTCGTTAAAAACTTCGTTCGACTTCTTCTTCTTCTTTGTCCAATCTTTGCTATTAGCCTCGCCCTTTTTCTTCGTACGTTTAAAATTCTTGTAGGGATCGAGGGAAACACTTCTTGAACGATTATGCGGCGGATTCGTCTCTTCTCTTGGCGCAAACTTCGAACGGTCTCGTTGTGGTCTCAACTCCACTTTTGGCTCGTTTTTAGGCACGTCAAACTGCACGGGCAATCCATCATCAAATGCCTCTACATTATCAAACTCTTCAATCGTGCCGATGCTCAAGAGCTTATTCACGCAAGAATCTACTAAATCAATAGTAGAACAATCGTTCTTAACAAACGATGCAGGACTCTTGTAAAAATCTTGAAGTGAAAACGTCACCACTTCGCCCAATACGGACATAGTCACCCTCCCCTCGTTTACATCGATCACCGTACGCGTTGTAGACATGAATGGGCGTCCTAACAAAATGGTGTGTTCTCGGTTCTCGCTTTGTACGTCACCAATATCCATAATGAAAAAATCGATCGGAACTACTAGCTTGTCTACTTGTACTAAGACATCCTCCACAATCCCCAAAGGTAGCCTTATTGTTCTATCCGCCAATTGTAATTTTATCGTGGTCGGCTTTAGCGGTCCTAGGTCAAACTCCTTGTAAATTGAGTGGGGCATCAAATTTATGCTAGCGCCAAGATCGAGCATCCCTCTTGCCGTTTGTCCATTCCCGAGAGAAATAGTTACGCAAAAACTCCCGGGGTCCTTCTCTTTGGGTGACAATGGTTTCTTAAATATATCACCAACGTTTCTTATCAAAGCCACATGTTGACTTGTAGCCAAACGCCTTTCCTTTGATGCTAGATCCTTGAAAAACTTCACAAATGCCGGAATTGTCTTTATCACCTCTAGCAGGGGGAGGTTAATATTAACATTCTTCAGTAAATTGTATAACTCCATGAATTTTTTATTCTCCTTTGCTGGACGTAGGCGACTTGGGAATGGAACATGATCATAAACAGTCAACTTCCTTGGTGGTGCATCGATGGAGTCTTCAGCCGCTGTCGAGTTCTTTTTCTTCAATGGCCTCGGAATATTTGGATTTGAAGATTTATGCATTAGATCGGTCGACTTGGTTGCATCTACTTGTGGTTGGGTTTCGGCCTCCCTTTTGTCTTCCTCCTTTTCTAGCTCGATGTCATTATCCGCTACATTTCCGCTTCTCAGCACATGAATAACCGAGGCTTGTTCCGTTTGTCTTGGAAGAGTATTGTTCTCCTTCTTCAATGATACCATGTCAGTTGCCAATTGTCCTACCATTAACTCCAATCTTCTTAGTCCTAACGAATTTTCAAGAGTGCTTTTAGCCATTTCATCCATCATCGTTCTCAATTCTTTCATATCGTCTCGAACTCCCTTCATTTCCTCCTGAACATGTGTGAGGTCGTCTCGGTTCCGAATAGTTTCGGCAACTTGGTTCTGTTGCCAGACTAAAAGTTAATCAGTCGACTGAGCAGGTGTTTGCATGTGTGGTGGTCTCTGCCCCGAATGTTGTTGATTCGAATAGTGCTGRATGGCRTTGACGTCCCCTCRTTGTTCGTTKTTGAAYGGGCACATATYGGCTAAATGTTCGGGGGATCYGCATTGGTGACACATCGCATTAGTCTTCTTCGAAGAGGCCTTGCTTGCCCGCTCGRCCTTCCAAGCTGCCAATTTCTCCTCAAATATCTCTTCGCACTTTGCTTTGACTAATCTTCCATCATCTAAGTCAGGATCAGGGATGGAAATCTCATTAACTTTTAATTTACGAGGCCGAGAGTTGGTTTCTCTAGATTTTTCACTCAGTTTCTCCAATACTCGTTTTGCCTCGCGGGCCGTTAAATCACCAAAATCTCCTCCTGCTGCTATTTCAACTTGGCTCTTCCCCATGGGCGACAAACCATCAAAGAAAAACTGGTTAATTATCTCGGGGGAATAGCTATGATGGGGGCATGCTTGTAAGAGTGATTTGTAACGCTCCCATGTTTCATGAAATAATTCTCCCTCCACTTGTTCGAAGTTAGCAATCTGCCTCCGAATTTGCCCCGTTATTTGTGCCGAATAGTATTAATTTAGGAACTTCTCGCTTATCATCTCCTAATCAGTCAATGACCTTAGTTCTAAGGACAGTAACCATGTCTTCGCCTTGTCCTTCATGCTATAAGGGAAACAAATCATTTGCATCTACTCCCGGTTTAGGCCATGACCTACAAATCTGCCTACTTCATCGATAAAGTAGTTCAAAAATGCTAAAGGGTCTTCGTGGGCATTTCCGTGAAAAGTCAGAAGTAAATTAATTTGATGCGGTTTAATCTCTACTTCCCTTGCAGTCGGGCCAAGAACAATTGCAGACCCATAAAGCACAACCTTCGGGCGTGCCAAATCTCGTAGTGGAGGCACTTGGGGGCGTCTCGGTGCTCTCTCTCGGTGATAGGCAGCCTCATAATTTCCTTCGTAATCTTGGTCATTGAACCATTCATCTACAAACTCTCGTCTTGGGATCGGTCCTTCAGGATAACCTTCATGCACTTCTTCATCATGTTGAGCATTCCTTCCTCTGTTTCCTTGTCGTAGTTGTGGCGGGGCTTGATTGTTTGGTGGTTGATTGTGACCTCCAAGGTATCGTGGCTTGCTTCCATACTCTCCCCGATGACTTTGGAAAGGTA
>BMAC01000778.1:243530-265931 GCA_014905375.1 Phtheirospermum japonicum
TATAAAAATACGGAATTATGCTTAAATCGTCCAACTTATACCAAAAACAAATAGAAAAATATAATAAAATACTAATAAAAATAAGGACAAATCTACTCTAATCACAAATAAAAAAAGTGCTTTATGCAGTTGATCATGAATGTATTCCTTTTCATAGTGGCCAGGACTTGGACTCACCACATATCAATTGATAATAGAACTCGAAGGGGATATATTCCCCTGGTTGCAGACAGCACTTGTGTAAGATGATTTGTTTCCATAACACACTCTCTATAATTACATACTTCCCAAGAAATGCACAACCTACACCATTCTCCATACAAATATACGTAGTGGTCTATAAATGCACAAGGAAAAAACTAAGATAAAAGGCAGCAAGACAACATCTTATCCTACTGAGGGTATTACCTAAATTATAAATTCCACTAAGAAGAAATGGCCAATGTGTACCCAATATAACCCGTAGATCAGGAAGAATGCCTCTACAGAGGTCAATGGACCGAGGACGTCAAAAAGTTTTTCATCAGCTTATTGGTTGACCAATGCATCCGTGGTTTGTTCAAGCCCGGGCGGTCAAACACTACGTCCATTCAATTCTGCGTTGACATGTTCCATATTATTTGTAGAGTTTTAGTGGTTTTTAAATATATCAACGGGTTCATGGCTTGGTATTATCGGGATTCGATTCAATTGAAGGTTTCAATGTGTTTGTAGCTTTGAAAAGTAAAGGAAAATGAAAATAAAACAATTAAACTAACTAAACTATCCTAGAAATGGAAATAACAAGTTGGTCGGATGCCTCGGCGTATTCCTCAAATAGAAAATGCAAAGTAATAATGAAAATAATCAAGAAAATGTAATGTTTCACCAAGTACAAGCATGCAAGCACAAGGTACAACTATGCATAAAATACTAAATAATGCAAATAAGCAAAAATTGAAAGCATGAGTGTAAAGAGCAATGGAAATTTACGTCAAAGTTTAAATCTTTACGAAAAATAACAAGCAACAAAGAGTAGATCTAGGATTTAAGCATGAAACAAAGCATGAAAATAAGAATCAAAATAAAGCATATGAAAGAATTGAAATCAAGATGATCTAAGACTCGATCTATGATCTAGATGTGTCACTCATCTAGATTCCATACCCAATTCTTAATATCTAACATGAATTCAAGGTGCTAAGACAAAAGGCATAAAATGAAGAACAAGCATGAAAATGAAGAACAAAGCATGGAAATAAAGCATAAAACATGAAATTGAAAGGAAACTTACTTGAATTAATAAATGAAACAAAGCTTGAATTTAATTTCATCAAAAGTAAGAATCCAAGGGAGTACTTTGATTCATCTTGATCTTACAAATCCAAGGAAAAAATTGAATATTAAATCTAGAGAGAGAAAATTATCCCAACCCCAAGATTGGGTTGGGAGGAGGTGTTTTTCAAAAACGAGAATTGCAGTCTATTTATACTAGATGTAATTGGGTTTAAATTGGCCAAAATAGCCCTTAAGGCTTGAAATCCCGATTTTGACCAAGTTTGACCCGGGGGCACCTTCCTAGACCCATGGCTAGCCCCTTGGCACAATTTGACTCAAGGTGGCTCGAACATGGCTCGCATTTGGCCGAGGTGGCTCGGCCATGGCTGAGCCCAGGCGCGCATGGGCGCTGGGGGTCGGCAGCTTGCGTGCGGGTGTGGGCCTGGGCGTCGGGGCTGGCGAGTGCTTGGCGACGAGTGTGGCAAGCGCCTGGCGCTGGGCGTGGCGAGCGCTGGCGTGAGTTCTGGCAAGCGCCGAGCGCTGTTGGCCTGAGGTTGGGCGCAGGATTTGGCGAGCGCCAGCGGTAGGCGCGCGGTCTCGGCAGGCGCTGTCAGCAACATGCGGGCGCTGCCTGCCGGGAGCTGTCGGTAGCTGCGCGCGCTGCGCGCGCGGGCGTGCTTGGTGCGCCTGGCATGAATTCTGGCGAGCATTTTGGAAAGCGCGCTACACTTGGCGCCTATTGTGGCGAGTTGTGGCGACTTGTGGCTAGTATTCCAATATGTTGGCCACTTTTGGAGCTCCTTCTTGGCGTCAAGTTTGGCTAGTGCTGGCTTGCCTTGGCTAGTAATTTGGCCTTAAATGCCTTTACCTATGAAAATAGGAATTTTTGAATTATAAAAATCCAAGGATTTCACCAAACCTCAAATTAATTGAAGCCATTTAACCCAATTCAACATAAAATTAACAAGAAACACGAAAGTCAATAAAACGAGAAAACAAACAAAAAAACCTAACGAAATATGATTAAAAACTACTAAAATCAACATAAAATCTTAATTAAGAATACGAGAAAAACACCACAATTACATGCAAAACAAATATCGAATTTGGTATGGACCTTAGCTACGCTTACTGTATCGATAGGCTCAGCGTGCTCCAGAATCGATAATGAGTGTTCCGTTGGATGCTGCGCCAACGCGGGGTGAGGCAATGCAACGAGTCGGACATGATGAGTGCACCATATGAGGTTTGGGAGGCCATGTTTGAGGTTTGTTTAGTTCGGTTGAGCAAATTTTTTTCCTATCCAGATTTTCTATATTTTAATTGGTCAATAAGTCACTGACCCACATCTTATTTACGTGTTTGTAATAGAAAGAACCCTTTTACATAGCCTACCAAGTGTCGGGTGATCCGAATTAGGACGATTTGCAAATTATCTTTGATGGATTGTTTAATTCATCACCGACCCCAAATGATCTCGTCATCAACGTTTCCTCTCAGGATGAAGACTGTCTGTTGGCTGCCCAGCCTCCTATCCCACCACGGGTTCCTCATCAGAATCCCATCAACATCATTGAATCCGAATCAAAAGACGACAGATCTTTACGTAAATTATGTGAGGAACTAGCTGGAGGATCTGGTTAAACGTCTGAAAGTTCTGTTAATCAACCACTGCCATCTCCTGGATACCAAAGTATTTCATGTGTTTCTGGAAATATGACTCCCGCACCGCTACGCCGTCCACCACGTCGGTATGTTCCATCCCCGTGCAAAGGGTCGAACACGTTTGACGGCTAGGTGCCCATTTGTTTGTGTACGTCGTGTGAGGTTAAGATCGTTGCTCTTGTAATTTGTGATTTTCGTTGTTTCCATTTCGCATCGTTGTGTGTTTGCTAAACAAATTAAGTTTGTAAGCTTGGACAATTTTCCAATCGACGGCCCATGCTACAATTAACCTATGTATAATCAAGTATTAATATGAAGCAATGTCTTTGTATTGTCTTTAGGAACTTTGTTGGACTTACTTCACATGTATTTTATTAAGGGTCCAAAATTTACCTTGGCATAATAATATTGTCTGGACTATTAAATGAGATATTACAAAGCGGTTTAACAAACTAAAACTATAAAGAAACTAAAATACTCATGATATTGGCCGATGGAAATCCGTCTTTGATACAATGAAAACTTGGAAATCACACCACGACCTAATCGGAGGTAGACGGCAAAAGTACTGGTACAAGAGGGGAAAAACTACACTTGGTACTATGATTTAACCCTATTACAAGTCGGACCTCGCACATGCACTAACATAGAGAAGCAAGACAACTAAGATCTTAAGTAGAACTAAAACATTAATATTTTCACAATCATTTTACAATATAACGAAGAAGAGAAATATCCCTTATGAGAATTGCGAGAATCATTCAATGACGGTGGACTTCGCATCATCATCGTCCTCGTCGTTGGCTTGAGGTGGCTCCTCATCTGATTCCATCGCACCTACGACTTCGTCAACCCAAGCGGGATCATAGTCTACCTCCAAATCATCGTCGTCTGTTGATATGTTGTCCTCCTCGTGGTCGGACATGTTCTCTTCCTCGTCCGACGCATCGCTCTCGTCAATTATCAGAGGATTGTCCCGGCTGTATCCCAGCGAACGATGGTTCCGGTTCAGCCATGGCCAAAGGTTCCGTGCTCGCTGATTCCCCGTCCTCACCATCTCTGCAGCCTACAAAATTTATTAGACATATCCAATTAATACTGCAAATAAAGTGTAATGAGATAATGCAGATCTACGAGGGAAAAAAGAGGTTTCTCACACCAGATTTCTCCTTATTCCTATCCTTTGTGTCGTTGAAAGTATGGAAATGATCTATGTTTTGTGAAAGGAATGTTCCTTTTGTAGACAAAAAAATTAACCAGTGTATTTACTAGCCTTAGTAGTTCAAACCTACCCACGTCTGTTGGAAAGACATCTACCTACCGTAATTGGTGCTCACTAATTAAAATATAACAACAAATCTACGGCATCAACTATCCCCAGAACCAATGAGTGAAAAGGAGGGTGTTTGCAGCATTAATGGCTCAAAGTCAATGATGCATATGCCCCAATAAACGTCCCATGCATTGCAATTTGTTCTGTAGTCATTTAGTTTTAGCAATGATCACATTTCAAAGTTTTCATAAAGAGCATTAAATTAGAATAACATCTCTAAATATATCTTATGTACTCATTTTGTTTGGTTTTAATATTGGTTTCCATTTTATTTCTGAACTGATCACGTATCAAAATTTCCATAATCAAATTATCAAGAAATTAAGGAATTTACATATGTAGACCTATTATACATGTACATCTGAAATCAACATTTATAATATATATCAGTTAATAATTATTAGGACATTACATATGTTCAATTGGGGCTGGTAGAAATCTCACAATAATTAATGATTTTCAATTGAGCTGGTGTCAGTTTGTTCAAATTGATTTTCGTGCAGAGGAGGCCAATTAAATTTTTGAACAATGTTAGGGGTGATTATGTAGGTTTTTGATTTCGAGCTGGTGTTCTAATTCAATTTCCAACTTTGGCTGGGTGTCCATGTGCAATTTCTAATTTTGGTTGGGGGACCAATTTGAATTTCCAGTTTTGGTTGGGTGTGATTATGTAAATAAAAGATTTTGGTTGGGTGTGATTACGTAAACCAAATATTTTGGTTAGGCCTCCAATTTAATAACCAAATTTGGCATGTTGATGGAATTATATAAGTAGGAGAACTTTGTATAACATCATCATCATCTGTGGGAATGCATCAACTGTATGATTTAAAAATACAGAAACGAAATAAATACTTTGATGACAGGATCCCCTGCGTTTGAAATATAAACTACATTAAACCAATATTCAAGGTGCAAAGCAAACCAGAAATTCATGGTGCAAAATCATACAGAACACCGATTTAAAAAGATGGAAAAATAAAGTCATAACCAAAAACAATTTTTCCATTATTTTTTTGGACTTCATCTGCAACAACAACACGTGCTTGAATGCGGAAATACCCCACTACAAAATATTGATTTCCATAAGGACCGCGACCAGAGAATGAAATCTAAAGCCGTCCATCGAGCAACATCCTCACCATCACCGCTTTGTTATCTTCATCCAGACTGAAAAATAGGTCCGCGTCATCATTATTGGTGCAAAGCTTCTTTGACACGACTATTTTTTGCTCCACCGTTAGGAAATTCATCGAGGCCAAAGCATCAAACACAGACGTCCTCAACTGCTACACACCGTTTTTTTGGCATCCTCCTGAAATTAATAAATTATTTTTTAAAACCAATTAATACCCTGACATTGGAAAAAAAACCGTCCGCAACGGCTACACACTTTCTATTTTTCTTCGTATGAATACATGTATATGAATGCAAGAATAATAAGTGTGCATATATGTGTAGTCAGAATATGGATAAAAATACATGGAAATATAAGTGTGCAATTATATATATCTATTTCTCCCAATTTTGAATATATATGTATATTCAAAATCTCTCTCTCTATATAAATATAAGAATATATATTATAATATATATATATATATATATATATATATATATATATATATATATATATATATATAAACACATACACACACACACACATATGCCCGTACCTTCACAAATTGATTCCAGTGCGCGTCGTCCTTCACTCCAACGGTGTTGCTTGTGTCATTCCAAGAGAAACTCGACCTGGCAAGCATCATAGTCAAGGACCCATAGTGTTTCTTCCACATGTGAATCTTGGAGCTTATGTCCGTACCCGGGAATGCTCGCGCTATGTGCTGTTCCAGTATATGAGAGTACCCGGACCTAAAGCCATTGTTGCACTTCCATCCACGGACAACGAGATCTTTAGCCCATTTTCCAGCACTTTTTCCTTGTCCGGAGTCCAGACACGTCGTGTGGCCCTTGGTTGCGTGCACTTCCCCACACTCGCAAGCGATTCCATAGAGACCTAAAAATGGAAAAAAATCATATAATTTTATTATTCCAATCATACAGGCAATGACAAACCCAAAAAGAAAATATATAATCATAGCAGTAATGGCCGCAATCACGACAAACATCCCACTCATCAACTTGGAGCACAAGAATTCAATAAACAAATGATGTAAAATCAATCACATGAGTACAACAATGAATAAGTTTGTTAACACGTGCAGTCATCACATAGTAAATTCATAGATATAACTAAAGACATAGTCCAGGGCATGAAAAATAAAAAAAAAAGAAAAAAGAAAAAGGAAAACATCATAGTAGTGCAAGTTCCAACAATTTTCCTAAACCCAAAATTCAACATCATAGGCCTCTCCACTCGTTGTACATATTCAAAGCCATTGAATCCCTAAAGTTCGTCCACTCGTCAGTAGGTTGCACTTGATCAACGTACTCGAGATGCTGTTCCTGTGTGACATCGTTCGCCTCATGGAGTTCTTCTCCTTCCAATGGGTCAACCACCATTGCCGAACGAATATAATTCTGCAGGAGAGCACAATCCATGATGATTCAATTTTGTGTGCGAATGGGGTAGAAGGCGCTACTACGAAGAATTGCCCATCTTTGCTTCAACAATCCAAAAGAACGCTCGATTACATTTCTTGATTTTGCATGCCTTAAGTTGAACAATTCTTCATAATCTGGGGACCCGATGGACCGTTCGACCACTCTTTAAAATGATACCTAACCCCTCGATATGGTGCTAGAAATCCAGGCCCGTTCGCGTACCCACAGTCACACAAATAGTAATTACCTGGAAAACCATAAATTAGTAAATGAGGGTGTTTGTAATGCAATTATAATCACATAGTTTGGTTTGTCGTACCAAAAGGCACTCTAAGCCCATTAGGCCTACAGATTGCATCACGAAAGATGCGACTGTCGGCCGCCGAACCCTCCCAGCCACTAAGTACGTATATAAACTTCATGTTTCGATCGGAGACGCCAAGTACGTTTACGGCTACTCCTCCTTTACGAGTTCTGTAACGAGGCTGATTGGTCAGTGGGACCCGTACCGAAATATAAGTTCCGTCTAAGGCGCCTAAACAACCCTGCATACAATAAATAATTGCACAATAATCGATGACGTGCGCCGCTGAACTAAACTAAAGAATGCAAATACACATACATTTTGTTGATTTTGTACAGTACATGAGCCCAATTAGTACCTTAAACCATCTCCATGTTTTATTGGTACAAGTTTCGGCAACTGGAGTCAGTTCAGTAGCTAATATAGTGTGCAATCTAAAGACGGCATCAAGGACACGATTGAAATTTATACTAATAGTGCTGCCCGACCTCAAGATATTGAATTTCAATGTCCGATTTTTCTTATGATGTGCTAGTACCGACAAGAACATCACTACTTGCTCAGTGATCTGCACATTTCGAGAATGGACTAAATCGCCCACATCTTCGAGTAAGACACATAGCCTACCAAATGCATTCCTATCCATCCGTAGATTCTCAATGCACGTCGTGTCGTTCACATCGATTAGTCTTCTCATCAAGTCTATTTGCTCGGGCAGCCTGTCAGCCATTTTGTAGTGAACGATTCCACGTGCTCGTTGTCGTCGATTTCGTGGTGCAGTAATTGAACTCATGTACAAATTAATCAGAATAAAAAATAACTTCACGAGACTAACAATTTCCTCAACAATGACAGCCAACTGTACATCTTCGTTTTCACTGTCCATCCTACGTTCGAAAGTTCTATGGAGAATACGAAAGTCAATTAAACTTCCACACAGTTCGGAAAGATGAATGTATGAGCTCGTTTTTATATACAGTGAGACATAAACACTGACACAGTGGTAGAACTAGAACAAACACACGTCAGCAGTGAAAGTGTATGCAACAGCTGGTGTCGCCATCCGAAAATGAACAGATTCACACGCTGAACTAAATCGAACACAACACACACATAAATGGTGTCCACAAGAAATTAATTGCGAGAGACAACAAATTGGCAGTCAAAAGTGTATGCAACAGCTGGTGTCGCCATCCGGACATGAACACACACACACACACACGCTGAGCTTAATCGAACACAACACACACGGAAATGGTGTCCACAAAAAATTAATTGCAAGAGACAACGAATTGGCAGTCAAAAGTGTATGCAACAGCTGGTGTCGCCACCCGGACATGAACACACACACACACGCTGAACTAAATCGAACACAACACACACAGAAATGGTGTCCACAAAAAGATTAATTGCAAGAGACAATAAATTGGCAGTCAACACATGTATATATGAAGTTTGTTACCTTTGATAGTGGATTGATGTTCAATTTCACTCAATTATGCAGCCGAAATTAAACCCGTCGCAGAAATAATGCAAGAAATTGGTTGGACCAGTAAACTAGGGTTCTTGAGACACGAGCGGGTATCTATGGAGGGGCACTCGTAATTTAGTCTGCACACAAGGGTGCATCTGTCAATAATTATTACTGTTCAGGGAGAAAATTGTAATTTTGGTTACCGGTTATAAATCAGATTATTAAATCCATTCCCTTGAGCCTGAATTTTTGTCATGCCAAAACAGAATAATCTACATGCCAGTAAATTTATCACGGGCTGCTATCGTGTAAACTGAACACGGGATAGTATGAGATATCCGGCCCTATCCCGTGATATCATCTCAACCGAAAGAGGCCTATGTCTTCTATGACACTGTCTCATGATCAAATCTCCCACACATTCTCGTCATTAGTTTCCCCTTGGATGCACTTGTTTGTCCAATTATGCTTTGAATAATTTAATATAATGTTTACTTAGCGACCTTCAATGTTATTATGATGCCAACTACTAACATCACTTATGGTACTCACCGTAAATAATATATCGGCTCCTATATCGAATAATTACATCTAGGATACGTATAATAATACAATAATACTATTGAGTTGCATTAGTAGTGCCAGCAGCACCATAGTGTTTCTGTATCCCCTAGCTTAGTAGCTTGTTTTTGAACAAGACGTTCCTTTTTTTTTTTTAATTCAAAATATATCTAATTCTATTACCGCCAAATTTATGCACACGTATCCATCTCGTCTAACATGGATGATGGCATATGCCTGAACACGCAAATTTAGCAAACTCGCGAACACAATAGTTGACGATTTATCTCAAAACCTTCAACTTTTCTGGCATTTCTGTTCACGCTCACAATTCAATTTCCCCTCAAATCTGAAATCTCTCTCTAATGATGCTCGCCGCATCCATGATTTCTGACCATTTTCAAAGTTTCAATTTTCGGATTATAAGTTGATTTTCAGGCATCCTCTTATTAATAATACCCAAAAATTGCTTAGGCCAATTATTTCTTTGGTTTTTTCTGCTTTTAATATTCATCTCCGTTTCATTTTTTCCATTTCCGATGATGATAAAAGGGGCTGGATTTCTAGGGTTTCATATTATGCCCTAATTCTTGCCCCGCCTCAATTCGTCATTCTCCCTTCATTTTCTTTATTTTATTTTATTTTTTTGTTTTTTGGATTTGGATTTCTTGTGTTTTTGGGTTAATTTTTGCCTGGTAGTGGAAGGTTTAATTAGATGGGAAGCGTGATTGGAGGAGAAGTGAATTCGAATTATTTGTTGGGTTCGCTGCAGCTGAATTTCTTTGGATGCCCATTTGGGTTTGGGTCCGACATAACCTCATATTCCGTGGCCTGTGAAGCTTTCTCCGATCGCCTCCTGTAAATCGAATCGTAATTGTATAGTTTGATTTTCCCTCTTTGCCCAAAGTTTTTTGTGTTTTTTATTTTCTTTTTGATATGTATTGTGCGAATAATGAGTACTGGATTGAGAAACTGGAAACTAAATCTAAAATGGAGACTGGCGGATCTGATGTTGTAGAAAAATCCCCTGACGGACGTTATCTTCGGGTATTTTTTTTTTAATAATCCTACTTAACTTTTTGGGTTTTGAAGTATTTGAATTGTTATCTGTGATGCAACTTTGTTGGCTCGCTTTTTAAATCGCATTATTGGGTAAGTTTGTGAAAATATTTCTGAATCATTTTTAAGATTTGACAATCGTTATTAGTGAATTCATAGAGCGCATGAAGGACACATGTTTTTATGCATTGACAGCAGTGTAATGTCAGAAGTTCAAGGAATGCCCTTGTATGAATTATTGGAGGTTTAGCGTCATTTGTCTCTTTACATAAAATATTAGTTTGTTATTTTCTGTTGTGTACTTGCTGTAAAAATATGAATATTTTTGTCACCATTTTTCCAAATTCAATTTGGGAAATCTTTATCAATGGAGACAAAAGAATAATGTTTTAGAAGTTTGGAATTCATTTGCAAGTGTGGATTATCCCAATCTCCCCTCCAACCCCACCATTATCCACAGGAAGTGATTAAAATTATGCTAACAACGTGTGGCGCTCTATTTACTGACGCCTACGAAGTTCCTCTAAGTTCAATCTGTGAAGTGCATCATATACGATGGGTCATTTTTCTTATATGTGATTTTTCCAGCATGTTAGTTTGAGCCTTTATTTCTTAATCCTCTTACATTGGTTGTCTTATTACCATTTTCTTTTTCTTTCTTCAGTATAATGAAATCCTGGGGAGAGGAGCATTCAAGAATGTGTATGCTTCCTAGACCATCTTCTGTTTTCGTTTTTCCATTCATTTTCTTGGATGTTTTAAGCAGAACTATGGTTTGCCTGTCAACATTTACTTGTGCTTGTTTTTGTTTGCAGTTACAAGGGCTTTGACGAAATCAACGGCATAGAAGTTGCTTGGAACCAAGTCAGTATTGAGGATGCGTTGCAGTCACCTGAACATCTGGAGAGGTTATATTCTGAGGTTCATCTCTTAAGGACACTGAAACATGAAAATGTCATTAGGTCATATGCCTCTTGGGTGGACGACGGGAACAAAACTATAAACATGATCACTGAGCTGTTCACTTCTGGAAGCTTGAGGCAGTTAGTTCTCTCAATTCTGGCAGCTTGTTTTTTTAATTTTTTTTTTCCCTTTTAATTTACTTATTCAAAGATTGTGTTTCCTCCTCGTTTAGGTATCGTAACAAACATAAGAGTGTTGATATGAAAGCTATCAAGAACTGGGCCAGGCAGATTCTTCGGGGTTTAGACTATCTGCACACTCACAGTCCTCCCGTAATTCATAGAGATCTGAAATGTGATAATATTTTTGTGAATGGGAATCACGGAGAAGTAAAAATTGGAGATCTTGGATTGGCAACAATAATGCAACAACCTACGGCCAGAAGTGTTATTGGTAGTCGTTCGACTTGAATTTCTCTTTTACTAGGCCACTATTTTCTTCTATATATCTGATTTATTATATTATTTTTCCCACAGGTACACCTGAGTTCATGGCTCCAGAACTTTACGAGGAGGAATACAATGAGCTGGTGGATATTTATTCTTTTGGGATGTGTATCCTAGAGTTGGTTACCTGTGAGTACCCATACAGCGAGTGTAAAAATCAAGCACAGATATACAAGAAGGTCACCTCTGTAAGTGTTACCAACTAACTCATTGTTATATCCTAGTAAGAATATGCATCTCTTTCACATTGATGGAATAAACGATTCTCTTATTTGATAATAAAAAAATATAGGGCATAAAACCGGCTGCTCTGGGTAAAATAGTGGACCCTGAGGTGAGGCGGTTCATAGAAAAATGTCTGGTTCCAGCATCTCAGAGGTTGAGTGCCGCCGAGCTTTTGAAAGGGCCTTTCCTATATTCCGAAAATCCCAAGGATGATACCTGTGACCCTCTGCAGTTAACCGACTTTACACCCAAATCGATGAACTCAGTAAAGTCTGACTCTCCTTTCATGGATGTAGACCCTTGTTCCAGAATGCTATCTGGTAGCACTTGCTGTGAAAGCATGACAGGAACTTCCATGTCGACCCTCGAACTGCACAGATGTAACGATAGGAATGAGTTTGCCTTGAAGGGGGAAAAGTTTGATGGTCGTTCGATTGATCTAACTTTGCGGATTGCTGACTATTCTGGTGTGTAAATTATATTTTTTTCCCACAGTATGTTTATTTTATCCCATACTATAAGATATATTGTCCGTAATCAAATTAAATATAAAACCACAGGTCGTGTGAGGAATGTTCACTTCCCATTTTATGTTGATGCTGATACTGCATTATCAATTGCTGCGGAGATGGTCGAAACACTTGATTTGTGCAGAGACGATGTTGTTTTCATAGCCAATTTGATAAACAGCTTAATCTCGCAGTTTATACCCACTTGGGGAATGCCATGTGGAAATTTGCGTGGATCGAGGAGTGAGAAGTTTTTGTCAAGTAAACTTTGTTCGAATGGCATTAATGGCAAAGAGGTGAGCGAGAGAGGCATGTATTCGGAAATCACCAGATTAAAGAATAATAGTGCCACTGAATCAGTTGGAGCATTATCCCAACACACTTGTGCATCGGCTTCAGATGTTATGCGCAGCAAAGACTGCCGATTCAATGATTATGGTGTTGAATCAATGGCAACACCGATGAGCCAGAGTGTGAGGAATTCAGGAACCTCCTATACAGGTTCGTGGATTACTGCGTCGAGCGATATGAGCTTGAGCATTTCATCTCTTTCTCTAACGGACAAAGAGAACGATCATTCATGTGATGATCTGAAGGTGGAGCTCGATGCGATTGATTTGCAGTATCAACTGCGTTGTCGGGAACTTATGAAGATGAGGGAGGCCGCTGTCGAAAATGCCAAAAAGAAGTGGATAATGAAGAAAATTTTTGTCCTTTAATATATGAACTTCCAGCTTATAAGGATTTTTGGGGTTGAGAATCTTGTTTGTTTTTTTCTTGGTTACTCCATGTGTTTTCTTTTGTTTTGTGGGAATGTGAAAATTTTATTTGTTTGTTTGGTGAAATTTCATTAGATAATGGATAAATGAATTTGGTTTGTCTGTGATCTTGGTTTGCTCAAATTGTAGGTATTTTAGGATACAAATTATGAAATCCATTTTGACGACGTGTTATCTCATGTTCAATCCATATCTGTCATCTTTGCATACTTTCTAGGAAACAACTTGCTCTCCGAGATAAATTAATTCTCTTGGTAGAGTTGTTTATTCACTTAATGTTCAACCCATATCTATCACCTTTGCATACTTTCTAGGAAACGGCTCTCGCTCTCCTAGATAGATTCTCTATGTAGAGTTGTTAATTCACTGTTCCAGAAGGCGCTAGGAAGTAGATTAGATTGAGGCATAGGCCTTGAGCGAATAGAATTAGATGAGGTCTAATCAAAACAAAAAAACAAGGGCAAGTGTAGTCTAGATGGGAGCCTTTAGACAATGCTGGTATTACATATCTCGATGTGGTACCCCGTTGCATATTATTTCTGATAACTGGTCTGGCGAAGAAGGGAAATAAGAGGCTGACAAAAACGCGAAGGTTAAAAGATAAAATAATCTGAATTGGAATTGTAAAATTTCTATTTTTCCTACTTTACACCTAATTTTTAGTATTCCATTGAATAAAGTAAGCTAAATAAGGTTGTTTTTTAATCTTTTTGTGGAATTCTAACTTTTACGAATGAAACATACCTAGCTTTTATGTACGAACGAAAATAGAAAACATATCTAGTCTCTTGGGAATGGGGAGTATAAAGAGAAGTTTCTTTTTTTTTTTAATTAATTAATTTATATTTTTATCCTGAACTCCACCCAATTATACTTTGACTCGCAATCTTTCCTTTTTCTTTTTCGTACACTTTACCTTCTAAAATTGCGCGTGTTTACTTTATCTTCTTGACCATTTTTCCGGCGCAAATTATTTTCGAAAGAAATTTTCGCGCAATTGAAGAGCAAAATTGACCTTCCATGCATAAATTTTCAGCATATCGTGAATAAGAGTTATATGAAAGAATAATTTTTTCCCTTCAATTGTGCAAAATATTTCGCCAAAAACAATTTTCGACAACAATTTTTACCCAAAAATAACTTAAGCAGGTAAAATGTAAAGAAAACAAAGTTAGAGATAAAGTGTTAAATTGTAAAGAAAACAAAGTTAGAGATAAAGTGTTAAATTGAGTGGAGTTTCGAAGCCAAAGAAAATAAAAACTTTTCTCATTATAAAATTTTCACACTAAAATGCATTTTAGTGCAATAAAGTGTTGCAATCAAACAAGTCATAACAACTGAACTCAATAAACTTAATCCGATCCTCCCAATCAACATTACCCCAACTTTGCTTTTGCGCTTATCCCAAAAGGCCTTACACAGATGGAGATAAAATCCACACTTGTAAACTCATGACCATCTACATGATTGACTGATGTTGGACTTTGGTTGCCTTCTCAACCAACAATTCAATTATGATTATGCTAAAGTTCCGAGATTAAATCAGGGGAAAAAAAAAAGGAATCATCTTACGAAAGTTATATACACATATCAACGAACTTATACACATCATCCACATTCTTCAACATGACTTTACAAGAAAGAAAAGAAGAAATAGAGCAAATATGAACAAAATCGAACAATGAATCGTGACAGAAGAAACACCACCACCTGCTAACATCTGAACACTTGAGTCAAGATTAAGATGTATAAGAACATTGCTACCAGTTTTCCTTGACAATTTTCGACTTTTCCAGAATGAACTTCCCTTCCTTGTACTTCTGTGATTCCTCGTAAGCTTTATCGTATTTCCATCCCAATACTTCACGGCAATCACAACAATAAACGTCAGCAACCGTATGAAGACCAGTCATGAGCTGCCTATCTTCCTTGCGCCCCACAGAAATGTTCAAAGCATGGGAGAATAAAAATGCTCGACCATTTCTCCCCTGTCATTAATAACAAAGACTTAGAATCAATATCAACCAAAGGGTTATTCTGAGATTTAGAAATAAAATTGTCAAATCAGGTTTACAACAGTTTTCTTCTTTTGCCCTTTGTTGCAGATCATTGAAGTTTAGAGAACCTAGATTTCTTGGTAAATCATAGTTCCTCCATTGCAGCTAAAATCATTTAGGGGGGTGTATTCATTCGGAACTTATAGAGACATTTTAAGATTTGTTTCACTATAAGATTTGTATGGATTTTCTTTTATTTTTATTGATTTTATATAAAAGTTTTGTATAAACTTTTCCGAATCACATAGTGTTGCAACTGAAGTTTAAAGATGATTTTCCCCGCTCTGTCGATTTTCCGAATCACTAAGTCTTGTTTGGACTAGGCTTCGTTGGAATTCTAAAATTTGGTATTCACAATGCGATTTTCCGAATCACTAAGTCTTGTTTGGACTAGGCTTCGTTGGAATTCTAAAATTTGGTATTCACAATCTTGAGTATTCAGAATTCTATGAATAGTAAGAATCATTGTTTGTTATAGGATCCAATCATTTGCATTACTGTAGATGTCAAATCATGTATAGTAAGTCGATGTAAATGTATTTTTATATTGTATTTGATATCAAAACATGTACGAAAAATGTGTATGATGTGTTTTTATATTGTATTTAATAATATATAATTGTTTAAATATAATGATGATGGAATGAAAAAGATGAGTTTAAGATTAGATGTAAGAAATTGTTGGTTGAGTATTAAAATTTTGAGTTCTTGAACAAACAATGATTGGGAGTCTAAAACCAAACATGACAGAATTACAATCCAGGCACAACACAACTATGGAAAATTCCGAACCAATAATTGTAACAAAATCAGTTTTCATCATTTAAATCCCACCAACAAACCCTAAAGTTAAATAAGTTGAAGAATGAATAGCCAAACCTCACCTGAAATGCTTTAGAGATGATATCATCATGAAGGGCAACATGATTTCTACAATTGCAGCAACTATACAATCTTGGACCAATCATCTCAGCCATTTAATGATACAAAATTCAGACCAATTGAACAGCAACTGCTTGATATGGAGATTATCAAATATGTTAAAAAAATAAAATAAAATAATAATAATGAATCTTAATTGACCACTTATTAAATGATGAAAGAAATCAAGTGGGACAGGGCAAAAAGAGTTCACCTTTATTCCTATGATCAAGAAAGTCAATTATCCAACAATCTTCTTAGACTTAATTTGTTGGAGCAAATATCTGTTTCAATAAAGCAAATTAATATGATCAGTGAAGTTACTACTGCAAATCAATTGAGGTATATTTGAAGAGATTTTTCAAGATTTAAAAAAAAAAAATCAAGGGCAAATTGACCAAACCCGAAAACAACGGCTAAGGAAAATGGGGATAAAAAAAACTCATTTGAATTCATCACCCAAACATAACACAGCAGCTGAAAATCAAGAACCTCTTAATTAATTGAAGATTCCAATGCGACTTTAGGCCCTCACCTGATCATCCCGTCATATTTCTTTCAACAAGCAGTTGTTAAATAGTGTGTGCGTGTGAGAAATTGGGAGGCGGTTGTAGTGGAGTTGTGTCGGTCTCCGGCGGAGTATTTGTGAATTGAGATCACAAGAAATGAGTATTATAGTTTTGGCGGTGGAACTATAAAGAAAACAGTGGCATAATTTTCAGCAATGAATTTATCAATTTACCATTTCCTTTTTCCCTCTTGTAGGTGGAGCCATCCACTCACACACATCAATCACATGACATACTCTCCTGCCTACGGGGAGTGTTTCCAAACCTTAATTAAAAAAGAAAAAAAAAAGTGCATATCAATATCTAAATTAGAAAAAAGTACTCCCACCGTCTCATTCGATTTATCTATCACAATTGACAATTTCACGAAAATTAAAATTAATAATTGATATTATAATTCTAGGTATCAAATCATATTCTTTTGTTTAAAAATAATTAAAAGTGTATAATAATAAAGGTAGTGGTAAAAAAGTAAAGTAATCTTTACTTTTTATTGGGAAATAAATTTAGCAATGATTCTCTATTGAAAATGTAAATGCGACAGATAGAACATGACAATTTTTTTTTTCCAAATTCCTATAGATAGAACAGAACAGAGGAAGTATTGATTTCATCGGGTCCTTTTACTTCCTTTATTCTATGGTATCGATAGTGGTCCAAAATGACGCCGTTCGAATTAATATTTGTAGAGGTCACATTTGCAAAGTTTAGTCTATTTTCGCCCATTTGATTTTTTGAATTTTCGCGCACATAAGTATTTTTTTACTCATTTGACTTCACCTTCTAACTTTTTTGATTTTCAACTTTATTTTGTGACCTCGTTTTTTGTGCAAGAGTTATGAAAATTAATGCGCCTGTATTTTCAGCATTTTTTCTTTGAATGAAGAAGATGATTCGGCACCGTTCATGCATCATCGTAGGTTTTGTGTTTAGATGAGTCGTTCCTGCGTTATCTTCTTTGGATTTGGTGTTGGTTGAATTTGTGGATTTTCGCTTCATCCCTGCATCATTTTCTTCCACTTTGGTTTTGGATGAAGTTATGAATTCTGCAGTTGTGCCTGAGTCGTCTTTTCTGCATTTTTGGTAGAAATGGCGGGAAATTTGTCGTGCACTTATCTGCATCATGTCAACTTAATATGCACGTTATGTCATGTCTGAAGATACACTGCTGTGATGTTAGATATACACCACTTTTTGGTGGTTTTTTTAATTGTTATAGTTAGTAGTTGAATATGTACGTTATCTTATGTCTTATGACATCACTGTGATTTATTGGTGTAAGTTGCAGTTGAATATATACATCATGCCATATCCAGATATAAATCATTGTTTATGATGATAGATATACATCACTTTTGTTATGTAACTATGCAGGTGTTGGCTATGAGTTTGGTGTTTTTGATTTATTGGGCTTATCTGTGAAATGTTTGAATGATGCTCATGTAGTTTACAAGGATTATGCATTTATATCAAGATTTTGTTAGAGAAAAGGTAAACATAGATACAGAGATAGTGATGAGAAGATGGTAATGAAGATTTTTATTTTTATTCTTATGTTTTGAAGGCTGGTTTGAATAAGTGGAAACAATAATAAAGGCAAGAGTTACTTGAAACTTGATGCGCGTACAAATTTTCAGTCACGTGTTCAATTTGATACTGTTGAAAATGGTGGGTGGACTGTTACAAAATACGTGAATGATCACAATCACGAGATTTTTTCTTCAAGCATTAGTTACTCGCTTCGTTCACAGGAGAGGATTAGGATCCTATGTTTGGGGAGGTCGCATACAAAAAATAAATAAATAATAATTATGATGCATTATATAATAATAAATAATATAATAAAAAAATTAAAAACCCAAATATTAATATTGATAATTAGTAACCAGGAGAGGGAAGTCTAAAATATGAAAAAAAATAATAATTATACTTCCGTCCCACAAATATAGTTAAATATTTCATTTTCGTATTTTCCACAATAATAGTTCAGTTATCATATTTAATATATCATTAATGTCTGCTAGTGATCCAAGTTCGGCTATATGTCACTGATTCTGCCAAGGATATCAAAAACAAGGTTCTCCTCAACCCTTTTGTTAATATTGTAATCCGACAAGAGTTTCACACTTTTGAAAATCGTTTACCTTATTTTTTGGTTGCTTAGGCGTTTCTGATGATATATTTATACGATACAGATAAATATATACCAAAAAGTCCTTAGCTTGCAGTTGCTTAGGCGTTTCTTATTTTTTGTGTGTAACAATGTGTACTTTTGCTGGTATTTTCTGATTTGATCTGGAAATTTGGACCTTTTGATAAATCATTGGTTGTTTGTCAATATATTTAATTTCATGTGATTTTCAGAAATGAATTTGAAGTTATTCGTTTATACGTATTATTTATTTGAAGTTTTATCTGTGTCTTTGTGTTTGGATTGACAATTTTTCAGTTGGAGTCTTAATTAGATTGATGCACTTCATTTTATTTTTTTTCTGGAAAATGCAAAATTTAGACTCTTGTCAAATTCAACCTCATCAAATATAAAATCATTGAAAAGCAGCATGTCACATTTTAGGGTCGTAAAACGTGTAGGCTTCGAGGATGGAAACTAAACGGGCCGCGTGAAATATCCTAGCTGGTCCAAGATGATCGTAATCTTTCAATCCGACGGCCTCACAGCCTCTCGGCGTGCTTTGGCATCCGATACATCAGCGAGTGTTGGTTTATAACCCATCCACTCTTCGTTCGCTCGGATGGTGTCTAGACGGATGATACGCTCCCAGTCGGCAAAATCTTCTCGATTGTGGGGTTTGGACTGTATTTCCATTTCGTGGTCGTGGTCCTCTGTGTTTTCGGTAAAGTCGAAGGTCTGACTGACTTCGGGGTCGTCGGAGGAGTCGTAATTTGAGGAGTCAGAGTCTGAGGCGACGTTTGGATCCGTGATTCGCTTTGATGAGGCTAGATGTGGGTCCGTTGTTGATATGGATGGCTGATATTCGTCTGAGTTGTTATCATGGAGTTCCTGTTCACTAGAAAGGGATTCGTGGGCGCTCACGACGTCTTTGGAAGAAGGAAAATCTGTGCCTTCGCTATGACTTTGACCGCCTCCGCTGGTTGTTGCATTGCTTTGGTTTGACTTGAAAAGTTCGCTATTGTGTTTGAGAAGTCGGCGGCAATGTCTACGTAATCTCTCGTATTCCTTTCTATTCTTAGTTCTAGTAGCGTCTCTTTCTTCTTTGGAACTTGTCAGGTCATAGACTACAAGAAGAAATGGCCAAACCTCTGCCCGAATACTAGGATCAACACCTCCACTGCAAACTTTCTTTAGAAATTTAAGTCCACTGTCGCGTAGTTTTCCATCTGGAGTGAACAAACTTCTCCACTGATGCACTTCATTTGGGACTATAAAAAAAGTGATTTTTAGCTTCCAGGTGGAAAAAATAGTTTTGAATTGATGCTGTGGATAGTCTTTTCTTAAAGAATAATTAAGATCTGCCTTTCTAAAGCTTAATTCCCTTTATTTATTTATTATTAATTATTTTAATTCAAGGATGGGGCGACAAAGAAAATTATATTTCAATTTCAATGCGTGAAGTGGAAATTGGAAAGAGCATTGTGCAACTTACCTTACGATAATTTTGATATATCCGAAGAAATTCAAGAACAGGTTCGTTTCGGAATTTTAATCATCTTTATTCTGTTATCCGGATTGGACACATATTAACTAATAATCCCTTTTGCCAGGTTGATTTAGTCCGGACCCTGTTGAGACGGGCCACCGAAAGGTACGACGGGCCCTTAAACTCAATCTTATTGCAAAGGGCATTATCAGAGCCGTTGGAAAAAGATATCAATCTTTTTCAGCCACAAAACACGTTCATGGGAAGTCTACATGTCGAAAATATCGGCAATATTGATCACGAAGTTAGCATAAAATTGGAAGGCCCGGTCGAAAATGCTCTGGATGAAGTTTGTAATGAAGAAAATGTAATTAGGAAATCATCGACCTCGTCTGAGGTTTGTGTCTCAAAGGATAGTGATTGTACGGGGAACGTTAGGTTGTCGTGCAAAAGTACAGAGGAGAACAAGAACAAACCCGATTCTCTTGTGATCATTACGGATGATTTTCATTACCCTATATCGCTCGAGCTTATGAGAGACCCTGTTATTGTGGCCACAGGACAGGTAAGATTTACCTTCCGAAGTGTATATATATTATTTATTTATATATGTTTCTTAATTATTGCATCTGAAGAGTTAAGTAGAAGTTAAATGTTGAATAAACTAAAATGTTTGTTGAATTAATTTAAGGATAATTATAAAAACACACCTGGTTCAGGTTCCCCGGTGGCGGAACCATGTTCATAAACTTATATCTTGTGAGACTTTTGGGTTGTGGGTAAGGGTGGACATTCATAAACTTATATCTTGTGAAGATTCCTTGTGGTTTTATTCATTACTTGGTCTGGGAGATTCGATTGATAAGCTGAGGCTTGTAGCAGTAAGTAAATTGATAAGCTGAGGCTTGTGGTTTTCTTGTAAATTATCATTTTTGTCGAAGCTAATGATGAATTAACTTGTAATAGGTTTTCTTCAGTTAGCGGGTGGTGCCAATGCTCATACTGTTGAGGGGTTAAAAAGGGAGATGTTATTTCAAACCACCACCATTTCTGGTACTAAATGAATTTAGCTTACGGTTAATTTCAATTAGTATTAATTTAGCCCGCTTATAATATGAATTAGCAATACTAATTTCAATCTCATGCAGAGAAGTCCAACCGAGAAAGTACCATTAAATTCATTTGAGTCCTCACATACTTTGATCAGTGGAGTAGCTTTCGGTGGCTATGCACGAAAGGTAAATTTCCACAAGAAACTTAAAAAAACCTAGAMACTGAGACTATTTATTTATTTATTATTATTTATTTTAACTTTAATCTGCATTTTCAAGATTATTGGTAAGGTTTTGAGATCTTTGCAACTGAAGCATGGTTATGCTCGTCTCGAAGACTACCATGATCGTCTTCTCGTAGCACTTGAAGAATCACTTGCTTTTGTCGGAACCGTTAAATGCTATAATCATCGTTAGTTTTGATTCAAATAATTAAAATGAAAGTTGATTTGTGACGAGTTTTGATTTGAATAATCTTTCATAATTGTGTTGGTGATGAATTGCGAATTGAGAGATGGAAATTCGAGTTCGAGTTTTGGATGATAGTTTTCTGATCTAAATTTATTATATTATTGGCTTTTGGTGCACCTGCTTTCATTTATTTTTCTTTTTTTATTTTTTTTACTACTTTTTAGAAGGTATTATTCAATAACCGTTCTAGAAACTAGACTTTCTAGAAGGTAATTTTAAGAACCGCCGTAAAATATCCGTTCTGAAAACGGACTTTGTAGAAGGTATATTTTAAAAACCGATGTAGAATCCACCGCCGTTGTTTTCTTAGACGGTTCTTAAACCGGCGTAAAAGCATCACTTTCTACGGCGGTTCAATAAAAACCGCCGTAAAAAGCCTCACTTTCTACGGCGGTTTTAGAAAAACCGCCGTAAAAATTTACGGCGGTGGATTTAAAGGCGGTTCAAAAACCGCCGTTAAAAGTCTCCCAGAACCGCCTTTAAAACTGTTTTCTGCAGTAGTGATAACACTTCTTCAAGTGACAGTTATTCCAGCTGTGTGATAAGAGTGTCCTCGAATATGCATGTTCCC
>BMAC01000778.1:289520-302531 GCA_014905375.1 Phtheirospermum japonicum
TGGGAAGAGGTTGAAGCCCTCGAAAGCAAGATAGGTTCATCGAGTTCTTTTAAATCAAGTTCTTCCGAGTTTTTTTTGGAGAAAAAACCCTCGTTGATCGTGTGTGTTTAGTATTAGAATTTGTGTCTTAATAAGCATCATTGACTCCGTATTTCCACTCCTCGAGAGATCGACCGGAGTTAACTTGGCCGGTCTACAAGTGACCCCATTCTCTTGTGGGCAAGCTAAAACCTTTCAAACGTAGACGTGCATTTACTTAACTTGGATTTTTAATTTTGAAAGGAACACAAAAAGTCTCAGATTAGAAGGACATCGAGTCCTTGAGCAAATGACGTGAGGATTGTTAAAAAAAGAGAGAAAAAAACAAAAATTGAACAAACCATGAAGCAAAACTTGAATTTTGATGAAGATGCAAATAAGGCAACAGGGATTAACGATGGGAAAGAACAAACACCACCACCAGCAAACACCAATCAAGCCAAGACCACACCAACTTCCCCACCGAGAAAGCAAGAGATGAGACAACCGAAAGAAGAACATGAGAAGAAAACTCCAAATGTGATTAAGAAGAAGTCTATCCACATAGGAAAAAAGGAGTGGGAGGAATTACCAAGTACCAAGTCTTGATATGTTGATAAGGGGCTCTTTGATAGCTTGATACGATTTGTATCACCGGATAAACAGGGAGAGCTTGGATGAAATCCTAGGCTGGCAAGGTAAGCAATCAGGACGAAAAAGGGAAAGGAAAGATCGATCAAGAGAACGACGACAATGGGAAGGAAGGATGGAAGGATGACGAGTACGTACCAAATAATTTAACTGAGGAGCAAGTGCTGACCTACTAAAAAGTTAAATCAAACTCGGATATCCGATGGACTTCACATCATCATCAGATGATGAGCATGTCAAAGATTGCCAACGCATGGATAGAGGGTGGCGTGGTAAATTAGGAAAGTAACAAACTCACCGTTATGATACAAAACATGAAAATAAGGATGGGTAACTCAGGGGTAATGGGTCGCGAAGAAAATCTTACAAACGTCAAGCTAGGCATTATGAAGAGGAGGAGGAAGACAGTAGTAGCGAAGAGATGTTTACGGATTATAGGCCCCCAAGAAGATCTTATAAGCACTGAGCTCGGCGTTATGAAGAAAATGGTGATGGTGATGTAGGACCAGGTACCCGGGCACTTCGAGACATGCAGGAAGCATTATTGGCATTACAAAGGCGTTTCAATGGGACATGACCTGGAAAATCTATGGGACATACTTTCCAAGACAAGATATTGAAAGTTAGACCTACGTGGCAGGTATAAGGCATTAGAGCTTCAGTACGATGGGATGTCTGACCCCACACGACACATGAAAGGTTTCATAAACGAGGCGGTGTTAAGAACAGTATATATAGATATTGTAGCATGTCGAGCCTTTTGTCTACATTGAAGGGAATAGCACAGGACTAGTTTCATCAGTTATCACCGGGAAGAATCACTAGCTTTCAAGTTATAAAAGCGGATTTCTTAAAGTATTTTGCTGGTGCTAAACTGCATACCAAAACAGCACAGTCTCTTTTCGTAATGGTACAACGACTGGGGCAAAATCTGAAAGATTATGTTAATCGATTTACCAGGGATACTCTTGGGGTACCAATAGCCACCGATGAGATGAAGGCTGGAGCATTACAACAAGGGTTGAGAAGGAAAGGTTTTACGTAAATAGTTAGCCAAGCGACCTCCAAAAACTTATGAAGAAGTCCTCGATAGGTGCGATTAATATGTACAGGTGGAGGAAACTGAAGATGAATTCAGGTTACGCTTTGGGGTAGTGGTCGCAGACCCAGAAAAGTCATTGTTGGTGGTCCGTTATTGTCCCCTTGCTGAACCCGAGGCGAACAGTTCGTAGTCGATCAAGAAATTCAGCCGAGGGTTGAGACCCCCAGACAGGGTTATCGCCGAGCTCGGACGTGACAAACCGAGCTGGAGCACGGCCGAGCTAAAACACATGACGCGTCCGGGCCTGCCAAGGAGGCCTAAGTAATGACGCCTGGCCCAGACCTGAGTCGCTGAGCAGAGCTCGTGACACACCGCCGAGTTGGGCGCGCGGGGTTTGCCGAAAGCGCCCAGGCGACGCTGCCGAGCCCAGGCTTAATGGGAAGAGGTTGAAGCCCTCGAAAGCAAGATAGGTTCATCGAGTTCTTTTAAATCAAGTTCTTCCGAGTTTTTTTTGGAGAAAAAACCCTCGTTGATCGTGTGTGTTTAGTATTAGAATTTGTGTCTTAATAAGCATCATTGACTCCGTATTTCCACTCCTCGAGAGATCGACCGGAGTTAACTTGGCCGGTCTACAAGTGACCCCATTCTCTTGTGGGCAAGCTAAAACCTTTCAAACGTAGACGTGCATTTACTTAACTTGGATTTTTAATTTTGAAAGGAACACAAAAAGTCTCAGATTAGAAGGACATCGAGTCCTTGAGCAAATGACGTGAGGATTGTTAAAAAAAGAGAGAAAAAAACAAAAATTGAACAAACCATGAAGCAAAACTTGAATTTTGATGAAGATGCAAATAAGGCAACAGGGATTAACGATGGGAAAGAACAAACACCACCACCAGCAAACACCAATCAAGCCAAGACCACACCAACTTCCCCACCGAGAAAGCAAGAGATGAGACAACCGAAAGAAGAACATGAGAAGAAAACTCCAAATGTGATTAAGAAGAAGTCTATCCACATAGGAAAAAAGGAGTGGGAGGAATTACCAAGTACCAAGTCTTGATATGTTGATAAGGGGCTCTTTGATAGCTTGATACGATTTGTATCACCGGATAAACAGGGAGAGCTTGGATGAAATCCTAGGCTGGCAAGGTAAGCAATCAGGACGAAAAAGGGAAAGGAAAGATCGATCAAGAGAACGACGACAATGGGAAGGAAGGATGGAAGGATGACGAGTACGTACCAAATAATTTAACTGAGGAGCAAGTGCTGACCTACTAAAAAGTTAAATCAAACTCGGATATCCGATGGACTTCACATCATCATCAGATGATGAGCATGTCAAAGATTGCCAACGCATGGATAGAGGGTGGCGTGGTAAATTAGGAAAGTAACAAACTCACCGTTATGATACAAAACATGAAAATAAGGATGGGTAACTCAGGGGTAATGGGTCGCGAAGAAAATCTTACAAACGTCAAGCTAGGCATTATGAAGAGGAGGAGGAAGACAGTAGTAGCGAAGAGATGTTTACGGATTATAGGCCCCCAAGAAGATCTTATAAGCACTGAGCTCGGCGTTATGAAGAAAATGGTGATGGTGATGTAGGACCAGGTACCCGGGCACTTCGAGACATGCAGGAAGCATTATTGGCATTACAAAGGCGTTTCAATGGGACATGACCTGGAAAATCTATGGGACATACTTTCCAAGACAAGATATTGAAAGTTAGACCTACGTGGCAGGTATAAGGCATTAGAGCTTCAGTACGATGGGATGTCTGACCCCACACGACACATGAAAGGTTTCATAAACGAGGCGGTGTTAAGAACAGTATATATAGATATTGTAGCATGTCGAGCCTTTTGTCTACATTGAAGGGAATAGCACAGGACTAGTTTCATCAGTTATCACCGGGAAGAATCACTAGCTTTCAAGTTATAAAAGCGGATTTCTTAAAGTATTTTGCTGGTGCTAAACTGCATACCAAAACAGCACAGTCTCTTTTCGTAATGGTACAACGACTGGGGCAAAATCTGAAAGATTATGTTAATCGATTTACCAGGGATACTCTTGGGGTACCAATAGCCACCGATGAGATGAAGGCTGGAGCATTACAACAAGGGTTGAGAAGGAAAGGTTTTACGTAAATAGTTAGCCAAGCGACCTCCAAAAACTTATGAAGAAGTCCTCGATAGGTGCGATTAATATGTACAGGTGGAGGAAACTGAAGATGAATTCAGGTTACGCTTTGGGGTAGTGGTCGCAGACCCAGAAAAGTCATTGTTGGTGGTCCGTTATTGTCCCCTTGCTGAACCCGAGGCGAACAGTTCGTAGTCGATCAAGAAATTCAGCCGAGGGTTGAGACCCCCAGACAGGGTTATCGCCGAGCTCGGACGTGACAAACCGAGCTGGAGCACGGCCGAGCTAAAACACATGACGCGTCCGGGCCTGCCAAGGAGGCCTAAGTAATGACGCCTGGCCCAGACCTGAGTCGCTGAGCAGAGCTCGTGACACACCGCCGAGTTGGGCGCGCGGGGTTTGCCGAAAGCGCCCAGGCGACGCTGCCGAGCCCAGGCTTAAGAGGAAGAAGGTGATGATGACGAAGAGGATGGTGGGAACTAATTTCTTTTTTCTGTACTTTGATGGTTCGTCACTTTTGGGCGGCCATGTTTGATGTTTTATGGACAATTTTAAACTTAAATTTGAATCGGCTTGTTCTGGACGGCTTTCCTTTTTATCGTTCCGTACTTGGCTTATTTTTGCTTGCACTCTTTTTGTGGTTTTGCTGATCTAAACATGTATGCATGTTGCCTTTTTTTTTTTTTTTTTTAAGCCTGGGCTCGGCAGCGTCACCTGGGTGCTTTCGGCAAACCCCGCGCGCCCAACTCGGCGGTGTGTCACGAGCTCTGCTCAGCGACTCAGGTCTGGGCCAGGCGTCATTACTTAGGCCTCCTTGGCAGGCCCGACGCGTCATGTGTTTAGCTCGGCCGTGCTCCAGCTCGGTTTGTCACGTCCGAGCTTGGCGATAACCCTGTCTGGGGGTCTCAACCCTCGGCTGAATTTCTTGATCGACTACGAACTGTTCGGCTCGGGTTCAGCAAGGGACAATAACGACCACCAACAATGACTCTTTCTGGGTCTGCGACCACTACCCCAAAGCGTAACCTGAATTCATCTTCAGTTTCCTCCACCTGTACATATTAATCGCACCTATCGAGGACTTCTTCATAAGTTTTTGGAGGTCGCTTGGCTAACTATTTACGTAAACCTTTCCTTCTCAACCCTTGTTGTAATGCTCCAGCCTTCATCTCATCGGTGGCTATTGGTACCCCAAGAGTATCCCTGGTAAATCGATTAACATAATCTTTCAGATTTTGCCCCAGTCGTTGTACCATTACGAAAAGAGACTGTGCTGTTTTGGTATGCAGTTTAGCACCAGCAAAATACTTTAAGAAATCCGCTTTTATAACTTGAAAGCTAGTGATTCTTCCCGGTGATAACTGATGAAACTAGTCCTGTGCTATTCCCTTCAATGTAGACAAAAGGCTCGACATGCTACAATATCTATATATACTGTCTTAACACCGCCTCGTTTATGAAACCTTTCATGTGTCGTGTGGGGTCAGACATCCCATCGTACTGAAGCTCTAATGCCTTATACCTGCCACGTAGTCTAACTTTCAATATCTTGTCTTGGAAAGTATGTCCCATAGATTTTCCAGGTCATGTCCCATTGAAACGCCTTTGTAATGCCAATAATGCTTCCTGCATGTCTCGAAGTGCCCGGGTACCTGGTCCTACATCACCATCACCATTTTCTTCATAACGCCGAGCTCAGTGCTTATAAGATCTTCTTGGGGGCCTATAATCCGTAAACATCTCTTCGCTACTACTGTCTTCCTCCTCCTCTTCATAATGCCTAGCTTGACGTTTGTAAGATTTTCTTCGCGACCCATTACCCCTGAGTTACCCATCCTTATTTTCATGTTTTGTATCATAACGGTGAGTTTGTTACTTTCCTAATTTACCACGCCACCCTCTATCCATGCGTTGGCAATCTTTGACATGCTCATCATCTGATGATGATGTGAAGTCCATCGGATATCCGAGTTTGATTTAACTTTTTAGTAGGTCAGCACTTGCTCCTCAGTTAAATTATTTGGTACGTACTCGTCATCCTTCCATCCTTCCTTCCCATTGTCGTCGTTCTCTTGATCGATCTTTCCTTTCCCTTTTTCGTCCTGATTGCTTACCTTGCCAGCTAGGATTTCATCCAGCTCTCCCTGTTTATCCGGTGATACCAATCGTATCAAGCTATCAAAGAGCCCCTTATCAACATATCAAGACTTGGTACTTGGTAATTCCTCCCACTCCTTTTTTCCTATGTGGATAGACTTCTTCTTAATCACATTTGGAGTTTTCTTCTCATGTTCTTCTTTCGGTTGTCTCATCTCTTGCTTTCTCGGTGGGGAAGTTGGTGTGGTCTTGGCTTGATTGGTGTTTGCTGGTGGTGGTGTTTGTTCTTTCCCATCGTTAATCCCTGTTGCCTTATTTGCATCTTCATCAAAATTCAAGTTTTGCTTCATGGTTTGTTCAATTTTTGTTTTTTCTCTCTTTTTTTAACAATCCTCACGTCATTTGCTCAAGGACTCGATGTCCTTCTAATCTGAGACTTTTTGTGTTCCTTTCAAAATTAAAAATCCAAGTTAAGTAAATGCACGTCTACGTTTGAAAGGTTTTAGCTTGCCCACAAGAGAATGGGGTCACTTGTAGACCGGCAAGTTAACTCCGGTCGATCTCTCGAGGAGTGGAAATACGGAGTCAATGATGCTTATTAAGACACAAATTCTAATACTAAACACACGATCAACGAGGGTTTTTTCTCCAAAAAACTCGGAAGAACTTGATTTAAAAGAACTCGATGAACCTATCTTGCTTCGAGGGCTTCAACCTCTTCCCAAGAGTAGTTTAATCGATTCACAAACTCAACAACAACTATTATTACTCAATCTAAAGACCGTTCCACCAAATCACATTAAGAAAATTCATCAAACACTTGATATGCATTCATAGAACATGATCCAAACGTAATTCTAATTAAAAAAACACACCAAGTATCCAAATCGGATGATATGAATCACTAAATTATCATAAAACAAACCGTCACAAATCGTTCATAAAAACGTAATCATAAGCGATTCATATGAAATATCCCAACACAATATCACGAGATCACTATCTAACATGAATCATAAAACTAATTAACGAGACAAAATTTTAGAGATTACTAATTGTGAGAAAATTCAATCATGATACTACGATGAATCCTTGCCAAATCTATCTATTTCGGGAAATGAAATGAACCTCGCTGAATCCGGGAAGCTTGTCACGAACCTCTGTCTCCAGCGGCTATCCGAACCGATTGAACTTCTAAATATTATTGCCGTAAGGGATATAAGTTAAAGTTTGAGAAAGTTGTCAATTCTCTCTTCCAATGTATACGATCCAGTCTTGTGGGTGAAAGGATGGGTCTTCTCTGAAGATTTCTGAGTTTTAAAGGCTCAAGAACCGTTTCGTAACTGAAGAATCCAGAAAATATGCATTCGTAACGTTCGAATCCGATCAGATTGGTCATTGGTCCGATCGGATGAAAATCTCTATCCTCTTGACCGGTCGGACATAGCGCTTATCCGATCGATGTGTGTCTTGAAAGTCAATCCGATCAGTTATTGGTCTTATCCTGTCAAATAGGTGTTCTTTTGGCTACTTCGAGCGCTGATTCTTTGTCTTCAACTCCTGGGTTTTGTCAAATGATTCATCTAAAAGAGAAAAATAAGAAAAATGGTCCAAAATGACCAATTATTGAATAAAAAGTCAAAAAGCTAAGCAAAAGGCCAAATAATGCAAAATAGCTTATTCTTGGCCTAAGAAGACAGTAAAAAGACTAAAACATGACTCAAAATATGTACAAAAGTGTAACAAAAACGTACGAATCAACCACCCCGTGCTTTATTGGTTTGTTCGTCCTCGAACAAACGAAAGAATCAAAATCAAGAAGGAATGAAGGTAGTTAGATCAAAGAGTCATGTTGTGCATATAACTTAGTTTTGCAAATATAAACACTTTTTTGTTGAAAACTCTTAAGCTAAGCTCCTATCAACTTTTCACCTTGAAACCAAAAGAATGCGTCCTCTCAAAAGGGAAATTTATATGATGGTGCACTCATTCGCTCGTGTTTTTCAATAGGTACATGTATACGCTCGACTAAATCATAAACATGCATTCAACGACTCGTGAAGACCAAAAACTCGTACATCGCATATGTGTGCACATTCAGTCAAGAATCAGACTAAGACTTTTAAGGTTGTAATGTAGGCTCTTTGGTAAGGTATATCATATATAAATATGTGTGGATAACTTGCGAACAAACTCAATCAATAACTCACTCAATCAAAATTTTCAAGCTCAGAGCATAGTTTGCTCCTCATTCCTCCCAAAACAACCATATAACACTATTCTTAGCCTTTTATAACTAAGGTTATTTCTAACCCAAATCCTGAATACTTGCCTTTATACATAGGCTTATTCTTAATATCTAGATGCTTTTAAAGAGCTTAAGCACCCTTAATTTCCTCTTCTTTTTCTATATACAATTTTTTTTATATAACTCCACTAGACCCCACCCTGCAATCGTCAATTTCAATAGAACAATAATAAATAAACCCTCATCTCACAAACTTAAATGAAATAAGAGCTATGATGATGCTCATGGATAACAAGAGACGGTGTAAAGGCTCAAAGGGGCTTATTAGGGATTTATAGTGGTCTTTATTTCTGAATATAACTGGAATCGGGGTTTATATGTGTCTATCATCATTTTCAAAACCAAATGTACACATGCGACTTAGAGACCTCTCAAAATACTTATCGAATCACAACATGTAATTTTGATAATCACACAAGGCTTCTCACAGGAATTTTATTCAAACTTTGGAAGACAGGTGATCGAGTTTCAAAAGATTCGCAAAATTGCTAACGACTAAGTGCTTTTTTAAATTATTATATATAATTAGGTTTTGAAAAAAAAATGCACTTAAACAAGCTCAACAGACTCCAATGATAGATCACACCATACATGATTTCAACAGGCAAGCCAGTACAAACACAATAAGCATGGGAATAATTTCGACATAGGTTGAAATAAACAGTTGGTTAATTCATACGTAGATACTAAAAAAAAGTAAAATGATAAAAATGATTTGAATTATGCATGTAAACTGTTCCATCCGGTCGGATATATCACCCGCCCGACCGGATAAGGTGTAATTAACATGTCCGACCAGTGAGTATTCTTGTCCAGTCGGATAGGAAGACAATAAGTTTTATTTGGTCGGATATCACTGTCCATCCGACCGGATGATACTTTTTCCGGTTGAATTTCGACCGATTTCACCCCCCTGCAAAAAGAAATTAGCAAACTCCTATTTGTTGACCAGAATAAATAATAACGGGGTAGGGACAGTTCAAACATGCAAAAATTCGAATCAATTATTTAAATACAGACACTCACGCACCCAACACAAACGAAAAATTAAAAGAAAAGAAAAGTTTGGATAGAAATGATACAAATTGGGGCACGGGCCCGCTTATTGGTCCATGTCATCCAGAGGTGGTGGCGGGTAGCGATATTCGATCCTCGTCAAGCATTCATCAATGGAGACGAGGTATCCGTGGTTGGCTTCGACGTTGTCGTTCAACCTAGCGAGATATTGGTTTGTAGTGACCATGTTGGCGTCCAATCTCTCCAAGGAACCTCGAACGTCCTTGCTTCCTCTCGTGACTCCCACACATTCTGGCAAGCGCCCCGAGCCTACTCCACTTGATTGAGGCTCAGTTGCCTCATTTGATCCATCACGCTCGCTTGGAAATCCTGATGCTGCCTCCAATGCGCATCTGAGTAATATTGGTAATTACTTGACCCTTCTTCATAAGAGCTTCCCCCGTAGCCACCGCCGTAGCTACCACACTCGAGACCTTCCCCGTAGTCTTCGTGCTCATATCCTTGGAAACCCGTGTTTCCATCCTCCTCCTCCTCCTCCTATCCGTCTTCCTCATTCTCTTCGTCATCCTCATCATCATCATCGTCTTCATCCTCGTCATCGTCAGTGTCCTCGACTGCTTCGGCCCTTATCTTCTTTGCGCCCATCATGAAGGTCGGAATTGATATGCTCCGACCGTTGAAAGTTCTACTTTCAACCAACATTGGCATGCTCGGATATATAACATCATTGTCGTAAGGGTCGTAGCCGTGGTGTCGCGTGAGCTCGGTGACAAAAGTGCCAAATGTGAGCTTTTTCGTCTTCCGATCGTTCATTCGTTGAACCTTCTCTATCGCCCCAATCGAAAGTGGATACTATTTTGCTCTCCATTCGGTTGGATGGTACTTTTCGTGGTTAAAATCTTATTTTTTAATTTTTCTTATATATATATTTTTGGTTTTTGTGTATATATATATATCTTTTTATTGTATCTTAATTACTTATGTACATTGATTTGTCCCTGCAATACCCACGAAAAGAGTCGTTAAATAGCAATAAATCACTCAAGCACAAATCCTTTATTTATTCAATAATTGAGCATAATTGCTCTTCTTTAAGCTAGAAATTCAACCAAACGATAATAAGCCAAACCCTGAACATCAACGCATAAAATTAAGGTAAACAAGGAACTAAGATCTTATAACTCTATTTGGGCTAGGGGGTGGGTTAGGTCCATAAGCTACGTCTTCAAGGTTTTTGATATCTTCCTCTATCTCGACGATCTTGGCCTTGCGTTTGACGATCTTGTCGTCCGCTTTGGCTAAATATTTGTGGAGGGTGGCTAAAGATTTAAAACTAAGAAATTTTAAGAGTAACTAAGAAAATAAACGGCACTCGTTGGGGTTGTCAGCCCCTAAGAGGCCTTAGAAACCCTAGGATTATGATAATGTATGTAAAAAACTGAAATACATAGGGTATTTATAGTTTTGGGAAGGCTTGGGTAGCAAGAAACCCTAAAAACACGTTTTCAGCACGTTGGCATTGATTGACGTCGGTTATTGCGTGACCGACGCTGACAGAGAGTTTTGTGGGTAGGTGGGTCGATCGACATCGGTTCTCGCATCGACCGATGTAAACTGGTCGACGCGGGTGGACTGGTTGAGCGATGCAGGCACGGTCGGCAGGCTTCGACAGTGCTCGGCAGGCAATGTCGTTAGGATACTATAACGGTTCCAGTTGGAATAACCGTTATAGAAAACTGTTAGCTTCAGATTCTTCAAATCGCGGCCTGTTTTCGCTGAATCTCCACTCGTACACCCATCCTTGACTACATCCAAACTTAAATACTTCGAAATTCCTAAAATAAATATAAAATTAATTAATTATGATTAAAATACGATAAAATAAGCTGGAGATAAAAAAAACATGAAAATATGCTCAATCTATCCAACTTTTACCAAAATCAACAATAAAAACTAAAAAAAATACTGACTAAAATCCAGACATTTTCGTGCTAATCAACTACCCCACGCTTAATTGGATTGTTCGTCCTCGAACAAACGATATATTCAAAGTATAACAAGAAAGAAAACCAGCTCAAGAAATGAGTCGTGCGATGCTACATAGATAATTTTGAAAATATAGATACATGTCACGCAACTTCAAACACTCCACCGTTATCACATTGTCGCTCCAAAATCAAATTCATGCATCCTCATAAAAGGGTAATATATAGTTGTTGTAACACCCATGCATCAAAAACATATTTTCATTTTTTTTTATTTATCATTATGCTTCAAAATATGAAACTCTAGTCCCAAGCTCGTCACCATAAACTGTTTTCTATATTAGTTTTAAATAAAATACGAGTTCTATTTAATCAAATTAATAGTACGTTTATCAAATAAATTATATAATTCAATTTTAAAACTAATATAATTTATTAGTATTTTATTTTTTAACTACTTAAAGTACATTTATTCGATTTAAAATATTAAGTTCGTCAATTGGGTCAGTTCTTTTCCTACTTTAAAAACGAGTCCAATGACAAGCCCAAGTCAACTAAACCTCAGCCCTAACTTTCCAAAACTAAAACTATCTTTGGTTTATAAGGAAAAATTCAAACTGTCCACTTTCTCACAGATTTCTGCTTACTGCGGCCGCTAGGTAAATCACTCTGTGCCTTCTGCAATTTTTCTTTCAAAGAACAACAAAACTCATCGGTCAAAATTTATCTTCCAGCCGATACCCACCATACACCCCCTGCCAAAATCAATAGTCGCCGACACCAAACAATTTTCGATCATAATCCACATCTTGCATCACCACCCAGCAATCCCAGTCGTAATTTTGACCGTTCTTGGCCAAACCACCGCCCGCACCGACTTACATCGGAATAAGGACGACAACCACAAATGGCGTCCGAATCCACCCCAGCCCGTTCGGCCCAATCCAAATCACCACCACCAAACGACCCCACATAACCGAGACACCACCTACCAACCCCAATCGGACCCCAGTCCAAACACACTGACCACTGGCCGAATCGCCACCCAACAACCCACAAAGACCAACCAAAGCCACCCCAAGTCGACCCACTACTGCTGTTCGCTGAGCCACTGTCGTACGGGAAATAAAACCAGAGGGAGCCGACTGATTTCCAATATCTGAGCAGATCCTCCGTGCCAGTTTGGAACGCTGCACACAGCCGCCGGTCTCCGTCGCCGCCGACTGCGACGCCTTGTCCGCTCAACACCGCTGCCGTCGAATTGAAGGTGGAGAGAAATTGTGCAGGCCAATTTCTGAAATTTGGGGAAGAAGTTCCGCCCGATCATACCAAAACCTAGTCGAGCCACGCCTGGAGTGAGGAGTCGCCAGAGGTACTGGCTTCACCGATTGCCGTCGCTAATTTTTGAAATTGGAGAAGGAAAATCCACAGTGCGCATCGGATATGGTGGAGATAGAACGTCACCTGAACGCCGCCGCCCATTTGGTGCCGCTCGGCCGTCGTGTGGCTGGCCGATTCGCCATCACCTTTGCTTCACCGACTTTCCTGGTTGCGAATCTTGGAGAAGAAAGGTAAATGAAGAAATAAAAGGTGCAGACGGGTTTGAAGAAAAGAGGCTGGATTCTCTTTTTAATACCCAACCAATTTCCACTTTTCCAATTCCACTTTGACCCCCAAACCTGTTGCCATCCTTTCAAGTTAACCCACAGTTTACCCAAAACTTTAATTTCAGCCTCTCGAACTTGTGAAAT
>BMAC01000778.1:313669-378826 GCA_014905375.1 Phtheirospermum japonicum
ATAAGTCGGTGGTCCCTACCTCGTAAAATGTCGTGGAAAGTCGAGTGAATGCACGTATTGAATCCTAAGTCCCCTTAATGCTCGTCACCTAATAAATTAGAAAATATATTTAATTAGTATTTTCATCTTTAATATTCATACTAATAATAATAATAATAGTAATAATAAAAAGATAATAATAATAATAATAATAATAATAATAATAATAGTAGTAGTAATAATGATAATAAATATAAATAATAATAATAATAAAATTGGGCTGGAAAGAATTTTATAAAATGTGTTTTGGGGCTGAATTGAGGTTTTTGGGTAATCTGGGGTTCAATCGAAGGATGGCAGAAGGTCTGGGGGTCAATTGGCAATTTTTGGATAATGGGCTGGATTAAAAATCCCTAATTCTCGTCAAACCCGTCTCCTTCCTTCCATTTCTCTTCCCCAAATCAGAAATAGTGGCTGCTCATCCCCTCCCCTTCCTCGGACAACGGCGACAGCAGAAATTGAGCGGCGGTGGCGGCGCTCAGGCGTTGTTCTCCCTCTCCCTGGGCCCGAGCGACTTTTAACTCGGGGTCTTGGTAGGTGGGGCGACGGGCACCGGCGGTTGAAAAAATTGGGGTGGCGACTATCGACGGGCGGACGGCGGAACACACTGGCGACGGGACTCGACCGCGATTTGATGACGGCGGCGCCTGACCACATCGATCTTCACTCCCTTATCCATCAAGTTCGTGACCATTACGTCTCCTGATAGTAAACCAACTTCTAAGGGTTCCTCTACTCTAGTGCTCTTAACTTCAGTTAAATCACGAAATTTCTTCGACACAAAAGAGTGCGAAGCACCCGTATCAAAAAGCACAAAAGCAGGAATTCCCGAAACAGTCAACATACCTATTATAACTCCAGGATTCTCTTCAGCCTCATTGCGTGCCATGGAATACATTCGAGCATTTCCTCCAGTAGTTGGTCTTGGCTTTGGACCTCGCCCATCCTGTTGCCTTTGACCAAACACGGTGCAGAAAGGCACTGTATGCCCACTCTGATGGCAGCGGTAACACTTTCCTTGTCCTCGAAGGCACTCTCCGAGATGCTTCTTGCCACAAATACCGCACGGGATTCTGTTGTCTATCCCTTGCTGAAAGTTCCCGCCACCAGTTTTCTGTTGCTTGCCATGGTTGGAACTTCCTCCTTCCCACTTCCTCTTGTCCACCGTAGCCGTGGGTTTAGACTTCACCTCATCCATTCCAAGACTTGAATCCACGTCTTGGGCTCTTTTAACCATCTCCGAGTAAGGAAGGTCGCCTTGCGTTGAAAGGATACCCGCTAGTTGAGCCCTCAAACCTCTTTTGAACCTCAACGATTTCTTCAAATCGGTGTCCACCAGGTGTATAGCGAAACGGCTCAACTGGTTAAACCTCCTCTCGTACTCAGTGACCGTCAAGTTTCCTCATTTAAGATTCAGGAACTCGGTCTCCTTCTGATCGCGGTACGAGCGTGGGAAAAACTTCTCCATAACCACCATCTTGAACTTGTTCCAAGTGAAGGCGTCTCGCTCTGCCTCCGAACAGTTTCTCCAATAACCTTCCCACCAGTGGTCAGCATCCTCAGTTAGCTGAAAAGTGGCACACGTGACCTTCTGCACGTCGTCGCACGCTATCATTCGACAGATTCTTTCGAGCGACCGAAACCACTCTTCCACTGTATCAGGTCCATCTCTCCCATTGAAGGTTGGTGGTCGATACTGACGGAATTGATCCACTGCTCTTGAGTTGTTACCTCCATTCCCCAAGCCGTTATCTTGAAGGCGTTGGAAAAAGTTAGTGAAAACCGTGTCCATAGCCTCAACGGTTGTTTGATCGAAGTGGGGTGGGTTTTCTTCATTAACCCTGTTTCCATTTCTTCTTCCTCGGTTTGACGCCATAACCTAATATATCATCAAAGTGTTTACTTGGTTAATTACGATATATCTCGCTTAATACACGTCGTAAGGTTTGTAACTTGTAACCACCGCACACCATAGGAAAACACAAACTAGAATTCAGCGAAAAAAAAAATTAGCAGAACATCAACTATTCCCTTGATGGTAGCAATATCATCTTCGTACAAACCAAAAGAAAGTAGTAATCAAACCAAAACCAAAACCAAAACAAAGTCCAAAATAGAGTCCAAAACACGAAATCAACGTACGAGGAAAGTTAAATATAAGGTACTCAAAGTCAAATGCAAAACAAGGCAAGAGGCCATCAGTCTATAATGACGATTGCCTTTCTCTTCCTCGAAGAGCCTTCTTCCCTCGAGGGGTCGTCACTGGGTGGCTTAAGTCTCGGACAGCGAGGAGTGGTATGCCCCAGTGTATAACAACTGTAGCACGCTACTTCATACTCTCCTTTCTCTTTCCCTTTAGAAACCCCTTCACGGTTTTCTTTGGGGATTCCTTCTGCCGCTGGTTCACCACCCTCAATATCCTCCTCTTCGGGATCTTCTTCGGGTTCCTCCTCGGGATTCTCTTCGGGGTTCTCCTCGGGATTCTCTTCGGGGTTCTCCTCGGGATCCTCCTCTTCTTCCTCTGCGACAACCGCCGAGGCTTCTCCTTTTGACCCTCCAACTTCTTCCTTCGTGGTTTTTGTCTCCTTGGGTACCTCCTCCAATGGAAAAGTRGACAACCACTCTCCCACTAAATGGTGGATGAAATCCTCGTAGTCGACTAAGACATAAGGACCGGGAAACTGAATCCTCGCAAGTCGAGTACATAAATGGTCCCCTCGGAGTTTCCATTGCGTCGGTAGTCGCTCTACCGTGTGCTGAGCTGCCTCGAGGCCAGTAGTGGCACTCCCATCCGCTTTGGCCAAGAGCCACAAACGGTGCTTRGTCAACAAGTAAGACCCTACCGTATCCACCTCCRAATAACCATAATTCTTGAAAGCCTCCATGCCTTGGAGTTTCATCATACCAATAACATCAACAACAATTCCAAGACAAAGCAATCACARCCATAGTATAACCATCCATACCCAATACAATGCAATCATAGAATAACATGGAAATTAAATTAATGATTAAACAATTGCAATGAACTTTTGTACCTTGAGGATATCGATGAACGTTCGACGAGGAGGAATGAAAACTATTTAAATAATTTAAATATTTATTTTATAAACTTTTTTATTTTCACAAACGAAACGAGTCTACAGAACCAATCAAAACCTGGCTCTAATACCACCTTTGTAACGCCCCGATTTCACTTTAGTTTAAAAATGATTTATATTTTAAAAATAATTAAATGGAGAAATCTTGGCGTCACAATAAATGTCCAATTTTTCATGAATTCAACGTAAATGATGCACATTTTTTAAAACGTTCAAGAATCACGCAACGGAAATATTCATAATATAAATAATCAAACTCTCAACAGTGGAAATTTGATAACCGTAATATTTTATGTCTAAATTGACTCTTATTTAAAACGTAAAACAAGTTTAAATCATAAAAATCCAATAACAAGAGTTTTCATTCCTCTCTTCGTCTCCCTTTCATTCGATATCTTCATTTGTACCTGAAAAACACGTCGTTGATTTGGGATGAGCTCAACGTACTCAATAGTTATACCGACATTTCCATGCAAAATCATACAACTCAAATATAGCACAATTAACCATAGAATTCGCRAATTTTAACGTCGAAAAACAGTTGACTGCAGCTAAAACGCGGCGAGATTCCTCGATGACACTTTAGGTCATAGGCACATAAGGCCCCTGGTTTTAATCAATAGGTATAGCACGCCGGGATGAACCCGATGACAACTTTTGGTCACAGACAACTTTAGGTCTACGTCTATATTAGATTTTATAAACATCGAACTTCATGATACACATAGCACGTAGATTTAAGCATGTAAAATTGAACATAGATAAGTCGGTGGTCCCTACCTCGTAAAATGTCGTGGAAAGTCGAGTGAATGCACGTATTGAATCCTAAGTCCCCTTAATGCTCGTCACCTAATAAATTAGAAAATATATATATAATTAGTATTTTCATATTTAAAATTTTATAACAATAATAATAGTAATATTAATGATAATAATAATAATATTAATAATAATAATAATAGTATTATTAATAATAATTATAATAATAATAATAAAAATAACAATAATAATGTTTATAATAATAATATAATAGTAATAATAATTAAAAAGGACTGGAGTAGTTTTATAATGATGTTTTGGGGCTGGATAGGGGTTATTGGAAAACTGAGGGCTCAATTGAAAAGGTGGCTAAAGTTGGGGGGATCAATTTGTAATTTGTTGGATAAAGGGGCTGGATTAAGAGGGGAGCCCAGCCCTTGAGGCATAACCCGTCTGCCCCTTTCTCCCCATTCTATCTTTTCTCCCAAAAAAAATGGAACTCTGCCAGCACATCCCCTCCCCCTTCCTCGGCTAACGGCGACAGCAGCACGGACGGCGTCGGCGACGGAAATTGGGCGGAGCTCTGGCAGATGGGTGGCGATTTTCTTCTCCTTTACCAGATTTCAGAAACCGGCCGTCTTCTTGTGATGCTGGCGCAGCACCGGCGGAGGCAGGCGGAAACGGCGTCGTCAACGGCTGTCCATCGTGGGCTAGGCTCTGGGCGGAAGTGAAACCCCGGGGCTGAGATAGGCGTGGGTCGTGTGTTTGGGTTTGTTTTGGTTGGTTTTAGGGATTTGGAAGGTGGTGGTGCGGGATTTGTGTTGGGTTCGGGCCGTGAAACGGGGTGCGCCTGGTGTTGGGTTTAAACGGGCGGTCGTGGCTTCGTGTTCGGGACTCGGCCGATTTGGGCGACGTTGCTGTGGCTGTCGGCGACTGGAAGTCGGGCCGTGGTTGCTCGGGTTTGGACAGGGGTCCGGTTTGGTGTCGGCGAACTAACGATCGGGTCGTTGAGGTTTAGCGGTGGCGATTTGAAACTGGCCTGGTGGATGCGCGGCCGTGGTTCGATCGGCCAGCCTCTCTGTCCGGCTTGGGCGTGCGACGACGGCTGTGGGTTCGCTGGGTGGCGGTCGGCAGTCGAGTCTGGTTGTGGTTGGTGGTGGTGATTCGTATTGTTCGGCGTGGGGCTGCCGGGTTGAGTCGGGCCGTGGTTCGGCTAAGAAGGCGTTGGTGGTTGAGGTTTGGCGTTGGAGGCTGTTGGGTTGGCGATGATGGGCGGCTCGGCGATTCGGATGGTTCGACGTGGTGGATGATCGGGCTTTGGTGTTCGGGTCGTTGTACGGCAGTGGTCGGTTGGGTCAGTGGCGTGGACGCGAAGGTCCTCTCCTCCTTCGTCTGCGACTTGGGCGCAACGACGGGTGGTGACGTTGATCGTTTGGGTTTTTGGACAGGGGTTATGGAACGATCGGGTAGTTGACGACACTGGATGTTTCGGGTTTGTAGTTGGAATCGGCAGCCGATTCGGTTATGATGGCTGCCGTAATATGCCGTAATATGGATCAAACGATAAACGTTCTTGAAACATTTTTAGGAAAAACACAAGAATAGAATTTTTTACCCTGCTGCGGCTGTTTTCAAGTAAAAGAAAGAAAAGAAAAAAAAATATAGCAGAAGAGGTGTGTTTACCTGAATGCTTGGCGGTTGTCTGCAGAAAAGTGAAGAATAGTGAAAATTTTTGTGGAATCGGCCGGTGAAAGAAAAAAAGAATTTGGTTTATAAACCAAAGATGGGTTTAATTTAGGAAAGTTAGGGGGCTAAGACTGTAGTGGACTCGGCGCTAACTATTGGGGCTTCGATTGGGCTTGTTTTCAAGTCGCGGAAAGATAACGATCCAATTATTTTAAATTATAAAAAAAAAATAATAAAGTATGATATAAATAAATCATAATAATCTTAGTAATCGAGAATATTTCATAGACGACTTAATAGTAATTTAAATAAATAATTAAATTACTAAATAATTATAATATTTTCTTAGAAATTGATAATATAATTTTATTTGAAATTGAACTATAAATTCACTTAATTAGAGTTCTTAGGTTATTTAAAACTAAAATCTATTAGTTTGATTATAATAAGATTTTAAAATAATTTTAGATAATTTATATAGAATACAACTATAACATAATAGTCTTTAAATTTGAGGTATAATATATTAAACAATCGCACTAGAATTTTTTTTTTTATTATATAGAGTTTCTTAAATCAATTAGAACTAAAGTATAAAATAATTTATAGTGACGAGTTTGGGACTAAGATTATTTTTAAATGCATGATTGTAATTAAATAAAAAAAAAATATATATATATATGTACTGGATGTATGGATGTTACAGATGGGGTCTTCCTTTTTTATTATTTTTGTTTTTTTAAAAGGATGGTGATCCTTTATTACAAAAAATCATAAATTCCTAATCAAATTCCAAAACACTAATAACCAATAAAATTAACGAACTCCTACCCCACACTTTTAATGGGTTAGTAGGAGTCGACTCAAAACACACATGGCTATAGGCATGGATTATTTGGCTATGATTGGCTCATTCGGAATTTATAGTGGCTAAAAATATATGGATATGGCCAGAATAGGTTTTTTTTTTGTGCCTTAACCTCATTTTCAAATTCAACTACTCACAGGCTTTTTTGCATGAAATGTTTTTGAATTGATGCCGCTTTTAAGGTTTTTCAAAATCAATCGCGTCCAAGTACCATTTTACAATATATAGATAATGATTTTTAAAAAAAATTATGCACTTATGCACGCTCAAAAGACAAAAACCTCAAATCTAATCTTAGTTAACTTCGATAGGCAAGCCATACAAACAAAATATCGCGTAGGAATAGTAATCAATCACGTAAAAACTTTCAAATTGCAAAATCTTCAAATATAAATCATACTCAACCATCCCCCCCTCTAAAAATCCGGCAATCTCATGATTGCCCTAAATATAAAGAAAAACAAATCAAACGAGGAAAGGAGTAAGGGAACGTCCCTGAAAAATAGCCGAGTGACTCCAAAAAGCGCTTGTGCAATCATCTTTCATCTCCAAACGCGTGAACGAAAATATCTTGAACAAAATCTAAAACTCGTTGAACCAGTCATCGTAGGCGGGATCGCTATCGGGTCAAAGAAAATCTATTCAAACGCACATCAATAGACCGTCAGTTGACACGGGCGGGCCGAGCATCGGTCGAAGAGGGTGGGCCGAGCGTCGACGCCGCGTCGGTGCTGGCGTCGATCGACGCGATCCGTGCATCGTCAACCATATCGATTTCTTCGTTCTATTGATTAATCCTTCCTCGACAACACTTCCTCCTATTTCAAAAACATAACACAAACATAAAATAGAAAAAGAGAAATAATCTAAAAAGAAATACAAAGGATAGAAAAAAAAATAGCTTGGGTTGCCTCCCAAGAAGCACTTATTTAACGTTGAAAGCTCGACGCTTTCTACGAACAATGCTATCCCGAATCCAGAAACAAGTGACGATCGTGCCATGCCTTAGCATTCTCCAAGAGTAAGAGTAGGCAATTCAAATTACCAAGGCGAGCACGAAAAGAAAGTCGTAATGTTAAATAAATAAAAACCTCAACTCGCTTTGGAGGTCGAAAAAGTGAGTAATCGATCACTACGAACATATTAAGAATCCATAGGGGCACGGGGCAATCATCAACCTTAGAAAAAATTAGGATATTCGTCGAACAAACAGCAAACTCCTCGAACTCCTTTACTTCATTGATATCCCCCTCAACAATTTGAAAAATATTTAAATCTGTATTCAAGCATAGGGGAGGGGGATTGGAATTTTTCTCAACTAACATGTCAACCACCTCCATCTCAATATCGATTAAAGAACCGAGTGGCACGGTATGAGGCTCAATAATCTCATCTCCCTCCAATAATTCTTCCACCGCTTCAAAATTAAGATTCCACAATGGTTCGGGTGGAACGAAATGAGGTCCAATAGTCTCGCCTTTTTCTAAATTGGGCATTGAAACACCTCCATTATCATCGTGCTCAAGTAGTCTCGAATCTTCAACGTCATGTTGGTTCTCCAATGGCAACACCTCCTCATCATCATCCATGAGATCCTCAAAAAGCGCAAGAGGGGCGATCTCCACCATATCCCAAATCTCATCCTCAGTACACGTCCCTTCCAAATTCGGCTCCATCTCATCATCCTCATAAAAATCGTGAGAACTCGAATTCGTAAGATCCACATTAAGCTCCAACAAAAATATCTCCACATCCACGTCTAAGGTTTCATTGATTAACATAGGGGAAGCAATTTCAACCAATTTCTGAATAACCACCTAATACGTATCTCCCAAACGATCGTTCTTTCTCAAATCCTCAACATCCAAGGTGGGCTCAATCACATCAAAAATCGACATCTCTGGTTGACTTGGAGGTTCGTCCATCTCGTCTGACCTTTTTCCTAAAGAAGCCATTACTTGAAAAAACATTGTCTCGAAATTCTCCGTAGTCTTAGATAGGTCTCTCTTCCATACCTTTAAATCCTCATCTGAATTATCTGGAATAGGTGGAGTGTATTCTCCATAGCTTGGGTAGGAAGGAATCGAGTAGGGGGAGGCATAACTCGTATAATTTTGGATGGCGATAACATGATCTTGTGGCTTATCGCCAATTGGTACTATGCATGTATTCGCCAAATGCCCTCGGCCTCCACAATGATCACATACCATATTAGGTAAGTAGAACACCCTCATGAACCAAAATCGTATACTTTCTCCCACGTTTGCAAGGAATCAGGCTCTAATTTTCCCAACCATTTATTTGCCCGATCCTTTAGTGTGAAAGGGAAAAGTCGCATCCTTACTTGATCACTAGTAAGCCCGAGAAGAGGGGAATTCTGGGTGATGTCCTCATACTTTTGGATGAATTTAAGTGGATCCTCACTCCGAAGCCCATGAAAAACCGGGAGGTACTTTTGGTCGTACTCGTCAGGATAGTAATTCCGCATTGCGGTGCTTAATGGAATGCGCGGTCGAAAGCCACGCCAATCGGACGTTATAATGTATTCAGACATTATTTTTTAATTAAATTTTTTTTTGGGTCGTTCAACCTAGGTGTCGAGAGATGTACCTTGCATACACAACACTCAACGCACAAGATTAAACGTATCAACGGAAGATAATAAAAACGAACAAAAAGAAAATTCACAAACAAATACGAAAGATAAACGAAACAAGTAAAAACATAGATAAGGTTACGAAGAGCAAACACAAAAATCACAACCTTTAGCCTTCCCCGGCAACGACGCCAAAATGTTGATTTGAACTTTTTGCACCTACTTTTATTTAAAGTTGTCAATTTTAAAAAGCTCGCCCGCAAGAATACGGGATCACTTGTAGGTGGGTAAGTTGACTCGTGTCGATCTCAAAGGAAGACTAGATTCGGAAGTTTGTTTGTGTTTGATTTAACGAATAAGAAAATAAAAATAAAACTAATCTAAACACGCGAACATGGGAGGTTTTGTTTGAGAGTTTTAAGAACTAGAAATTAATTAAACTAAGAGCAAAGAATTAAATCTAAAGATTACTTAAACTATGACCTAATTAATTAAATCTAGAGATTACTTAAACTAAGAATTAATTATCTACTATCTAAGATTAATCTAACTATGAATTAATTAATTAAAATACTTTTAACGATTTTAAGAAAACTAGGGTTCTAGAGCTTTGATTTGTCTCCACGACCTCTTGGGAAAACCCAATTGATGGTTCACAACGAATCTATGCTCTAGACCCATTAGATCTAGCTACCAATAATCATCAATCTCAACATCACAATTCCAACACAATCATAATCACAATTCTTCATGGAAATAATAATTATTCTAAGAGATTTAATTAAAATAATTGAAAGCATGTGAACTAAATTAAAGAGCATAAGAGATAAGTACTTACTAATTAAACGAAGAAAGTTGCAGTGTTCCATGACGAAATCTTGAATCTTAATTATCTAAAAGCTAATCTAACTATTCTAAAAATTAGAGATTTAAAACTAAGAAATTTGAAGAGTAACTAAGAAAATAAACGGCACTCGTTGGGGTCGTCAGCTCCTAAGAGGCATTAGAAACCCTAGGATTATGATAATGTATGTAAAAAAGCAAAATACAAAGGGTATTAGTTGGGGAAAGTCTTGGGCAGCAAGAAACCCTAAAAACGCATTTTCAGCACGTTGGCGTCGATTGACGTCGGTTATTGCATCGTCCAATGCAAACTGGTCGACGCTGACAAAGAGTTTTGTGGGTAGGTGTGTCGATCGACATCGGTTCTTGTGTCGACTGACGTAAACTAGTTAATGCGGGCGGACTGGTCGATCGACACAGACACGGTCGGCAACGCTCGGCAGGCTTCGGCAGTACTCGACAGGCAATGTCGTGAGGCTACTACAATGGTTCCAGTTGGAATAACCATTATAGAAACCTATTAGCTTCAAATTCTTCAAATCGCGGCCTGTTTTCGCTGAATCTCCACTCGTGCGCCCATCCTTGACTACGTCCAAACTTAAATGCTTCAAAATACCTAAAATAAACATAAAATTAATTAATTATGATTAAAATACGGTAAAGTAAGCTGGAGATAAAAAATATGAAAAAAATGCTCAATATATCTAACTTTTACAAAAATCAACAATAAAAACCAAATAAAATACTGACTAAAATCAAGACATTTTCGTGCTAATCTGTGAGAGCCGGGATGTGGAGGTTGTTATTAGAGGACTTGATGTTCGTGATGTCCAAAAGCGAGTGGGTGAAGCCCATTGACTTGGTGCCCAAGATGAGCGCCTTGTTAGTTCTTGAGGATGAAAAAGGAGGGTTGTTGGCCACAAGGTCTACAATGTGTTGGAGGACGTTGACCGACTATAAGAAGTTAAATAGGTCTACCAAGAGAGATCATTTCCCTCCCGCATCTATCAAACAAAGGTTGGAAGATTTAACCGACCATTACTCCTTTTTCTTTTTCGATGAGTCATCGGGGCACTTGAAAACCACAATCCCACCCGAGGAGCTAGCCGAGACGAGCTTCAATTACCCATTTGGAACATTTACTTTTTGGCGGATCTTATTTGAGCTATGCAATGCGCCAAGGACGTTCCAAAGAGTGGATTCTCCCGACAAGGAAGAGATTGTGTTGGTGGATCCTTCCGTGATCTTTCCACCTTGATCAAAAAGGGATTACGTCGAGCTAATGACGTAAAACAAGCGCTACATTGGAGGCAGCCCATGATCTTCTAACCTTTTCTTATTGTTTATTTACTTTTTCTTCCTTCTTCTTTCGATTTTGTTTATATCCTTTCTTTATTTGCGTTAACTAATGTTTTTGAGTTTGTGTAGGTGCAATCTTGGAGGTTTTGGAAGGAAGGGGATCGAAAACACGAACTCAGCTGCACTGTTGCAGTCGATCGACTGTCCCCAGTCGATCTACTGGTGAGAAGTCAATCGACTAACAAATCGATTGCGTCCCCTTAATCGACTGGAGGACAGTAGCTCAAAGTTCTTCAAGGGTCATTTCATCGACTGACAAGCAGTCGATTGACTACCCCACTTACGCAGCCCTGCTGGATGGTTATAAAAGGCCAGTCGATTTTCCTCCCCTCCCCCATTCGACTGCACCGAGAAGAAGCTTCACAACACAAAAAAAGAGAGAAAAAGAGTGAAAAAAAAAAAGAGAAGGAGAGAAGAGGGATAGTCGATCGACCGATCTTTTGCGCAGGAATTCTTCTTTCCCTTTTCGTCTTCAACACAAGAAATTTGAGGTTTTTTGCACTTCGGCTTTTGATTCCTAAACCGAGAAACTTCTTGAGGTAATTCGCTAGAACCGATATCTTGAATCGTTGATTGATTGATTTATTGAGTTTGGGGGTACTTGGGTTTCAAATTTCTTTCAAATTCCTTATTTTGAACTTGAGCCTACCAAGTGCTCGAGGAAATGCCTTAATGAACGTTCTTGTTTGATTTCCCCTCATTTTTCTGTTTTGAGCATTTGTTTTGATTCTTGAAACTCTTAAAACACATACCTCGTTCTTTTCACGAATTCCTAACCCCGTTTCTATGGCCGACTATTCCGACGATGATGCGCCCTATCCTGACCTTGCCGGACACTACGCCGCCCCCTTTCTAATTTATTCCGAGGACGAGGGGAAAATTTTTAAACCTCACCCAACGGAACTTCTTTGTTCCGCATTACGTCACCCTCGCGCGCCTCGATGAGTGAGTGGAAAATGGAGATCATTAAGGGTTCGATACACGGGTGCTACATTTCATCGATGCCTTGAGCGCCCGTTATTTTGCTTCCCTCCGAGAACCGGCCTACCGGAAGTTGATGCTCGAATTCTTCACTACTTATCGGGCCCACGAGTGCTCGGAATTCACCGTTCATCTCGGAGGGAGGGAGCATAGGATCACTCAAGAAGTGCTCCAAGCGGTCCTCCGGTTTAGATGCGAGGAGTTATGGGAAGAACGGCCAAGGGATTTTGCCCCGATGCAATTTCGGGCATCGATCACGGGCGGGCGTGGAACTTCTCAGTATCAAGCCTTGGACATCACCGACTTGGCACTATTGGGTGTGTTCAAGTTTTCCGCCCACGTCGTGATGGGCAAGCACGAGAGCACTAACCTCACCCAACATCAGGTATACGTGCTTTGGTGTTTGATCAATGGTCGTTAAGTTCTGTTTTATTCTTATATCCGTGTCGGGATTCGTGGGATTACAAAAATGAGAGGCGGGAGTGTAGCCCGGGTCGGAATGGGGCCCACGATCATGTTGCTAGCCCTTCATTTCGGGTTTGATCCCGAGGCGTCCAATATGGAGAGGATAGATGCGATCGAGTTGGCTTGGATATTTTCAAAGATTCCGATGAACCCCCAACGCCCCCATCGCCGTAGTATAGAACGAGGGGAGGAGGACGAGTTTAATCGGCATCACAATGAGGGAGTCGAGGCCGACGAAGCCACGAACACTAGTTCGGGCATGCATTTCGACGCAAGCATGAGCATGCGGCAACCCTGCAATTCGGAGGCTCAAGCACCGACCCGGGTCCCCTCATGAGTTGTCACAAGTTTCAATGCCAAGTGTTTGCACGATTTGATGACTCGATGCGGGCAAGCAAGAACCGACCAAGCACACCGTGCCCTCCATAGTCGCCTCTTATTGATCGAGAGACGAATGGATCAGGATGAGGAGAACGAAGAGGAGGAAGATGCCGAGGACGAGGAAGGATAGGACAATAATGATGAGGAGGAAGAAGAAATCGAGGAGTAGGACGAGGATGAAAACCTCCAACCCCGACGTCGGAGACGTCATTGATTTTCCTATCACTCATGTATTTATTTAGTTGTTTGTTTTCATGAGACTTGCACTTTATTTTTGTTTGTATCTTTTTGATTCGATTATGTTCTTTTATTTCTTATCTAACTCTTGAAAAATCCAAAAACATTTTAAAATATTAAAAACAAAAAATATATTGTTTTGTCTTTTGGTTCTATCTAGTCTTTGTTTCTACTTTATCGTGATTCATGTACATACTTTCTTGAGTTTTAATTTCATGTGATTTTCTTGTAAATATCTCCATTTCCGACTTCGACCTTTGGCGAATAGATGGCTTGGTAGTGTTCATGAAGTCGGGAGATACTAGCTATGCTCGATTTTTGCTTGGATTGCTTGATTTTTAAGTATACCCACTGTGCTCGACTCAAACTCGCTCGGTTGAGGAAGTTTCTATTCATCCCCCTTTTACTTGATCTTCATTAAAATGGAATGAGGGCATTGCATGGTTTAAGTGTGGGGGTGGGTAGGTGGTTAGGGTCCGGGTTTTTATCAAGCATGTTTTGTTGTTCTTAACTCGATCCTTGGCGAAGTGACGCTTACTATTTGTGCTATTATGTGGTTGAGTCGTTTTTGTGTCATTATTACATTGTTGAACAATCCACATACTTGGAAGTTTGAATAGTTTACTTGTCGAGTTTTTGCATGTTTATGCCCTCTTGTGTAAGGAGTTGATTTTTTGTACTTCGTCCAAAACCCACACACACACACACACACACACACACACACACACACACACATATATATATATATATATATATATATAATCAACATTTACCCGTGAAAAGATTTCAAAGCTCTAAAAGCTCTTTTGATTCTGCTCCCAAACTCGGTGCAAGCTAGTGAGTAGACTTGTTTGATTTATTGACTTGCTTGCATTTTTATGGAAATTGCATTGAGGAGGTTTGACTTTGCTCGTACATGATTGAATTTGAAAATGACTTCAAGGCACATATATCACCCTTGTTCTGGCCATATCCATATATGTAAGTGATGGGGCATAAATAGGTCAGACCCGGATTGGGGTAGATCTGATTTGAGATTACCTGGGGAAGAGAAAGGAAATCAGGCCAGCTCAGTCCTAGGCAGTATGACCTAGATCCCTTAAAGAAAGAGCAGATGTTGGAGATAGGATTTCTGCGGTTCAGGAATTATCCTGACCTGGTAGGAGTTTTCCTATGAAAGGACCCATGGAGAATTGCACCAAGGCAGGTTTGATGTCCTGACCTGGAATAGAAAGAGAAGCAGAATCAGGGAAGACCTGACATCCTGACTTCCACTGAGGAGACAAGGGGGACCACCTGTCAGAATTTGTTGCTTAACGGCCCCTGATTCGCGGCTTTTGTTTCCGAGATCCAGGAAGGGGTCCCCACTGTAGAAAACTATAAATACCTCTGCCCCAAGGCTGAGAAAGGTATGTCATTCTTTGTGCGTTCCTTGCTTTGTTCACCAGAAACACTCTATACGCTTTCTGACTTAAGCATTGGAGAGGTTTCCATCGGAAAAACCCCCGGTGTTCCTTTTCTGACGTGTTTGTGTGTGCAGGTCGGGAAAAGCGCAAGGTTCAGGCGTTATCATATCTTTGGGTGATACAATTGGCACCGTCTGTGGGAACTTTCTGAGCTAAGACGTGAGATTTTGGAATGGCTTCGGACGGGTTACAGCGGAATCTGGTCGGGGAACTAGGTGGAACTCCTAGCTCTGCCACAGCGTGGGGCATGCTGCAGCTGGCAGGGCCAATAGCGACGAGGCCAGAGGGAATGGAACTGTCAGTAGTTACTGGATCAGGCACCGTGCCACCCCCCTGGCGGGTCTACACCTTCCAATGGTGGGTCACTAAACGAAAATTTCCTCAGGCAGCTGTCTAAGCTTATCGGCAAAGTTATGGAAGTGGCCGTGGAGAAGAAATTCGCATAGATCTCAACGCCGCCGCCTGGCGCACGACCAGATCGGACAATTCTGATAGTGGAAACAGAACCATTACGCAATCAGCGCACAGATTGGACCCCCCTCCAAGATAGGGAAGAACACTTCTCTACCTCCGATAGTGAAATGTCGAGTCAGGCCAATCCAGGCCTTGCCGAGCAGATGCAGAGCCTGCAGAAAGAGGTGAGGGAGTTCAAAAGGAAAATGGCGAGTGCTGATATGGTGCCGATGCGGAGAGGCATGCCGTTCGCTGAGGAGGTCATGCGTGATGACGTGCCGGCTTCCTATAGATCTTTGGGCTTTGAGTATAGCGGAACAACAGATCTATGGGATCACCTCAGCCATTTCAAAATTGCAGTAGCATTGCACAAGTTCTCGGATGCAGTCATGTGTCGGGTCTTCCCCATGACTTTCACTAAGTTAGCCTAGCTCTTGTTTTGTCAGCTGCCACCACGCTCTATCAGCAACTTTGATGAGTTCATCTCGGCCTTCCTGCATCAGTTCACTAGCTGCAGAAAATACTAGAAGATGCCGCTCCAGCTGTTTAGTTTGAAGTAGAAAGAGAACGAGAGCCTGCATGCTTATATCAATCGGTTTATCAATGCAAAGCTCGAGGTGCCTTCTGCGTCCGAGGAGCTTTTAGTGAACGCGCTAGCGCAAGGCCTCAAGAGAGGAGAGTTTTTCCAATCGTTGGTTGTAAAGCTTGCGCTGAAATTTGGAGAACTTTTAAAAAGGGCGGAAAAGTATATTCATCTGGAGGAGGCCCTGAAAATCAAAGAGGAAGGGGAGAAGAAGAGAGAGAGAGATATAATAGAGAGGAGAGAGCACCAGTAAAAAGAGCCAGGCCAGACCTGCCTGGTGGAAAACCTCGCTTCGACAAGTATACGCCCCTGGCGACTCTGCAAGGGGAAATCTTGCAGGCAATAGAGAGGCATCCGGACCTCAAGTGGCCTAAAACTTATTCGCAGAAGCCTAAGAAAGAAAGGTCTGACTGATTTTGTCGGTATCACAATGAGTACGGCCACGATACGGAAAAATGTACCCATCTTAAGGATGAGTTAGAGAGGATGGTGCAGGCTGGGCACCTTAAGGAGTACGTACGGATGAAAAGGGAAGAGTCCAGATCTGGCTACCGCAGTAATGATCGACCCTGATGGAGTAGAAATGAGCAGATAGTAGGCGAAATGGGGAGAGAAGGAATAAACAGGCCCAGGTCATACAGGGTGAGATTTAGATGATCACAGGGGGCGAGTGGGATGAGCACTCTAGACGAACACAAAACAGTTATGTGCGCGCTGCAAGGGATTTGACGAGAAAGGGAAAAGAAGTTGGACAGGTGGCGCCGAGTCCATATGTTTACTTTTGATCAGAGGATGAGGATGGGATCCTAGCTCCTCATATGGACGCCTTGGTCATTACGGCTACCATAGCCAATTATAGTGTCCGACGAATCTTTGTGGACACAGGGAGCTCGGGGGACATCATGTTCTACGACTGCTTCAAGAAGATGAACCTGGATGTGGAGTTGGAAGAGGTCACGACATCGTTGGTTGGATCTGTAAGAGGTGCATTGAAACCCCTTGGAGCAGTTAACCTTTTGGTTACACTGGGGGACGAGCCGTTTAGACACACTAGGACAGTCCGCTTCTTGGTGGTAGACGCAACCGCCTCTTATAATGTGATGATGGGAATACCTTCTTTGAGCAAATTTCAAGCGGTGGTCTCGATTTTCCACATGAAATTGAAATTTCCCGCTCATGATGGAGTAGGTGAAGCTAGAGGAGATCAGTATGCATCGCGGCAGACATACGTAGAGAGCATTAGGCGAAGTGAAGAGGAAAGACAGGCCAAGAGGGCTCGAACAGAGGACAGACCTAAATTGACTGAGAGAGAAGAGAACTTAATTACTGTGGAGGTAGTCCTAGGGGATGAAAGTCGAGTCCTCCGTGTTGGGACAACCCTCAGCCCTGAAATTTTGACAGGTTTGGTGCCATTGTTACGAGATAATGCGGATGTATTTTCTTGGTCTCCCCAAGATCTGGTCGGGATTGATCCAGAAGTGGTTGAACATTGCCTCAACATTAGCCCAATAATAAAACCAGTCAAACAGAAGAAACGTAATTTTGGACCAGAGAAGGAGGCTATTATTGAGGCAGAGGTGGATAAGCTCTTGAAAGATGGGCACGTTCAGGAAATACAATTTCCAGAATGGCTCTCCAATGCAGTTTTAGTGCCCAAGACAGAGGAAGATTGGCAGATTTGCATAGACTTTCATGACCTTAACAATGCTTGCCCCAAGGACCACTATCCGTTGCCGAGGATAGACCAGCTGGTCGATTCCACTTCGGGGTGTGAGCTCCTAAGTATGATGGACGCCTCGCAGGGCTATCACCAAATCCGGTTGTCCAAGGAAGACCAAAAGCGTGTTAGCTTTATAACCCCGAAAGGGACATATTGCTATGTGGTCATGCCGTTTGGACTTAAGAATGAGGGAGCCACGTACCAGCGGTTGGTGGACAAAATGTTCAAGAATTAACTTGGGAGGAATATGGAGGTCTACGTGGACGATATGCTGGTGAAAAGTGTGAAAGAGACTTCACACGTGGGGGACCTAAAGGAGACCTTCGAAACCCTGAGAAGGTACATAATGAAGCTCAACCCCAGAAAATGCATGTTTGGGGTAAGAGCTGGAAAATTCGTGGGCTACATGGTGACAGAGAAGGGTATTGAAGCTAATCCTGAAAAGGTTCGGGCTATTATGGATATGCAGCCTCCGAGAAATGTTAAATAAATGCAATGCTTGGCTGGGCAAATAGCGGCCTTGTGTAGGTTTGTCTCGTGTTCGGCTGAGAAGAGCCTACCATTTGTTCTAACTTTACGGAAAAGAGCTCGATTCCAATGGGATGATAAATGCCAGGATGCATTTCAAAAGTTGAAGGAGTATCTGGCCAACATGTCCTTGCTTACAAAACCCGTTCAGGGGGAACCTTTGATCTTGTATTTGTCCGTGGGGAAGCAAGCGGTAAGCACGGTCCTGATCAGGGAGGGAGGAAAAGCGCAGAAACCGGTTTACTACTGGAGAAAGGTCTTGCATGAGTCGGAACTACGTTATGTAGAATTGGAGCGAGCCATGCTTGCTCTAGTCGGAACCGCCCGTAAGCTACGCCCTTATTCTCTTTCACACAGTGTTGTGGTCAGAACTAATCTACCCTTGAAGACAATCATGGACAAGCTAGAGTCCTCGGGACACCTAGTGAAGTGGATAATCGAACTCAGTGAGTTCGACATAAATTTTGAGACGCAAATGACAATTAAAGCTCAGGCGCTGGTCGACTTCATGCAAGAAATGACCTGCCCTTTCGAAGAGGCGAAAGAATGGACGATCTACACTGATGGCTCTGTTAGCAACCTCGGTTGTGGTGCAGGAGTTGTGCTGATAGACCCAGAAGGAACCACTACGGAATACGCTATTCGCATGAATTATCCTCTCTCCAATAATGCCGCAGAGTATGAGGCCTTGCTGCGAGGAGTGCGGATGGTACATGACCTAGGCGCAGAACGAGTGTGTGCCAAGGTTGACTCGCAGTTGATATGCAAACAAACAGATGGGGAATTTGAAACCAGAGAGGAACATCTACAAAAATACTTAACCCAATTTTGGGAGTTGGAGAATGGCATGAGCTCATTGATAATCCATCAAATCCCTAGGGAAGAAAATTGCCGGGCCGATTACCTAGCCAAAGTAGCCAGTTCGGAAACAGACTGTGGGAAATGATGATCACCCTATTGATGACATACCGGGAGTTTGGGAAGAGGAGGTACACGCCCTAAAGGAAGTTAGACAGGACTGGAGACACCCTATCAAAACATATCTAGAGAAGGGAGAGCTGCCAAACGACAAGAAAGAAGCAGTGTTGGTGAAGACCAGGTCTGCTCGATTTTGCTTAATTAAAGGAGAGCTCTTCCAGAGAGGGTATGGACAGCCCCTTCTACGATGTCTGAGCCCGGAAGAGGGCACTCATGTTCATAGATAAGTCTACGAAGGGTGTTGTGGCAATCATATGGGCACTAGAGCCCTGTCGAGTAAGGTCCTGAGAGTGGGATACTTTTGGCCCCAGCTAAGAAAAGAAGCGGAGGATTTTGTGCGGACTTGTGATAAATTTCAAAAGAACCCACCCTTAGTACACATGCCTGTGGAAGAACTCATGACGATGAGCTCTCCGTTTCCATTTGCCAAATGAGGGATCGACCTGGTTGGACCTTTCCCCACGGCCCCCGCCCAAAAGAAGTTCTTAATAGTGGTCATTTATTATTTCAGTAAATGGGTGGAGGCTGAAGCCTTAGCAAAAATCACGGAGGATGCGGTGATACAATTTTTGTGGAAAAACGTTGTATGTCGATTTGGTATCCCCAAGATTTTGGTCTCAGACAATGGCACCCAGTTCGTGGGTGCCAGAATTAAGACCTGGTGTGTGAAAATGAAGATTTATCAGCACTTCATGTCTGTCTACCATCCACAGGCCAACGGCCAAGTTGAGGTGACCAACATAATACTTGTACAAGGAATTAAAGCACGACAAGAGAAGACTGGAGGCAGATGGGTCGATGAGATCAGTTCAAATCTATGGGCGTACAGGACTAATCCCAAGGATAGTTCAGGGGAAACACCATTTAGTCTGGTTTATGGCATGGACATTGTGGTCCCCGCCGAGATTAGTATGGAAACTCACCGAGTCCAGAACTTCGTTCAGGAGAAGAATGAGCTAATGATTCGGGATGATTTGGACTTGGTGGAGGAAAAGAGGGAAAGAGTTATCGTTAGGATGGCACACATCAGGGGAAGAATCAAAGCTACCTATGACAGATCTGTAGTCAAAAGGTACTTCCAGGTGGGTGATTTAGTCCTACACAGTAACGATTTAGGTAAGGCAAAAGGTAATATAGATGCTACATATCAAGGACCATTCCGGGTCATACAGGTCTTAGCTGGCGGCGCTTACGAGCTTGAAGAGAGGGATGGGACTGAAATTCCTCGTGCGTGGAATATTGTAAACTTACGAAAATTATAGGTATAATTATAATTTCACAATGGTTATTGGTATAATGATAATACAGGTTTACCTTTGCCCTCCACCAGTTAGTGCATTCTTTTTAAAATCTAGGAGTGGCTAAGGGCGGATGCCCCATTTTCTGACCTGATGGTCAGTTTAAAGCAAGGATTGGCTAAGGGCGGATGCTCTATTTTCCGGACCTGATTGTCAGTTTAACTCAGAATTGGCTAAGGGCGGATGCCCCATTTTCCTACCTGATTGTTAGTGATTAGAGTAGATTTGTCCTTATTTTTATTAGTATTTTAGTACATTTTTCTATTTGTTTTTGGTATAAGTTGGACAATTTAAGCATAATTCCGTATTTTTATAGTTCTGACTTATTTTACCGTATTTTATTCATAATTGATGCAAATAGGTGATATTTTGTTGTTTTCACCTTACAGCTAAGTAACCGGAAGAGTTCAGCGCGTAATAGATGAAGTTCGATGTTCAAGTATAGGAGAACGAGCTTTCCGGCGAAACGAGTAGCAAAAGATAGAGAGAGACGGAGGCAGACGCGAAGTCGCGTCGACTGACACGACCATCGACGCTCCGTCGACACGAGCCATGACCTGCGTCAGTCGACGCAGCGTCGACGCCTTGTCGACGCAACTTGCTGAAGCATCGATGTCGACGCACCGACGTCGACGCACCGATGTCGACGCAACTTGCTGAAGCGTCGATGTCGACGCACCCAGTCAACGCACCCGCCCAGCCGACGCGCACGCCCAGGCAGCACCGACGCTGAGCACCAGCACGCGTCAGTCGACGCACCGTCGATGCGACGGCCCAGAATTCGGATTTTAGGGTTTCTTGTGCGCCAAGACTTGCAATATCTATATAAACCCTCATTATTTCCGATTTTCAGAAGAACACACGACCCCCTAGGGTATTTAGCTGATAATAAACATAATTCCACATCTCATAACGAGATTTGAAGATGGAGATCAAGGATCGAAGAACAACGCGTCCAAAACATCGAATTCACGTTCGGGATTCAATCTTCGCCCAAGATCGACGTGTAACTCCAGAATAGCTGGATCTTTCTCATTGCTTTTAGTAGTTACAATAAGTTTTCTAAACTCTTAGTTAATTTAGTAGTTAATTCCTAGTTTAATTGTTAGTTTAATTCTTAGTTAATCTCTTAGTTAATTCTAGTTTAGTTAGTTTAATCGTTTTATGCTTGGATATTGGATATTGGTTAATTTAGTTTACTTATGCGATTGATTTATGCTTAACTATTCGTTCTTGGATTCGTATGATGCGATTGCTTAAGCGTAGTTATTATATTTATGCTCTAGATTCATTGCTATTGATTCTTAGTTCTTGAGTTCAAGTAGTTTAATTATTGCTAGTCGTTGATAATATAGTTAGAATAATTAGTTTAAATAGCTTTAGTTTAATTATTGCTTTAGTTATAATGATCAACCCAATATCTTTTAAAACCCCAATTGTACATGTATTTTATTTCGTAAATTGGGAAAAACATCCGAAAGACCGAACAGTTGTTTCCTCGAGAGATACGACTCGAGTCAAACTCATCACCCTACAGTTAACTCGTACTCTTGTGAGCAAACTGACGTGTTTTAAATTAATTTATTAAAAAGGGGTGCACAAAAGTTTGAGTAAAAAATTTGGCGCTGTTGTCGGGGAAGCAACGAGTAGGAATTAAAGATGTTTTTCGTTTTAGTTTCTTTTTGATTTATTAGTTTATTTTTATTTTTTATTTGGTCTTTGCCATTTGGTACGTTGATGTATTGTTGAGTTTATGCAAGGAAGGCGATCAATTCAACGCGACCTTGTACCATTCATTGACAACATCCACCGTGACCAAGACCCATTTTTATTCCTGAGGACGATTCCTCAACAACAACTGATTTCGCTTGCGATCAAGCTTCCGACATTTTGTTAGAAGCAAATCCGATTCGAAACGGCAATTCACCACCGAGATCACCACCACGCCCCATTATTGCGAGACAAGATGCGGGGAGAAACGAAGGAGTCGACTAGCATCAAAACGTAATCGGTCGCCAACCCAACATGGCGAATGTGAGGCACAACGAAGAGATAAACAACAATGCGATTCGCCAACACAACATTGAGAACGTGGCAATTAGGAACGAAGATTTTCTACAGCATAACGCGTATGCTAACAATCAAGGGCACGTGAATGATTGGTTGGAGAATCAAGATCATGGTTACGAGCAAAATAATTTCGGAAGGAGATACGAGGGCGAGCACCAYTACGCGCATGACGACCACTATGAGAGAGCTAATGACCGAGTTAGGGAACCAAGGGGAGATCGAGTGCCTCGACAACGAGATTTGGCACGCCCGAAGGTTGTGCTTTATGGGTCTGCTATTGTTCTTGGCCCGACTGCAAGGGAAGTAGAGATTAAAACGCATCAAATTAATTTACTTCCGACTTTTAACGGAAATGCCCACGAAGACCCTTTAGCGTTTTTGAACTACTTTATCGATGAAGTAGGCAGATTTGTAGGTCATGGCCTAAACCGGGAGGAGATGCAAATGATTTATTTCCCTTATAGCATGAAAGACAAGGCGAAGACATGGTTACTGTCCTTAGAACCAAGATCATTAACTGATTGGGAGATGATAAGCGAGAAGTTCCTAAATCAATACTATTCGGCACAAACAACGGGGCAAATTCGGAGGCAGATTGCTAACTTCGAACAAGTGGAGGGAGAATTATTTCATGAAACATGGGAGCGTTACAAATCACTTTTACAAGCATGCCCACATCATAGCTATTCCCCCGAGATAATTAATAAGTTTTTCTTTGATGGTTTGTCGCCCATGGGGAAGAGCCAAGTTGAAATAGCAGCAGGAGGATATTTTGGTGATTTAACGGCCCGCGAGGCAAAATGAGTATTGGAGAAACTTAGTGAAAAATCTAGAGAAACCAACTCTCGGCCTCGTAAATTGAAAGTTAATGAGATTCCCATCCCTGATCCTGATTTAGATGATGGCAAATTAGTCAAAGCAAAGTGCGAAGAGATATTTGAGGAGAAATTGGCAGCTTGGAAGGCCGAGCGGGCAAGCAAGGCCTCTTCGAATAAGACTAATGCGATGTGTCACCAATGCGGATCCCCCGAGCATTTAGCCGATATGTGCCCGTTCAACAACGAACAACGAGGGGACATCAACGCCATCCAGCACTATTCGAGTCAACAACATTCGGGGCAGAGACCACCACACATGCAAACACCTGCTACAGTTCAATCGAATGATCAACTTTTAGTCTGGCAACAGAACCAAGTGCCAAAACTATTCGGAACCGAGATGGCCTCACACATGTTCAGGAGAAAATGAAGGGATTTCGAGACGATATGAAAGAATTGAGAACGATGATGGCTGAAATGGCCAAAAGTTCTCTTGAAAATCGTCGGGACTAAGAAGATTGGAGTTAATGGTAGGACAAATGGCAACTGACATGGCATCATTGAAGAAGGAGAAAAATACTCTTCCAAGCCAAATGGAACAAGCCTCGGCTATTCATGTGTTGAGAAGCGGGAAAGAAGTGGATAACTGCATCGAGCTAGGAAAGGAGGAAGACAAGAAAGAGACCGAGACCCAACCTTCGGGAGCAGTGAAGAAAAAGAAACCGACGACAACTGAAGACCCCATCGATTCCTTAAATTCKCCGCCCAAGAAGTTGACTGTTTATGATCATGTTCCCTTCCCAAGTCACCTACGTCCGGCCAAGGAGAATAAAAAATTCATGGAGTTATACAATTTACTGAAGAATGTTAATGTTAACCTCCCCCTGCTAGAGGTGATAAAGACAATGCCGGCGTTTGTGAAGTTTTTCAAAGATCTAGCATCAAAGGAAAGGCATTTGGCTACAAGTCAATATGTGGCTTTGATAAGTGGTGATATATTTAAGAAACCATTGCCACCCAAAGAGAAGGATCCCGGGAGTTTTTGTATAACTATCTCTCTCGGGAATGGACAAACGGCAAGGGGGATGCTCGATCTTGGCGCTAGCATAAATTTGATTCCCTACTCAATTTACAAGGAGTTTGACCTAGTACCGCTAAAGCCGACCACGATGAATTTACAATTGGCGGATAGAACGATAAGGCTACCTTTGGGGATTGTGGAGGATGTTTTAGTACAAGTAGACAAGCTAGTAGTGCCGGTCGATTTTGTCATTATGGATGTTGGTGAGGTACAAAGCGAGAACCGAGAACACACCATTTTGTTAGGATGTCCATTCATGTCTACAACACGTACGGTGATCGATGTAAATGAGGGGAGGGTGACTATGTCCTTATTGGGCGAAACGGTGATGTTTTCACTTCAAGATTTTCACAAGAGTCCTGCATCATTTGTTAAGAACGATTGTTCTACTATTGATTTAGTAGATTCTTGCGCGAATGAGCTCTTGAGCATTGGCACGATTGAAGAGTTTGATAATGTAGAAGCATTTGATGATGGATTTCCCATGAAGTTTGACGTACCCCAAAATGAGCCAAAAGTGGAGTTGAGACCACAACGAGATCGTTCGAAGTTTGCGCCAAGAGAAGAGACGAAGCCACCTCATAATCATTCAAGATATGTTTCCCTCGACCCCTACAAGAATTTTAAATGTACGAAGAAGAAGGGCGAGGCTAATAGCAAGGATTGGAAAACAAAGAAGAAGAATTCGAATGAAGTTTTTAACGAGAAGTTCAAGGTTGGTCAACTAGTGCTGTATAATTCCGATCGTAAGTTBKRYCCAACCAAGTTTGAAGTCGCATGGAGTGGACCATTTTTAATAAAAGAGATGGATGAGTATGGAGTCGCCACTATTTACGATGAGAGTGCAAACACGGGATTCCAAGTCCACAAGCATTGACTTCAATCTTACCCAGAAAATTACGAGAAGAGTCGAGATAGAAGCAAGAGAGAGTTCGTGGACCCACCACGAGCTAGGAACTGATCAAGCAAATTGCATCGAGCATATGACGTTAAATGTTGCGCTTCTTGGGAGGCAACCCAAGCGTTCGTTAGTTTTCATTTTCTTTAATTTTTATTTATTTTATTTTTATTTTTATATTGTGTCAATTACCGTGGTACGTTTATATGTGTGTTGATGTGCAGAAAATATGATAAATCGCTGATTCTGGACAACGATTATATAGCGGAAGCTCGCTACCGCAAGGCCTTACCTCTTGTTCCACTCGAGACATTAACGATAACGATCAACCACTGAACCTACCGCTTACCGCAGCAATCATGGATTACGATGATTTCGTCGATCGAGGTCGTAATCCAACCCAAGTTAGCCACAGCCCGGCAACCTTTGGATGAGCTGCAACCCAGCCATTTACGACGTTGGCCGCAATCCGGCCGTTTCAAATCCAAAAAGACCTACCACCGGGCACTTGCGCGTCGCAATTGATCACAATCATGTTTTGTTTGTTTGCTTTTGTTTATAGGTTTGTTCGGGACAATCTAGTCGTGCGGTCTGAGACGAAGGATAATTGCACATGTGTTTTTAGAGAGACTCGACCATCGAAGTTTCAGGGATGTTTTCTTATCTCCCATACTCTTATTTTCTCAAGTATTTATGACAATTAGGAGATTGCCAAGTTTTTAGGGAGGGGGGTGGTTGAGTATGGTTTATATTTAAAGTGCAATTTGATGTCTTTGTTTTGAAATGCATTAGTTTGTAAGCGTGATTGATCGCTATTTCTACGCTKAATTGTGTTTGTATGGCATGCCTGTCAAAGTTAATTATGTTTGATTATTTGTTCTAGTCTTTGAGCGTGCATAAGTGCATAATTTTTAAAATTTATTATTATATATTGTAAAATGGTACTCGGACGCAATTGATTTCACAAAACCTAATAAGCAGCGTCATTTCAAAAACTTTCATGCAAAAAAGCCAGCRAGTAGCCTGAGTGTTTATCATCTTTGCATGTGCTTGAATAAGTTTCAGTCTTGATATCTCTTTGAAACTGCTGTGTGTAGTCGACTTTGAACATGAAGTTAAGGCACATATAAAACCCTATTCCGGCCATATTCATATATTTTTAGCCACTATGAATTCCGAATGAGCCAATCATAGCCAAATATCCATGCCTATAGCCATGAGTGTTTTTGAGTCGATCCCTACTAACCCATTAAAAGCGTGGGGTAGGAGTTCGCTATTTTTATTGGTTATTTAAGTCTTGGAAATTGTTATTAGGAATTTATGATTTTATCTAGGACCACCATCCAAAAAAAAAAAGAAAAAAAAAGAAAAAATAGAAAGAATAATACCCCATAAAATTTAAAAAAACAATAATAATAAAGGGGGAAATAAAAATAATAATAATAGGATGGTGGATATGTTGATTAATTGCCTACACGCTTATTAAGGCTTGAATTTTATTGTTTATTTTATGAAACCTTATGTTTAAAAGGCGAAGAGTTGTGTAAGAATCATGTTATAAGCTTCAATTGTGCTTAAGTTGTTTGAGCGTTCAGTCGGTTTACGAGTTTTGAGTTGAGAAATAGCCTATATTTAAAAGGCTACGTTATGAGTGTTTAGTGAGGTTTTTATTTTTGAGCGAGGTGAAGCAATTTGCTTCTTGATTAGATTAGGTTGAGTGAGTTATTGATCATGTTTGATCATGAGTTAGCCACACGACTTATATATACCATACCCGTCCAAAGAGCCTTACATTACAACCCGCAAAGACCTTTACCGATTCTTAGTTTTGACAGCACACTTAATTTGCGATTGAAAAGAGATTGATTTTCGTGCTTATTTACTGTGCTTGTAAATTGTATGATTTGAGTGTATACACGTCCCATGCAGAAAATACTTGAGTGCTTTTGAGCGTACTTATATATATTATCCTTCGTGAGGAAGCATGATTTTATTTTGAAGCGACAATGTAATAATGGTCAAGTGTTTGACGTTGCATGACTTGTACCTATATTTTCAAAATTACGTATGTAGCATAGCACGACTCTTTGCTTGAACTTATTTTCATTCTAGTTATATTTTGAAATTATCGTTTGTTCGAGGACGAACAAACCAATAAAGCGTGGGGTAGTTGATTAGAGTAGATTTGTCCTTATTTTTATTAGTATTTTAGTATGTTTTTCTATTTGTTTTTGGTATAAGTTGAACAATTTAAGCATAATTCCGTATTTTTATAGTTCTGACTTATTTTACCGTATTTTATTCATAATTGATGCAAATAGGTGATATTTCGTTGTTTTCACCTTACAGCTAAGTAACCGGAAGAGTTCAGCGCGTAATATACGAAGTTCGATGTTCAAGTACAGGAGAACGAGCTTTCCGGCGAAACGAGTAGAAAAAGATAGAGAGAGACGGAGGCAGACGCGCAGTCGTGTCGACTGACGTGACCGTCGACACTCCATCAACGCGAGCCATGACCTGCGTTAGTCGACGCAGCGTCGACGCAACTTGCTGAAGCGTCGATGTCGACGCAACGTCGATGCAACTTGCTGAAGCGTCGATGTCGATGCACTCAGTCGTCGCACCTGCCCCGCCGAGTACCAGCATGCGTCAGTCGACGCACCATCGACGCGACGGCCCAGAATTTGGATTTTAGGGTTTCTTGTGCGCCAAGACTTGCAATATCTATATAAACCCTCATTATTTCGGATTTTCATAAGAACACACGCCCCCCAGGGTATTTTAGCTGATAATAAACATAATTCAACATCTCATAACGAGATTTGAAGATGGAGATCAAGGATCGAAGAACAACGCGTCCAAAACATCAAATTCGCGTTCGGGATTCAATCTTCGCCCAAGGTCGACGTGCAACTTTGGAATAGTTGGATCTTTCTCATTGCTTTTAGTAGTTACAATAAGTTTTCTAAACTCTTAGTTAATTTAGTAGTTAATTCCTAGTTTAATTGTTAGTTTAATTCTTAGTTAATCTCTTAGTTAATTCTAGTTTAGTTAGTTTAATCGTTTTATGCTTGAATATTGGATATTGGTTAATTTAGTTTACTTATGCGACTGATTTATGCTTAATTATTCGTTCTTGGATTCGTATGATGCGATTGCTTAAGGGTAGTTATTATATTTATTCTTTAGATTCATTGCTATTGATTCTTAGTTCTTGAGTTCAAGTAGTTTAATTATTGCTAGTCGTTGATAATATAGTTAGAATAATTAGTTTAAATAGATTTAGTTTAATTATTGCTTTAGTTATAATGATCAACCCAATATCTTTTAAAACCCCAATTGTACATGTATTTTATTTCGTAAATTGAGAAAAACATCCGAAAGACCGAACAGTTGTTTCCTCGAGAGATACGACTCGAGTCAAACTCATAACCCTACAGTTACCTCGTACTCTTGCGAGCAAACTGACGTGTTTTAAATTAATTTATTAAAAAGGGGTGCACAAAAGTTTGAGTCAGTTAGTTTAAGCTCGGATTAGCTAATGGCGTATGCCCCAATTTTCCCGACCTGATTTTCATTTTAAGCCGGTATCGGCTAAGTCTTGATATTTGTGAGATGCCTGGTCTGGCTGTTAATTGAAGTCAGGAGTGGCTTAAGGCAGGTGCATGAGATGCTCGACTGGAGTCGATACAGATCTGGCCAAAGGCAAATGCCCTAATACAAATTAATACTTTTTTCGCAGAACAGAGATAAGAAATTGAAACTTTTTCGGCGAAAATACTCTTATATTTATCACAAAATTTTGGCAATACAAATGGAATTGCTCATGTCTTCTACAAAGACTAGCAAGATTGATTACGATGCAGGAAATAAACAGAAGAGAAGGAAAAATCAACAAGCCACCCCAGAAACCTAACTATGAGAAGAGGGGGCCCTCCGATCAGCGGCCAGAGTGCGGCGGACACGCCACAGCTCGGGCTCGGTTTCATGGTAGTGCTGGCTGTACTTATCGGCCTACTCAGATATGGCATGAGCTTCGCCGGTTGCGATAGTCAGCTGGTTCACCGACTCCGTCAAGTCGGCCTTCTCTTCCTGTAACTGACGATTCAGTTACCACTGCTCAGCCCACTCTCGCTTATAGTGGCGTTTTTTCTGCCTTTTCCTCTCCAGGAGGTGGTACAAGTAACTGATCTTCTCTCGGAGCACAATTAACTTATCAGAAAGCTTGAAATTTTCAATGAACAGAGAGATGTTCTTTCGTTTCACAGAATTGAGTTCTTCAAGAAGGGAAGAAGAAGAAGCCATTTTAGAGAATTGAAAGAAAATGAATCATACATGCATGTATATAAAGAAAACAGAAGCACGTGCCAATGAATAAAAAGTACTAGGGTTTCTGAAAAATCAGGAAACCCTAGAATTCTAAGAGTCATTATTGGACAAAAAAGTGCGTTATTATCAATTAAAAAGTCATACAGTACAAATTCAGGAAAAAGACAAAAAACAGACCAGCCACACAGGCAAAACATCAGGTCTGATCAAAAAAGAGCATAAGAGGCCCTAAAAACCTAAGGCTCAGCGTCGAGCTCGGTCGCCAGCTGCTCCACCGCATCTTCGGCTAAGGCACACGGAGAAGCCCCGCCAGGCAGCTCACCCAGACCTGCGAAGGTTGGGGAGGGAGAAGAGTGAGCAGTGGCCAGAGTAAGAGCCCGGTCTGGCTGAGATTGCTCGGGTGTAGGGGAATGGAGCTTGGAAAGAACATGCTCAGCAAACTCAGCTGTTCCGATGGTGTGCAGATGATCTTGCTCTGGAGCATAGATGAAAGAGGTGGGCTCCAGAGAAGTTTTCAAGAAAAGAGCTCGATTAAAAGGAACCCCTGGGTTGCTGGAGGCCCACTTCGCTTGCTCGTCCAGAGCAAAGTGATAGAAGCGTATAGCCTCTGGGACGAGCAGCGAGTAGAGCTCTTTGGACCCCAAGAAGGCTGTGCGAGTCTCCTCCCGAGCAAGTTGGACCAGCCTTAAGCCTTTATCAGAGTTTAAGTAGTCGGTCTCAAACCCTTCTCTAGCTTTCACCAGAACCTTGTCAGCAAGGCTCCTAGCTTCTTCCAGGGCCTCATACCTTGCCTCGGAGCGTGCAGTCTCCATCATCTTCACTTGAGCCTTCCTCACCTCAGCAAGCTCCACTTTTGTCTTCTTGAGCTTATCCTTCAGCCCCTGCAGCTCTTCCCCTTGTTTCTTCAGATCAACCCCTCGCTCTCTGACTAGGGCCTTGAAGCGATTTCTTTCACGACCAGCTCCTTGTTCTCCTTGATCACATCGAACTGGACCATAGATCTTGTAGCTCGAGTAGCCAGGTTGGCCTTCTTGGAGAGGGCCTGATTGCGAGGAAAACGGTTAATACTTAGACAAGTAATATATGATGAAGGTGAAAGGAAGAAAAACTTACTCGCGCTTCGTCTTGACACCAAGACTCCAGGAGCTCGCGATCAGACATCTTCTCCCGGTCCAACTGGTCTGCGGTTAGCATTTTCCGGCGCATGTATTGGACGGCCACTTCTTCTGAGCAGTTGATGACTGAGTTAATGGGAGGAGGAGCTATGCTAGTAGTTGGAGCAGTGCGAGTGATTGGAGAAGAGGCCATTAGAGCTCGACTGCCCTGGGCTACTCCTGGCCTCTTGGCCAGAGGAAGGACATCCTCTTCTTATTCAGAAGAAGGGCTCCTAGCAGCTGTGGCGCGAGGTGGCAGTTGCGAAGAGCTGGAGCCTGGAGCTTGAGAAGAGTTGCGTTCCTGTGCCTGGGAAGGAGTAGGACTTTGGATCGGGACGGATGGCGAAGGACCCACTTCTTAGGCGGTTGTTTTCGGGGCCTGCTCTATGGCGACTACAATCATCTGGCGCATCATCCTTTCTGATAAGAGAAAAGGAGGAAAAGTTAAGACTTGTGAAGAATAAAATGCAGAGAGACAGACCCGGATAAAAGAAAATATACCAATTTCTCGGTTTAGAGGACCCGTTTCTAGTCGTTCATTGAAAAAGTCCAAGACAAAGGGAAGGAGGAGTTCAGGGACATGGAGGGGATTCCCATTAAGGATGGAAATGGTTTTTTGCAAACGAGGAGACCTGTCTGCGGCGGATAAGTGTTGGTAGGGGGGTATCTTCTCTATGGGCTTAGAGTCAAAACCCCATTCCCCATTGCAATAAACAAAGAAAAATTTCTTCCCCCAGGCCTTGTTTGAAGAAGGAAGTTTATGTAAGAAATGGACGCCTGGCCTGGTAGAGAGATAGAAGCAGCCCGGGTGAGAGCTCTTCGCTTGGAAAAGATGAAAGAAGGTATGAGCTGTAGGATCCAGACCAGCATAACGCATGGCCAGATTATAACATACCATGATCCTGAATGAATTGGGGGTGAATTGGAAGATGGGGATTTTGTACATAGTAGCGATTTCTAGCATCAGAGGGTTTACCGTGAGGCGCAAGCCCGCCTGAAGCTGGTCGACATAGAAAGTCAGCCAACCAGCCGGCGCTTGACATGCCAGGATGCCCGCCGGAGGGCTGAGAGGATCGAACTGTTCAGGGAACTTATACTTATGGCGGAATTCCTCAATGGATCTGTCACTAAGGATTGAGGTGACCTTGGGATGATCTGGAATAGGCGGAGGGTATTCTAGTCCAGATGAGGATGAAGTGGTCGCCGCCGCCTCCGGAGCGGCAGACGGCGAAGATGAAGAAACCGCCGCCGCCTCTGGAGCGGCAGACGGCGAGGATGAAGAAATCGCCGCCGCCTCTGGAGTGGCAGACGGCGAGGATGAAGAAATCGCCGCCGCCTCTGGAACGGTAGATGGCGAAGATGGAGATATTACCGCTGAATCTGAATCAACAGATGGTGAAGACAAAGAAGTTACCGCCGCCCCTGGAGCGGCGGACGGAGAGGAAGAGTCGGCTCTCACTACTGTAGAGGGAGAAATAGCCTGAGGAACATCGTAGAGAGGAGCGGATGATGACATTATCAGAAATTAAAAGAGTAAAAGACTAAGGAAGGTACCTGGTATACGATGGTGGCCGGAGAAACTGAACTGGAAAAAATCGAATCGGAAAGTTTTCCAAAGTATTAGAGAGAAAAGAAGAAAACTCGGGAGTTTTTGCAAAAGTGAAAATATGAAAGTGAAAGAGAGGGAGAGTCCAGCGGGAATAAAAGTCAAGGGGATAAATTCAAAAAACAAAAATCGAGGAAAAGCGGGATTTGATGGGATCCCCGCATTTAATGCTGGCAGGTGAACAATACACTAGGTGGTGAGTTGGAACACCAACCGTATTAGGGTAGGTCATGCACCACTGACTTGTCAGTACTTGGAAAGACGTGTGGGTATGGTAACCGTTTGGGAACGTGGGCCGACACCACTAATGCCAATGATTAGGCCTGGTCGCTAGGCGGATTTCTAGGGATTTGTGCAAGTACGAGAAATAAGAAAGGTATGGAACCGCATTAATTTCAAAGGGTTTTAGAGTTCTACAACTCTAACCCAACAATTTCGGGGGGAGGAGTTGATGGGGCATAAATAGGTCATACCCGGATTGCGGTAGATCTGATTTGAGATTACCTGGGGAAGATAAATGAAATCAGGCCAGCTCAGTACTAGGCAAGGTATGACCTGGATCCCTTAAAGACAGAGCAGATGCTGGAGATATGATTACCGCGGCTCAGGAATTATCCTGACCTGGTAGGAGTTTTCCTATGAAATGACCCTTGGAGAATTGCACCAAGGCAGGCTTGATGTCCTGAACTGGAATAGAAAGAGAGAGAAGGATCAGGGCAGACCTGGCATCCTGAACTCCACTGAGGGGACAAGGGGGACAACTTGTCAGAATTTGTTGCTTAAGGGCCCCTGATTCGCGGCCTTTGTTTCCGAGATCCCGAAAGGGGTCCCCACTGAGGAAAACTATAAATACCTCAGCCCCAAAGCTGAGAAAGGTATGTCATTCTTTGTGTATTCCTTGTTTTATGACTTAAGCATCAGAGAGGTTTCTACCGAAAAACCCCCGGTGGTCCTTTTCTGACGTGTTTGTGTGTGCAGGTCGGGAAAAGCGCAAGGTTCAGGCGTTTTCATATTTTTGGGTGAAACAGTAAGCTACTTAAAAACCCCAAATGAGCCCCCTAGAGCCCTTATCCCGTTTCTTGTTAGCCGAGCTTGATTTTAGCTCTTGTGTCTTCGTAATTTGTGAAGTGGGAGAGTTTATTGTTAGTTGACGAGAGATGTGTGGGAAATAAATTGTGGGTTTTGGGTTTCGAGTTACTTATACAAAAAAAATTAAAATAATAATAATAATAAAAGTCCAACACAAATCACAAAAATTGATAAAGCATGCGTTCAAGCAAAAATCCTAATTCAAAAAGGTCTAATTTTAGTAAAAGAAGCAAATTCCTAAAGCTTCTAAGTGTTGTGAAAACTAAGTTGACGGTCGAGTTGAGAAAGGTGAAGCGATTAAAGCTTTGGGTTTTAGAAATTAAGATTTGTTGGTGGTCGGTATCATCCCGAGGAGGATCCGAGCCGAACAAATTAAGTTGACCGGGAAAGGTGGCCAAGCACCGAGCAGGCGCCGGATGGCCTACGTCCCCTGCCGATTATCCACGCCAAGGATGCCGAGCAGACTTGAGCGCCAGTGCTGAGTAGAGTCGGCCATCCTTCCGAGTGTCCACGCTGAGCACATTCGCGCAGTGTCTGGAACAAGCCTGCCGAAGCAGATACGAACAGCCATGCCGAACAAACATGCCGAGCACATCCGCGCAGTGTCTGGAACAAGCCTGCCGAAGTGGAGCACACGGTGCGCCGACCTGCCAAGCACATCCCGCGCAGTGTCGCCGTGCAACACATTTGCCGAGCTGGAGGCAAGCGGCGCACCGACCTGCCAAGCACATCCGCGCATTGTCGCCACGCACACATTTGCCGAGCTGGAACACACGGCACACCGACCTTCCAAAAAAATCCGCGCAGTGTCATCACACACACATTTGCCGAGCTGGAGCACGCAGTGCACCGACCTGCCCAGCACATCGGCACAGTGCGCCGCGCACACATTGGCCGAGCTGGAGCACGCGACACGTCAGAGTTGCCGAGCGTATCTGCGTCAGGCCTCCAAGCCCACACCTGCCAAGCAGGGCAACCGAGCAGGACCGCCAGGCAGGGCCTTGCCGAGTAGACTAATGCCGAGTGGAATGTCGAGTACTCCCGCCTGGGGGTGCCGAGCAGGTTGAGGTCGGCCACCTTGCCGAGCAGGGTCACTTCCGAGGACGCCAGGCGCTCTGCGCTACCCGCCGAATTCTCCCATCCGGGGGTGCCGAGCAGAGAAGTGCCGAGCAGGACCTCTCCCGGGAACGTCAGGCGGTTCATGCTGCACCCCGAGTACTTCCGCCCGGGGGTGTCGATCACGAAGGTGCCGAGCGGGGTGAGCTCCTCCGAGGGGTGCACAGCCTGAACCAGTTCGCCTCCGACAAGTCGACGATCTCAACATGCCGATTTGAAGTGTCAGGTCGACGTCTCTGGATTCAGCTTGCGAGGATCATGTTTGAGGTCGGATCAAGTCGGTGGAAAATATTTGAGTTCAGCATTGAGGCGGTGGAACCGTGAGCAGAAATCTTGGAGGACCAATAGGAGAGTGACAGGTATCTAATTAGGGTTTCAATGGAAAACTATAAATAACCTCTCCAAGAGAGAGAGAAGGATCCCCAATTTTTTAGAGAGAGAAATATAGAGAGTTTTAGAGAGATAAAGCTTGTATCTATTGATCAAGCACCTGTAAAAGGGTCCGGTCAAGGCCGACCCGATCTGATTTTTGTGAATAAAAGTTAGGCACTTTTTCCTACTCATTTTCTGCTATCTGATCGTTGTTCTCTTGTTATTTTTTGGTTTTATATTGGTTGTGTTACTCTTAACATAAACAGGATTTTGTGAGTTATTCATCACGTTTGATCGTGTGTTAGCCACTATATCCATATGTTCCATACCTTACCAAAGTGCCAACATTACAGCCCATAATAAAGACCTCTTTCGATTCTTATTTGGTCATGTACTACGAGCAATTTTGAGCGTCCGATTTGTGAAGTCTTGACAAGGCGCATGCATTGTCCGACTTGAGCATATACACGTCCCATATCAAACACTTGAGCGAATTGAGCGAACACCCTCAAAATTCCATTTGTGAGGAAGTCATCGATTTGGTTTACATTTGAAAAAGAGTAATACGAGCAATGCTTGACGATAACGAAATTGTGTTGATACTTCCATCATATTAATAAGGATAAGCACAATGATTTGTCTTTTTACATAATGTTCATTGCATGTACACTCTCGATTCTTTTCGTTGTTCGAGGACGAACACACCGATAAGGTGGGGTAGTTATTTTGCATGTAATTGTTGTGTTTTTCCTATTATTTTTAGTTAGATTTTAGTGTTTTTTTAGTCGTTTTGAGTCGTTTACTCTAGTTCGTAAGTCGTTTTCTTGTATACTTGCTTCTAGTCTTAAAATGTACAAAGTGTGAAGATGTTTGTGCTATTTTTGGGTTTTTGAGTTTGAATTCTTGTTTTGTAGGTGGCTAAAAGGAGCATATTCACTCGACGGACATTTTGGACCGAAAAATGAGAAATTCAAGCCGAAAGCATCCAGGATCAACTAAAAATCTCCAAATCGACTGCCCAATCGACTGGTTACAGATTGACTGAAAGAGCTCTAAATTGACTGTCAGGCAGTAGCTTCCCCTGTTTTGGCAAGGCAGTCGATCGACTGCCCCAACTATCGATTGACTGGCAGTCGATAGACTGCACCCTAGTCGATTGACATGTATTCGATCGACACACTTCCAGTCGATCGACTGCGACGTTGAGCTTTCGAGAATTTTGAGCATTTTTGACAGTTTTGCCCCTACACACAACTATAAAAAGCTTACATCTTGCACCTATGAGAGAAAAACTCCCCTTCCAAACCTAACTTGGGTTTGGTATTATAATTACTCTCAAGCTCTTGAATGATTTTCTCTTCCTTAGTATTTAGATTCAATTTCAAGCTTTGATGTAATTTCCTTTTCTAGATTAGATTTAATTCCAAGCACATCCTTGGGTTTGTAAGCCTAATAAGAATCCAAATACTCCTTTGGGTTGTTACTTTTGATGCAATTACATTCAAGCTTTGGTTCATTTCTTAATTCAAGTAAGTTTCCTTTCAATTTCATGTTTTATGATTTATTTCCATGCTTTGTTCTTCATTTCCATGCTTGTTCTTCATTTTATGTTTTTTGTCTTAGCACCTTGAATTCATGTTAGATCTTAAGAACTGGCTATGGAATCTAGATGAGTGACACATCTAGATCATAGATCAAGTCTTAGATGGTCTTGATTTCAAGTCATTCATATGCTTTATTTTGGTTTTTATTTTCATGCATAGTTTTAGATTGAATCTTAGATCTACTATTTGTTGCTTGTTATTTTCCATAAAGTTTTAAACTTTCACGTCAACTTTTCTTACTCTTTATATCCATGCTTTCGATTTTTGTTTATTTGCATTATTTAGGATTTGATGCATAGTTGTACCTTGTACTTGCATGCTTGTACTTGGTGAAACATTGCATTTTCTTGATTATTTTCATTATTGATTGCATTTCTATATTAAGAAAGCTGACGAGGCATTCACCCACTTGCTATTTCCATTTCTAGGATAGTTTAGATGGTTAATTGCTTTATTTTCATTTTCCTTTACTTGTCAAAGCTTGAAACACATTGAATCTTACAATTGAAATGATATCCGATAATACCAATCCAAATGAACCTTATACTTCCAAAACCACGAAAAACTAAACTACAATAATCAGGGTATTCCTAAATCTTTCCTTGAGTACCATTAATAAAAAGATTGAAAATCAGCTAATATTCAGCATAATCCTCATAAAGTCAGAATTATCTTGCGTAATACACTTACAAAATCCGCATTCAGAATTAGCTGATTTCGCCGCAACATCCGATCCGATAGTATTTTGTCCAAATAGATTGTATGCATTCATCCTGTCCGATCGGTCATCACCATTGTCCAATCGGATGGTAGTCCAGAAAGTTTGATGCGACCGGTTTCCTTCATCCCTCCAATTGGATGCTTTGTGTTGAAGGTTGATTTCAAGCTTTCTAAACATCTTAAAGTATAAATAACAACTACCAATATGAGAAATATGTACAAAAATGAAAATAACATAAAAACACTTGGGTTACCTCCCAAGGAGTGCAACTTTTAACGTCCTTTACTAGATGTTACCTCGTTTTGGTTCAAGACTCTCGATGTGGATCGTCAATAAGCATGACATCACGATCGGTTTTGGGAATGGGCCCCCATGGTATAATTTCACCCGATGACCATTGACTTGGAACGTCGAGTTGCTTTTATCGTCGTATAAAGTTACAGCCCCGAATTTATTGATACTAGTGATCAAATATGGCCCACTCCATTTCGACTTGAGTTTTCCTGAAAACAATTTGAAAAGTGAGTTAAATAATAAGGCTTGTTTCCCTACCTCCAATTCTTTTGGAACAAGCTTTTTGTCATGCACATCTTTCATCTTTTGCTTACTTGACTACGCCATCTCATAAGAATCATTTCTTATCTCCTCCAATTCGCTCAACTCCAACTTCCAAAATTCGCCGACCTTGTTTACATCCATGGTAAGTTTTCGTATTACCCAATCCGCCTTGTGTGCTAACTCAATCAGGATATGACAAGCTTTTACATAAACTAATCGAAAAGGACTCATGCCCAAAATTGTTTTGTGGGCCGTTCGATACGCCCATAGTGCATCAATGAGTTTCATCGCCCAATCTCTCCGGTTCTGCTTTACCGTCTTCTCGAAAATGCCCTTGATTTTTCGATTACTTGTTTCAACTTGTCCAGACGTTTGTGGATGATGGGGGTTTCTTCTTTATGATGTACCCCGTATTTGCTCATCAACCGTTCGAAAGCACGGTTACAGAAATGGCTACCTTCATCACTTATTATCGCTCTTGGCACTCCAAAATGGCTGAAAATGTTCTCGTGTAAGAACTTTAAAATGATCTCGGAATTAGACTTCTGGGTTGGTATTGCTTCCACCCATTTCGATACATAATCAACTCCAACAAGGATGTACTCACACTCTTCAATCTTCGGAAATGGTCCCATGAAATCGATGCCCCATACATCGAAGATTTCAATTACTTTATTTGGAACCAATGGCATCTCGTTCCTCTTCCCTATTGAGCCTGACCTTTGACAATTATTGAATGTCTTACAGTAATGGTGTGCGTCGGTGAATAGTGAGGGCCAATATAAATCGGATTGGTGGACTTTGAATGTTATCTTTTGGCTTCCGAAATGTCCTCCCTCGTCATGACAAAACCTCAACACATTGATCTTTTCTTTGTCCGGTACACACCTTCGATAGAGTGTATCCTTATAACGTTTATATAGGTATGGATCATCCCAAAAGAAACTCCTACATTTAGAAAAAAATCTTTTTCTTTCTTGTGTAGAAAGGTGGTTAGGGATAATATTGCATGCAAGATAATAGACAAAATCGGCATACCAAGGCTCACCAATGTTTTCAATAATGTTAGAATCCTCATACGGAAATATATCATCAACAAAATCAAGTTTGCTAGACTCACTATCTACTAACATGCTAGATAAATGATCGGCAACCACATTTTTACATCCTTTTCTATCCTTGATTTCCACGTCAAACTCTTGCAAAAGGAGAACCCAACGAATAACTCTTGGTTTACTTTGGATTTTAATAAATAAATGGCGCTAGCCCGCATGATCGGTGTGCACAATTACTTTTGACCCAACAATATAAGAATAGAATTATTCTAATGAAAACACTACCGCAAATAATTCACGTTCAGTAGTGGTGTAATTACGTTGTGCACTATTTAGCATGAGACTAGAATAATAGATCACCCTTAGCTATTTATCGGCTCGTTGCCCCAAAACAGCCTCTACCACGTCATTAGACGCGTCGCACATATTCTCAAATGGTAGTGAACAATCGGGTGAAACTACAACCGGTGCATGTGTGAGTTTTTCTTTCAATAATTTAAAAGCATCAAGACATTTATCATCAAACTCAAAAGGCACATCTTTATTTAACAATTTACATAACGGGCGGCAAATTTTAGAAAAGTCTTTTATGAAATGCCGATATAATCTCGCATGCCCTAGAAAACCTCTAATTCCCTTAACATCTTTAGGTGGTGGGAGGGTTTCAATAACATCAATTTTCTCTTTATCAACTTCCAACCCTTTGCTTGACACAACATGCCCTAGCACAATACCACTTTTTACCATAAAGTTCGATTTCTCCCAACTCAACGTCAAACAAGAGTCTACAAATCTTTCAAGTACATTAGAAAAATTATTTAAGCAATTAGAGTAAGATGAGCCATATACCGAAAAATCATCCATGAAGACTTCAAGGAAGTCGTCAATGAACTCGGTGAATAAGGATAACATGCATCGCTAGAATGTTGCTGGTGCGTTGCATAATCCGAATGACATCTTTCGGTAAGCATACGTGCCGAAAGGACACATAAATGTAGTCTTCTTCTGATCTTCCGTAGCTATCGCTATTTGATAATAGCCATAAAGGCTGTCCGAAAATCAATAATATTCATGTCCTGCAAGTTTTTCGAGCATTTGATCCATGAATAGAAGTGGAAAGTGATCATTTCTTGTTGCCGCATTATGTTTTTGGTAATAAATTCACATGCGCCACCCGGTGGTTAAGCGCATTAGAAAAACCTCTCCCTTCTCATTTTCCACAATTGTTATGCCCCCTTTCTTCGAAACGACGTGTACCGGGCTGACCCACTTGCTATCGGACACGGAGTAGATAATTCCTTCTTCGATGAGTTTAAAGATTTCCTTTTTGACTACCTCTTGAAGTGTCGAGTTCCAACGTCTTTGTCCATCCCTTATTAGTTTGGCTCCTTTTCTAATTCAATTTGATGCATGCACGTAACCAGACTTATTCCTCTAATGTCTCTAATGCTCCACCCAATTGCTTTTTTGTACTTTTTAAGTACCTCGATCAACTCTTTTTCTTCATGCCCGGCTAGTTCCGCGAAAATTATCACGGGATTTCTCTCGTTGGCTTCGAGAAAAAATACTTGAGGTGGCTCAGAAGTGGTTTCAACTCCATTTTAGGTTCTAACACAGGTTGAATATTGGTTTCTCTCATGTGCTCCTTGTCAATCTCGAATAAGTCAACCACCCCCTTCGTATTAAAATCATCGTCCTCGACGTTCCATCCCTCGAAAGGTATGATTCCGAACAATTCTTTCATGCATTGATCCACTGAATCCAGATAAGAACAATCGGGTTCAATTGAATTTGAAGGAACGCTTTGAATGTATTTAAGTGAAAACGTGACTGATTCGTCAAACACTAAAGGTGTCATTTTTCCTCGGCCCACATCGATCAAAGTGTGTGATGTTACCATGAAGGGTCTACCAAGAAGAATTGTGTGCTCCTTGCTCGATTTTACAATTTATCTGACATCTTATATCACAAAGTCCATGGGGATTACTAAGGTACCAACTTTCACCAAAATGTCGTCGACTACTTCCAGAGGATGTCGCACTGATCGGTTGGTTAACTGAAGTCTTAAGATTATTGGTTTCATTTCACCAAGGTTGAACTGTTTATAAAGGGTGTAGAGCATCAAGTTGATCCCTGCCCCTAAATCGAGCATTCCTCTAGCTTTTTGCCCATCTCCAAGAGTTATCGTGATGTAGAAACTCCCTGAATCACCCACTTTCGGTGGTAGTGGCTGATGGAAAATTGCACTCACTTCTTTTGACAACACTATTCTTTCATTTCCCTTTAGATTCCTCTCCTTTAATGCTAATTCTTTGAGGAATTTCACGTACCCAGTATTGCCTTCATTACATCAAACAATGGTAAGTTAACATTCATGTTATTCAACATGTTTTAGAATTCCATGAAATTCTTGCTCCTCTTTCGCTAGATTGAGTCGGTTTGGATGTACAGAGTCTCAGATAACTCATTGCTGTTTGAAAATGCTTAAATTCTCCTGCGTATGAGTTTCATCCGACCGGATATCCTCTCAAGTTCGATCGGATAAAATTTCCTATCCTGTAATCCGATCAGACTTTCGCTCTATCCGATCAGATAACATTTTTTGTCCACCAGCCCGATTGGATTTTTACCCTAGCCGGTCGGATAAAACTTCTTTTCCTCCAGTCCGATCGAAAATTTGCTCCGTCCGATCGAATATATTTTTCTGCCCATCATTTCGATCAGATTTTTGGCCCATCCGATCGGATTCCTTGGTTGATGTTCCCTTACGTTCGTCATTATGATTATCCCCCTCCGTCACTCGGATTCCGTTATTGACTTTCTTCCCTCCTCGTAGCACATGTACAACCATTGATTGCTCGGGTTTTGACTGGGAGTTTCGTCGGGTCGGCCCTGAGTTTCGCTACGGATGTGGAAAGTTGCCCTATCATCATCTTAAATTTATCCATTTGTTTCTTCGTTCGATTATTCTCCTCAATGGTTCGAAGGGTTTCTTCCCTATTGTGTAGCGTTTCCATCTCTTGCCTTTGCCTCTAAAGTCGTAATTCTTCTTTGGAATCTTGAGGAAGTGGAGCTTGTTGTTGTTGTGGCAGAGCTTGATATTGTGGTTGTTGTGGTTGACCTTGCCTTTGCGGAAAACACTGTTGATAACCACCTTGGCCCTTGTTTTGATAGGAATTATAATTGCTCGATCCTCCTTGGTTTTTGTTCGGTGGTGGTGGTGCTAAATATTGAGAATCCATTTGTTTGGGCGGCGGTGTGTAGTTTGGACTTCCTGGCCCATAGCTGAGGTTCGGGTGGTCTCGGATAGTCGGAATGTACGAGTTGAAAGTTTTAGTGAACTTTTGGCTAAACTTGTCGTTGGATTAGAATTCTTGTACGGCATTCACCTCTTCTTTCTCGTCTTCGTCAAATATTGCATCACACGTGTTGGCTCTATGTCCAAATGCTCCACAAATTCCACATGTTTCGCGTGATGGTTGCGTTGTTTCCTTCTCGCGGTTCATCATCCATGCCAACATTGCAACTTGTTTCATAAGCTCCTCAAGTTTGCTATTCTCCCCTTTAGATATCGATACTTGGTTTATTCTAATTTTCCTTGGTCTCGAACTTGTTTCCCTTGATTTCTCACCCAAAAGCTCGAACAAATCCCATGCCTCCAACGCGGTTAAGTCTCCAAAGTCCCCGACCTTGTTCTCAACTTGTTGCTTGAAGTTTGGCAACAATCCTTCGTGGAAATAGTTGTTGACCATTTCGGGACTATTGTTATGATGCGGGCATGCATGTAGAAGTCATTTGTATTGTTCCCACGCCTCGTGGAATGACTCTCCATCCATTTTATCAAAATTGGTGATTTCTCTTCTTAGTTTTTATCACGCCCCAATTTCTAAAAATGTAAAATTTGATTTTTTATTTACAAAACTTCCAAAAAAAGGGCATGAGTTTTCAACAAATCACAATCACAATAAATTTGAGCGGAAGCGTAATTAAAACTTAAACATTTATTTAAAGAGAAGAGATTCACTTGATGAATCAAAATAGCACTACTTAACTGTTCACGGAGATTTAAAATAGAAACTCAAGTCTCAAACTTTATTTGTAATTTGACATATAATTAAGATACTAATTCATAGAAATAAAATAAAATAACATTGAAAATAACATCTTCGCATCCACCGCCTCGTACCACATCCAACTCCTCAACCTGAAAATTTTGATAAAATGGGTGTGAGCTTTCAACTCGCTCCGTGGGGATTCATTTGTCAATAATAAACACTAATCATACAAACCATAAATGAATAGCTACAACACACTATCAGTCGTTCATAGATGTTGGCCAACCATAGTTTTAGCTTGAAAGCTACTATTGTTTTAGCCCGAAAGCTACTGTTGTTTTAGCTCAAAAGCTACTGTTGTTTTAGCCCGAAAGCTACTATGGAATATTGCATTGAGACATACATAATTCATATAATAGCATCTAACATAGACAAACATAGAATTTCCCCAATGTTAAAAAGAAATCATATAAATCATAAATGAATGGTTACAACACACTGTCTGTTGGTTTAGCTTGAAAGCTACAATGGAATGTTGCATTGAGACATAGATAATTCATATAATTGCATTTAACATAGACAAACATAGAGTTTTGAAAAAGTTTAGAATCACCCACCTTTAAATGTTGTTTCGTGAAAATGCGAATGTAGATGCTCGTGCTAGAAAATCCTAGTTTTGAGAACCCTTGTTTCCTACATTGAATATAATAGCTTAACTTAGAACTTGGGTTAAAAAATAAATTTGGAATAATTGAAAAGATAATGAATTCGTAACCTTGATTCGATCACTCGGTCATGGGATTTAGATAAAATGGTAGATATGGATGCTTTTTGTAATTTTCATGAAGTTGGAGGGGTGAAAATAAGATAATTTGAAAGTTCTGTGGGCTGGAATAGGGTTTCGAATAAGTTTTGTGATGATATTGGGGTTTTTCTTAAATTCATGGCTCAATCGAATAGGATCAACAGTCTTAGGGGTCAATTAGTAATATTTTGGAAGTTGGAGAAATATAACAAGGGTCTCAGCCTAAATTTCATCCCCGTCTCTTTCATTTCTTTCTTTAATTACAGAATCGGCCGTGTGGCCAAGACCCTCCGCCGATGGGAAAGCGGCGACCACGAATCAACAACGAGTAGGTGGTAGAAATTCGGCGAACGTCCCCTGACAGCGGTGTTCATGGGAAATCAGTGAGGTGGATTGACTGATTTACGTGGGGCCACTGGGTCTCGATCGATTTTTAGAACTCGGCCGATCAGATGGCTTTTCCGGATCGGAGGTGTTGGGCGGCAGGCGTGGAGATGGTTCGGTGATCTGGTTGTGACGTGGCTGTGGTGGGGGCTCGGCAATGGGTTTGCGATGGTGTTGCAATTTGGTACTTGTGAATCGGCTACTGGGTCAGTTATTGTAGTAGAGTCGGGGACCCAGGATGATTTGTCATCGTGGTTTTTTGGGCCTGGGAAAAGTATGGCTGCGGTGGAAAATTTGGCCGGAGTTTGGCTAAATGGTGGTGACTCGGCTGGGAATTCATCGGTTTGGTGATTGATGATGTTGGAAAATATGAGGATAGGGATCGGCTGCTGGAAATTAGAGTGGTTTTGTGTTCTATGAAGAAAGTTTTAGAAAAACAATGAATGACCTTTACCTTGTTGTTTGCGGCCGAGAATTTTGTGAATATTGGGTGAAAATTGGGATTTCTTTATATACCAAGCATAGGGTTTAGTTTTGGAAAGTTAGGGTGTGGTTTGGTGGACCGGGCTAAGTCATTGGGCTTGTATAAAAATAAAAATAATATAATTGAATTTGAGCTTTGGTAAAAATAAAATTAAATAACAATAAGGTAGTTGGATTTGAATAATAGGCTGAGTGGATTGAAATAATAAAATATAAAAAAAAAAAAAGAAATTGGGCTTAAAATAATAAGAAAATAAAAACTTGGGCGTTACAATCCTACCCCTCTTAAAAAAAAATTCGTCCTCGGAATTCAAAATAGTTCGTCGCACATAAGCATCTATAGTTTGTCTAAAGAAAATAGTTTTCATGGAATATAGCATGCATAGAATGTTTGATTTGTAAAATGCCATAAACGTGTAATTTGTGAAATGTCATAGTTATCATGCCTATAGAAATCCCTTTGCATAGCATAGCATAACATTTGCAATACTAATGGCTTTTGTGTGATTTGTGAAATGTCATAGTGATCATATCTATAGAAATCCCTTTGCATAGCATAGCATAGCAGAACATTTTCAATAGTAATGGCTTTTGTGTGATTTGTGAAATGTCATAGTGATCATGTCTATAGAAATCCCTTTGCATAGCATAGCATAACATAACATTTAAAATAGTAATGGCTTTTGTATTTGCTATTCAGAACATTCAATAGACTTAGTAAATTGAAAAATTAGAACTTTTATGCATATACCTTGTGGAGTTGGCGCGGTATGGCGGAGGTGGATGCTTGTTGTCATAGTTGATCTCTTTAAAAAATAATAATAAATAAAACCTTTGTACTTTTGACATGAAAATAATCATTTTTTCTTGTTTTCTTTTAAAATTGACAAACGAAAATATTTAGCGAGTCTACAGAACCGTGAATGGCTCTAATACCACTTCTGTCATGCCCCAATTTCGAAAAATGTAAAATTTGATTTTTTTTTTACAAAACTTCCAAAATAAGGGCATGAGTTTTCAATAAATCACAATCACAATAAATTTGAGCGGAAGCGTAATTAAAACTTAAACATTTACTTAAAGAGAAGAGATTCAATTGATGAATCAAAATAGCAGTACTTAACTGTTCACGGAGTTTTAAAATAGAAACTCAAGTCTCAAACTTTATTTGTAATTTGACATAAAATTAAGATACCAATTCATAGAAATGAAAATGAAATAACATTGAAAATAACATCTTCGCATCCACCGCCTCGTACCACATCCAACTCCTCAACCTGAAAAGTTTGATAAAATGGGTGTGAGTTTTCAACTCGCTTCGTGGGGATTCGTTTGTCAATATTAAACATTAATAATACAAACCATAAATGAATAGCTATAACACACTGTCAGTCGTTCATAGATGTTCGCCAACCATAGTTTTAGCTCGAAAGCTACTGTTGTTTTAGCCCGAAAGCTACTGTTGTTTTAGCTTGAAAGCTACTGTTGTTTTAGCCCAAAAGCTACTATGGAATGTTGCATTGAGACGTACATAATTCATATAATCGCATCTAACATAGATAAACATAGAATCTCGCCAATGTTAAAAAGAAATCATATAAATCAAATGAATGGCTACAACACACTGTTTGTTGTTTTAGCTCAAAAGCTACTATGGAATGTTGCATTGAGACATAGATAATTCATATAACTGCATTTAACATAGACAAACTTAGAGTTTTGAAAAAGTTTAGAATCACCCACCGTTAAATGTTATTTCGTGAAAACGCGAATGTAGATGCTCGTGCTTGAAAATCCTAGTTTTGAGAACCCTCGTTTCCTACATTGAATATAATAGCTTAACTTAGAACGTGGATTTAAATAATAAATTTTGAATAATTGAAAAGATAATGAATTCGTAACCTTGATTCGATCGCCCGGTCATGGGATTTAGATAAAATGGTAGATATGGATGATTTTTGTAATATTCATGAAGTTGGAGGGGTGAAAATAAGATAATTTGAAAGTTCTGTGGGCTGGAATGGGGTTTTTGATAAGTTTTGGGCTGACAATGGGGTTTTGCTTAAATTGATGGCTCAATCGAATAGGATCAACAGTCTTAGGGGTCAATTGGTAATATTCTGGAAGTCAGAGAAATATAACAAGGGTCTCAGCCCAAATTTCATCCTCGTCTCTTTCATTTCTTTCTTCAATTACATAATCGTCCGCGTGGCCAAGACCCTCCGCCGATGGGAAAGAGGCGACCACGAATCGTCTGCGAGAAATCCAGCGAACGTCCCACGACAGCGGTAGTTATGGGAAATCAGTGAGGTGGCTTGACTGGTTTGCGTGGGTCCACTGGGTCTCGATTGATTTTCAGAACTCGGCCGATCAGGTGGCTTTCCAGATCAGAGATGTTGGGCGGCAGGCGTGGACATGGTTCGATGATCTGGTTGTGATGTGGCTGTCATGGGGGCTCGGCGATGGGTTTGCGATGTTGCTATAGTTTGTTACTTGTGAATCGGCTACTGGGTCAGTTATTGTAGTAGAGTCGGGGACCCAGGATGATTTGTCTTCGTTGTTGGTCGGGTCTGGGAAAAGTATGGCTGCGGTGGAAAATTTTGCCAGAGTTTGGCTAAAAGGTGGTGACTCGGCCGGGAATTCATCGGTTTGGCGATTGGTGATGTTGACAAGTATGAGGATAGGGATCGGCTGTTGGAAATTGGAGTGGTTTTGTGTTCTATGAAGAATGTTTTAGAAAAACAAAGAATGACCTTTACCTTGTTACTTGTGGCCGAGAAATCTGTGAATGTTGGGTGAAAATTGGGATTTCTTTATATACCAAGCATAGGATTTAATTTTGGAAAGTTAGGGTGTGGTTTGGTGAACAGGGCTAGGTCATTGGGCTTGGATAAAAATAAAAATAATATAATTGAATTTGAGCTTTGGTAAAAATAAAATAAAATAAAAATAAGGTAGTTGGATTTGAATAATAGGCTGAGTGGATTTGAAATAATAGAATATAAAATATAAATAAAATTGGGCTCAAAATAATAAGAAAATAAAAACATGGGCGTTACAGTTTTGCCGTCGTTTGAGCAGAATAAAATCTGCCCACAAACTTCTTAAACACCATATCCCAATTAGTTAATGAATTGGGTTGCAATGACAAGAGCCACTGTTTGGCCTTGTCCTTCAAGCTACTCGGAAAACACCTCATCCTTAGTTAATTCTCGTTTAAGCCAAGTGCTGGAATTCTTGACACCGATGTGTAAAATTCTCGAATAAAGTTTAGCGGGTCCCTGTTTGCCATGCCATAGAAAGTCGGTAATTGGTTGACAATGTTAGACTTCAATTCATAGTCTTGTGCCGCGATGCTTAAGACGATAGCTAAAATATATGGGCCAATGGTTGGGCATATGAGGTCTCTTTATCGGCGTTTGTTTGGATATCATTGCCCTCGACCTCCACGAAAGTTTCTTCCTCCAACATTGTATTGCTCATCTTCATATTGTTGGTCTTACTCATCATTTTCCCAAACACGGTACATTTGTTCGTTCCTGCCATTTCTTGGATGATTGGTCATCGTGCTCGATTCTCAAATTCAAAATGATTTTGTTGGTTGTATCGGGTCTGGGGCCCGCCATTTCCAACATGATTGTCTTCGAATATCTGATTTTCCATGCGTTGAAACCTCGGGCTTCCTCTCAGTTTTGGAAATGTTTTGGCGTTCGATCGACTGGTCGTTCTGGCCACATAACTCGGCGGTCGTCATGGGGTTGTGATACCCTATTTATGCCGGTGGATTAACATTTTCAAGGACTTCGTGTCCTCTTGGTTCTTCGTCAAGATCATGCTCTTGATTTTCAATTTGAGCAAATGCTCGTGCATCTTCGTTTTGGATATCATTTTGTGGGATTTTGATTATGCATGTCATCTTCGGGTGACATGCCATATGGTTGATCGTGAGGAAGGTTGCGATTGTCTTGCCCTCTCCCTCGACCATTTGTTCTTCCTCCTCTCCCTCCATTTCCTCGGCCGCCATTAGGTGGATTGTTCGACATGATGGCTTGAGTTGCTTCGGATTGATTCCCATCGGGGGAAAGAAAAAGTGTCCTTGGTCTCCCTAATCATTTGATGTTGTCTATGAGTAGTGTAAGTTCACCTCTTAGGCCTCTACGACCTTGCATAAACAACAAACAAACTCAACGTATCAAGTGGTAAACCAAAAACAAACGTCAACGTAACAAATATAAATTTAACACGAATAAACTTCTTTAGCACCTTTGCCACTCCCCGGCAACGGTGCCAAATTTTGATCTGAGACTTCTTGTGTTCCTTTTAAAATTAAAAATCCAAGTTAAGCAAATGCGCATCTACATTTGAAAGGTTTTAGCTCGCTTGTAAGAGAATGGGGCCACTTGTAGACCGGCAAGTTAACTCGGGTCGATATCTCAAGGAGTGGAAATATGGAGTCAATGATGTTTATTAAGGCACAAATTCTAATACTAAACACACGATCAACAGGGGTTTTTATTCTGAAAAACTCGAAAGAACTTGATTGAAAAGAACTCGATGAACTTATCTTGCTTCAAGGGCGTCAACCTCTTCGCAAGAGTAGTTTAATCGATTCAAAACTGAACAACAATTATTATTACTCGATCAAAAGACCGTTCCACCAATTCATCAAACACTTGATATGCATTCATTGAACATGATCCAAACGTAATTCTAATTAAAACAAACACACCAATTATCTAAATCGGATGATACAAATCATTAAATTATCATAAAACAAACCATCACAAATTATTCATAAAAATGTAACCATAAACGATTCATATGAAATATCCCAACACAATATCACGAGATGACTATCTAACATGCATCATAAAACTAATTAACGAGATAAAAGTTTAGCGATTACTAAATCTTAATAAAGCTCAATCACGATACTACGATGAATACTTGCCAAATCCAGATATTCCGGGAAATGAAATGAACCTCGTTGAATCCGGGAAGCTTGTCACGAACCTCCGTCTCCAGCGGCTATCCGAACCGATCAAACTTCTAAATGTTATTGCTGTAAGGGCTATAAGTCAAAGGTTGAGAAAGTTGTCAATTCTCTCTTCCAATGTATATGATCCAGTCTTGTGGGTGAAAGGATGGGTCTTCTCTGAATATTTTTGAGTTTTAAAAGCTCAAGAACCATTTTGTAACTGAAAAATCTTAAAAAAATGCATTCATAACGTTTGAATCCGATCAGATTGGTCATTGGTCCGATCGGATGAAAATCTCTGTCCTCTTGACCGGTCGGACATAGCGCTTATCCGATCGGTGCGTGTCTTGAAAGTCAATCCGATCGGTTATTGGTCTTATCCGGCTGGATAGGTCTTCTTTTGGCTACTTTGAGCGCTGATTCTTTGTATTCATCTCCTGTGTTTTGTCAAATGATTCATTTGAAAGAGAAAAACAAGAAAAATGATCCAAAATGACCAGTTATTGAATAAAAAGTCAAAAAGCTAACCAAAAGGCCAAATAATGAAAAATCATGCAAAATAACTTATTCTATGCTTAAGAAGACGGTAAAAAGACTAAAAAATGACTCAAAATATGTACAAAAGTGTACCAAGAACGTACGAAACACCCTCTTTCCCATAAACAACACCACTTTATGATACCAAAAAGATTGGTGCTTCAAGAATACACGTGATCAGCGATTAACTTCGAATAACCGTGCAACGACTTGATTGATCTCGAAAAGACTCCTGGAGACCTGTTAGATCCTACAAAAAAAATCCAGCTAAGGTGGAGGATGGCCCCGGCGTAGGCCCTCCGATGCCTAAGTCGGATAGGGCTTAAGGAATAGGCCAGAGACTTTAAGTGAGAGAGATCTCAAAAATGTAAGGTGTAAAGAATCAACTTCAAGAGAGAAAGAATGAGGTCTAGGTCCTCTTTATATAGACAAGAGAAGTATTTTCAATCTAGGGTTTCCTTCTGTTACCATAAATAACACAACCGACTCAAAATTAGGATTCCTCCTATATGTCGACTTCCCATAATGATAGAACTCTTGGTGAATTACTGTATTAATCGTGGGCTAATAAGCCTGTTCATAGGATTCAGTCCGCCGGGAATTTATAGAATAGCATGCGTTAGCCCATCAAAGGCCCAAGATTAGGAAGCCCAACCCAACACCGAGTTACCACTCAACGCTGAGCTAGTATAATAGTACTTATCAAAAGAGGTCACTACCCTTCAAAATACCCAATCCATCTCCCAAAAGGGTTGCTCGTTCCATGAAATGAGGTCGCTTACTAAGCTTACGTAACAAATCCTCATTAATACCTGCATGTTGGCGAAGTGGATATTTGATATAGTATCAGCTAGTCCCCCACATTCTGATTGGTTGAGGTGGGAAACCAAGTAGAATGTAATCATGAGTTAAACCCAAAATTCAATACAGTGTACTCCTTGGTAAACCATGAAACCATTAGCCATCACTTCTCACTTAATAACATTAAATGCGCCTCTGCATCACGTCGAACACGTGTTCCCAGCCCGTTACATCGTAATATATTTAATCTTGTGGGCCCAAAAATGAAAGGCCTACAATAAACCCTACCAACTGATTCGAACTTTTGTGTACCTACTTATAAAGATTTGTCAAAAACTTAAAAGCTCGCCCGCAAGAGAACGGGATCGCGTGTAGGTTGGTAAGTTGAACCGAATCTTCTCTCAAGGAAAACTAAGCTCGGAAGTTCCTTTTGTGTTTGTTTGTTTACGAATACGAAATAAAATAAAATTCTAATCTTAACACATAAATGCAATAAATTGATCTAAATGAAGAACAATTAAAAATTAAGAGTTTTGAAAATATTTTGAAAAAAAGGGTTCTAGAGCTTCAAAATCGTTTCCACGATCTATTGGGAAAAACCAAATTGATGGTTCACGACGATTCTAGGCTCTAGACCCTTTAGATCTAGCCAATTAATCTCATCACAATCATCAATCCAAAATCACCAAGATCATACAATTCATCATAGAGTTTGGGGGGGGGGGGGGGGGGGGGGGGGGGGGTTGGGTATTGTATGAAGATTGAATTATTCTAAATTAAACTATCAAGCAAGAATTAAAGACTAATTAAACGAAATAAATTAAAGACTTACTAATTAAACTATGACGAATGTTGCAGCGTTCCGAAAGCGAATCTTGAATCTAAATTATCTAAACTATCTAAGAACTAATCTAAAACTAAGAATTTAAAACTAAGAAATTATGAGAAGTAACTATGAAATTAAACGGCACTCGTTGGGGTTGTCAGCCCCTAAGAGGCCTTAAAAACCTAGAAATATGATTGTGTATATAAGAAAATGAAATACATAGGGTATTTATAGTTGTGGGAAGTCTTGGGTAGCAAGAAATCATAAAAATGCGTCAAAGACGCATTTTCTGGGCAGTCGCGTTGACCGGGCGGACTTGTCGGCAGCGCTCTGCAGGGCTGGTCGGCAGTGCTCGGCCAGGGATACTATAACGGTTACAGATGAAAAGCCGTTATAGAAAGTCGGCAGCTTCAAATTCTTCAAATCGCGGCCCGTTTTCGCTGAAACTCCAATCGTTGGCCCATCCTTGACTACGTAAAATACTAAATACCTCAAAATACCTAAAATAAATATAAAATTAATTAATTATAATTAAAATACAATAAAACAAGTTGGAGATAAGAAAATATGAAAATATGCTCAATCTATCCAACTTTCATTAAAAACAATAATAAAAACGAACTAAAATACTAACTAAAATCATGAAAAATTCGTGTTAATCAACTACCCCACGCTTAATTAGTTTGTTCGTCCTCGAATAAACGATTGTTTCAAAGTATAACAAGAATGAAAATAAGCTCAAGCAAGGAGTCGTGTCGTGCTACATAATTAATTTTGAAAATATAGATACATGCAACGCAACTTCAAACACTCCACCCTTCTTACATTGTCGCTCCAAAATCAAATTCATGCATCCTCTCAAAAGGTAATATATATGAGTCTATGCTCAAGAACTCAAGAAATTTTTATAGGGACGTGTTTACGCTCAAATCATACAAATACAAATACAATAAACAAGCACCGAAAATCAATCTATTTTTAATCGCGAATTAAGTGTGTTATCAACAAAGAATCGGAAAAGGTCTTTTCGGGTTGTAATGTAAGGCTCTTTGGACGGGTATGGAATATATAAGTCGTGTGGCTAAATAACTCACTCAACCTAATCTAATCACGAAGCAAGTCGATTCACCTCGTTCAAAAGAAAAACCTCACTAAACACTCATGACGTAGCCTTTCAACATAGGCTATTTCTCAACTCGTTACTCTAACCAACTTGTAGCTCAAACAACTTAAACACAATTGAAGCTCATAATTACGCTTCTTTTACAACACAACTCTTGCCTTTTAAACATTAGGCTTCAAGAAAATAAATAATAAACGCAAGCCTTTGTTAGCGCGTAGGCAATTACTAACACAAGACTCACCATCCTTTCTTATTATATTTTTCCCCCCCGTTTATTCCTTTTTATGGGGTCATTTTTTCTCTTCTTTTTTTTTCAGATGGTGGTCTTTACTTACAAAATAATAAATTCCTAATAAAAATCTTCAAGACTCAAATAACCAATAAAAATACGAACTCCTAACCCACGCTTTTAATGGGTTAGTAAGGGTCGACTCAATAAAATCACTCATGGCAATAGGCATGGATTATTTGGCTATGATTGACTCATTCGGAATTTATAGTGGCTAATATATATGAATATGGCCGGAATAAGGTTTTTTTCTGTGCCTTAATGTCATTTTCAAAGTCAACTACACAAAGCGGTTTCAAAGAGATATAAAATCAAAACTCATTCAAGTACATGCAATGATGATAATCACTCAGGCTACTCACAGGCTTTTTGCATGAAAAAGTTTTGAATTGACATTGCTTTTTGGGTTTTGCGAAATCAATTGCGTCCAAGTACCATTTTACAATATATAAATAATAATTTTGAAAAATTTATGCACTTATACACGCTTCAAAGACAAGAACTTCAAATCATACTTAATTAACTTTGACAGGCAAGTCATACAAACACAAACCAGCGCAGAAATAACAATCAATCACGTCAAAATTTTCAAGTTTTTTCACAATTTTCAAATGTAAGTCATACTCAACCATCCCCCTCTCTAAAAATTCAGCAATCCCCTGATTGCCATAAACAAGTATAAGGAAATAAAAGCAAGGGAGAAAAGGAATAAGAAAACGTCCCTGAAAATAGTCGAGCTTCTCAAAAAAAGCACTTGTGTAATCATTCGTTTCCAATCGCGTGAACGAAAATGTCTTGAATAAAAACCTAAAGAGACAAAACAAATGAACAAAAAAAAATAACTAGTAAAAAGAAAAGAAAATCAATACTTGGGTTGCCTCCCAAGAAGCGCTTGGTTAATGTCGGAAGCTCGACATCTTCTACGAACGATGCTATCCCGGATCCAAAAATAAGTGACGATCGTGCCACGCCTTAGTGTTCTCCAAGAGTAAATACATGAAATTTAAATCACCAAGGCGAGCACGGAAAGCAAGTCATAGAACAAAAACTTCAATTCGCTTCGGAGGTCGAAAAAGCGAATAATTGATCACCACGAACATATCAAAAGTAAATTGCGGCATAGGGTGATCTTCTACTTTCTTAAAAACTAGGGAATCCGTTGAACAAACGACAAACCCCTCATACACTCCAAACTCCTTCAAATATTTAACATCTCCCTCAACACCCTGAAAAATATTAAAATCTATATAATGGCATAGGGGAGGGAAATTCTGCTTGATTACCTCAACCACCATCTCATTCTCATCCTCGATCATGGGTGGCTCGATAAGAGGCTCGATCATCGCATCCTTCTTGATAAATTCGTCCACCACCTTTTCTACATCGGGCATCGCATTATCTCCATTCCTATTGAGCTCGATTGGGCATAAATCTCATCATCGATTAGGTTCTCCAATGGCAACACCTCCTCCTCGTTTGACAACCCCTCCAAAGAAGCCATTATTTGGGCACACGACCTCTCTATATTTGCCATACTTTGTTCATAGACTCACAACTTCGATGCATAGACTCAAAAGGGTCATCTTCGAGTTCGTCTTGAAAACGCATGGTCTCAGCTTCTTGATCTTGCTGCCCCGCCAAAAGTTGATCGTCTAATTTATATTCTCCATGGCTCGTACAATCTTGGACGGCGACAACCTCCTCCTTTGGCTCATCATCAAATGTTACCAAACATTCATGCGTCATATGTCCTTGGCATCCACAACGATCACACATTACATTAGGTACGTAGAACATCCTCATGAATTTATCGCCTACTTCATACAATGTACGCAAAGAATCAGGTTCGAGCCTTTCGAACCATTTCATTGCTTCTTCCTTCACCGCAAAAGTGAAAAGTCGCATTTTCACTTGATCCTTTGTAAGCCCGTGAAGAGGAGAACTATCGGTGATGAACTCAAATTTTTGAATGAATTTTAGCGCATCTTCTTTCCGACGCCCATGAAAAATCGGAAGATTCAATTGGTCGTAATTGTCCGGAAAGTAATTCATCATTGCGTCGCTCAATGGAATAGCCGGTCGAGGTGCATGACGCCAATCTAGCGATGGATCATCGTACGGATAAAACATTTTTTTTAAAAAGAAAAATTAATATTTTCGATTTTTTTTAATTTTCGAATATTTTTAATTTTTTTTTATTTTTATTTTGAAATTCGAAAAAACTACCCCACGCTTAATTAGTTTGTTCGTCCTCGAATAAACGATAGTTTCAAAGTATAACAAGAATGAAAATAAGCTCAAGCAAGGAGTCGTGTCGTGCTACATACATTAATTTTGAAAATATAGATACATGCAACGCAACTTCAAACACTCCACCCTTCTTACATTGTCGCTCCAAAATCAAATTCATGCATCCTCTCAAAAGGTAATATATATGAGTGTACGCTCAAGCACTCAAGAATTTTTTATAGGGACGTGTTTACGCTCAAATCATACAAATACAAATACAATAAACAAGCACCGAAAATCAATCTATTTTTAATCGCGAATTAAGAGTGTTATCAACAAAGAATCGGAAAAGGTCTTTTCGGGTTGTAATGTAAGGCTCTTTTGACGGGTATGGAATATATAAGTCGTGTGGCTAAATAACTCACTCAATAATCTAATCACGAAGCAAGTTGCTTCACCTCGAAGAATTAAAGACTAATTAAACGAAATAAATTAAAGACTTACTAATTAAACTATGATGAATGTTGCAGCGTTCCGAAAGCGAATCTTGAATCTAAATTATCTAAACTATCTAAGAACTAATCTAAAACTAAGAATTTAAAACTAAGAAATTATGAGAAGTAACTATGAAATTAAACGACACTCGTTGGGGTTGTCAGCCCCTATGAGGCCTTAAAAACCTAGAAATATGATTGTGTATGTAAAAAAATGAAATACATAGGGTATTTATAGTTGTGGGAAGTCTTGGGTAGCATGAAATCATAAAAACGCGTCAAAGACGCGTTTTCTGGGCAGTCGCGTCGACCGGGCGGACTGGTCGGCAGCGCTCGGCAGTGCTCGGCCAGGGATACTATAACAGTTACAGATGAAAAACCATTATAGAAAGTCGGCAACTTCAAATTCTTCAAATCGCGGCCCGTTTTCGCTGAAACTCCAATCGTTGGCCGATCCTTGACTACGTAAAATACTAAATACCTCAAAATACCTAAAATAAACATAAAATTAATTATAATTAAAATACGATAAAACAAGTTGGAGATAATAAAATACGAAAATATGCTAAATCTATCCAACTTTCATTAAAAACAATAATAAAAATAAACTAAAATACTAACTAAAATCAAGACAAATTCGTGTTAATCACCAACTTTCCCGCCTTTTGAAAAACCTTTATGTCTCCTTAGCTTTCCGCCATCAAAGACACAAAAACACCTCTTCCCATCATTTACTTCACTTATGCAAAATTCAAGCAAAACACACCATCTTCTTTGCAAAAAACACATTCTGCGAATTTCCGCGAAATTTACGAAGCACCATCAACCCACACCAACATCACCAACCAGAACAATAAGTAAGTCCCCCTGATTCATTATTTTGATAATAATTATCTTAATTTTTTCCATTAATTACTGTGTTGCTGGGTGTTATTTTCTGTCTTTTCCCTTCCCCATTAATCGATCGATGATGAACCCAAATCCATATGACTCCACTTATCCAAACCCTAATCTCGCAAACCCAAACATGTCTTCTGATACTGAACCGATAGAGATTCTCCCAAAATGTCGTAGCAAGAAAAGAAACACACCCGTACCCAAACCTGTATCCCAATATGATCTATAAATGAACCATAAAGAAATATCCCCTGGACCGAACCCGAAGCCTGAACCCGAGCCTTGACTGAAAACATATCCGAAGGCATTCCCATATCCCAATCTAAAATGCCTCCAACTCTTGAACCTCAACATTTCCTTGCTAACCCAGTAACTCTAGTGCCAACCTCGGCTCATGCCGACCTGCATGAACTCCCGCAAGCTACTAGAGTAGCTACTCAAAACCACTGGGTACTCCAAGATAGGAGCAACCTTGAAGGGTTTATAGAAGCCCTTAATCTCCCTGAAACTGATGAGATGGTCCGTCCCAACATTCTCCAAACAGACCCAAACCATCCTCCTGGAAGTTATGTCACAATATCTGATGATCTTTTTAAAGCAGGATTTAGGTTCCCGCCCCACTAGTTTCTAGTCGCCATGTCAAATAAATACAAAGTCCCCTACTTTAAATGACCCTTAACTCCATTAGGTTTTTAGCTAGATACATAATTTTGTGTAGATACTATGATGTACAACCCGACCCAGATTTTTCCATTTTTGTTTTCATATAAAACACCAAAAAGGCTATTTTTACCTCTCTTCACGCCACAAGAAACGCTTCTTAATAAACCCCTCTCCCAAAGTTCATGAATGGAGAGCTAAATTCTTCTTTATCCATAATACTGAAACATGGCCCTTTCTCACAGAGTGGCAAAACATAACTCCTAAACAAGACGGACCACCATCTCCCAAAAAATAGCCCATTCTCTACCATAAATACTGGGATTTGATCTAGAATGGAGAAAACATCCTTATGATGTGTTGAAAGTCACGAACTCAGAGGGAACTCTCTCGTTTGTAGGTCTCGACTCGCTACCTAAGGATTTGACCAGATCCGAGTTCGGTAGGTTCCTGAATTATCATAAATAGACCTAAGCATTATTGTTTCAGTTGGAATAGATTATTAATCTTCATCTCTATGCAAATGCTATCATCGACAGCTGCTTAACCTCAAGCTTACATGGAGGTGCCATTGTCCAAATATTGATGTGAACGAAGAGTTAGAGCTCGCCATGGCCGCCAGATATGGTCGCGAAGGGTCTATTGACCCAGAGGAGCACCTGCCTCTCCAAAAGGTACTTAACAAGGGAAAAGGGAAATGAAAGGCCAGTGAGCGAACTCCCTCGAAACCCACACCCCAACTCCCCAACCGGGACGTCTCCAAAAGCCATCTACTGCCTCCACCTCAAGTCTCCCAAACTTGGAGAAAAGTCTAGCTCAATGTGGTGGTGCCAAGGAGATCAAGTCTTTTCTTCACAAATACGCAGCAAGCCAGGTAACTTAACACTTCAAAATATCCCAGCTACACTCCTTATAACGTACTCAACTTATAACCCCCTTCTATCACTCCTTCCTAATGCAGTTGGAACCCATGATGGTTGTGCTCTCCAATCACTTATCAGCGACGACCTCCGAGAGTGAGCTTCAGAAAACATGTGATGAGCTGGTGGCCCTGGCTGAAAAAAAAATCAATAACTCTCCTTGACACAAGAAGAATTCGAAGAATCGCGCCGTCAGCTAACATCCCAGGAGGAAGAGCTGAACATCACTAAGAGCGAACTGGAAACCTTAAGGGATGAAGCTACCCGGCTAGGAGGTCGCTTGATGGAACTGGAAGGGCAGTTGCGACATAATCAAGAGCATATGGAAGGTGCAATTCGCTTAGCTCAAGAGCACGAGGTTATTGAAGGTCCTCGCACTTTCTTACAGAGTGAAGTGGGTAAAGTGTTTGTGGATGCATACAGAGAGGAGATGCTGAATGTATACAAGAACACCACCTATTTTTTGGGTAAAATGGGACGAGTTGGCCGAGAATGGGTCGAAATTGTTGCAGAACGCATCAAAACACAACTCATGAAGGCCAATATCTCATTCGAGCCAGATACAAAGAATATAATTGACGAGATACCCCACTTCTCCTTTTTTAAAGGCGACCAGAGCCAGCCCTTACAGAAAAATGGTTGATCCCTTGCAAGGGAAATGCTATTTGATAATTTACATAATTTACATAATACTTAGTCATGTGTTTTAATAATTAATAATATAAAAGATGTATTGACAATATTTATATTTAGAAAATTATAAATATTAATTTAGAAAAAACCTTATTTACATAATACTTAGTCATGTATGTAATAATTAATAATATAAAAGATGTATTGACAATATTTATATTTAGAAAATTATAAATATTAATTGGAAATTTATGGGGTTTTTTTTAATTGGAATTGTATTGACAACATTCTGTGTGTGTGAGTATAAGATAAAAACTATATATCTTTTTCGACTATAAAATTTTAAAACAAAAATTTAATATTTATATTAATTTAATTTGCCCCCAAACTATAAAATTTTTTGCACTTTACCCCCCAAACTATAAGATTCTTTCACTTTGCCCTCCAGCTGCCCGTCGATAGAATCTAGAAGGAATATTCCGCCAGAAATAAAGTTTGGGGGCCAACGTCGAAAATTATTGTACATCAGGGGGCAAAGTGGAACAAAAAATACTTTGGGGGTCAAAGTGAAAAAAAATGCATACGTTGGTGGGCAAAAAAAAATTATCCCGAAAAGTAAATATGTAAATCAAACATATCTTCTTTCCACAACATCCAAGAATATGTAAGTCAAACATACCCAAGGATATACGAAAAATGTAAATCAGACATGTTAAGACCTAAATTATTCTCATCAAAGCAAACAACGCACATAAAACCAGACCAGATTCAACACAGAAGAACAAAATCAAAACGCAAGACCAAAGCAAACTCAGCACATAAAGGCACATAGTTGAAAGGAAACTTGTAAATGAAACACGTCTCTTACCAAAATATCCATAAATATGCAAATCAAACATATCCAATGACATGTAAGAGCATGTAAATCAAACATGCTCCAACACAAAGAACTTATTCATTATAACCTCCATAAGTTCAATCGCTGACCTGATAAAGCATCGGGATTTCAAACATATTCGTAAAAAATCATAGAACGCATTTGATGCCATAAGGAAGTCTTTATTCATTATTGATAGATATCAGCTCGCGATAGGTAAAAGTGTGATAAGCATATAAATTCACGGCCGACTCAAAGTAATGTCGATTCATGATTAATAGATAAGGATATATATAAGAAGTATGATCCCGTCATTCGAAGAGCTGGGCATAATACTTTTTCAAGTGACAGCTATTCCAGCTCTGTGATAAGAGTGTCTTTGGACATGTATGTTCCCTGTGCTTTCTCCCGCGATATTCTCATGAGCTCATCATGGCATTGGACAAGTTCGTCCTCTTCCCTCATCCTTTTAGAATCAAATATCCCTTTCTGCATGTCTCTCATTTTTACCCTTTTGTTTTGACTCATAGCTTTTCTGACTGTCATTTGATAACACGGCCTAGCGACATGTTGTTCTGATATTACTTCACTTACCTTATCCTTGCGGGATACTTAATAATCATGTGGTAAGTATAACTGATTGCCTGGAATATGTTGAGAGCAGGTCACCCCAATATTATGTTATACGCCGAGTATCCTTTGACGATTAAGAATTTCACCTCCTTCCTCACACTTAAGTCCCCTTTTCCCAGAACCACAGGGAGTGCTAGATCACCTTCAGTAATAACATGCGCACCATTAAAAGTGGAAATCGAAGTATTTAACGGTCATACCTTTGCCTTTATATTCAACTGTTCTAGGAAATATATGTATATGATGTTGACCGAGCTCCCATTATCCATGAACACCCTCCCGACTTCATATCCTGCTATTTCATCTTTGATCACCAGCGCGTCATTATGTTCCTCTTGCAGGCTACGCCATTCATTAGGGTTGAATGAAATTATTGGTCCCAAGGTTGGAGGTCGTCTATTAATGGCAGCGACCTCACACGGCCCAGGGCGGCTTGCCTTGGCATGTCTCTTTTGTGCGTTATTTGTATCCCCATCTGTGGTTCCTCCCAAAATCATGTTTATCCTCCCTTTATTATTTTCGCCTACCCTTCTTTGGTCCCTCCGTGTTTGACCATCACGCTGTGCCTGTCCTCCACCCTGGTTTGGGGGCGACCTCCAGGAGGTGGTGGAGGTAATGTCTGTGCTTGCTCTCATCTCTCCCTGTCCCTGTATATAACCTTCTTCAGATGACCAGCTTTAATAAGCCTTTCAATTTCATCGCGTAAGTTTCTGCAGTGCTCGGTCGCATGTCTATAATTGTTATCAAACCTGCAAAAGAACTCGAGTTTTTGATTAGTGGGAGGTCTCATATAACTTTTAGGCCACCTAATAGCATCGGGTATTTGCCACTCCATGATTGTGAACACCTTTGAGAGTGGATACGCTAAGGGTGTCAAGTCTTCCTCTCTTCATTCTCTCCTATGCTATACCCTTCAATGTAGACAAAAAGGCTCGGCATGCTACAACATCTATATATTAACACCACCTCCTTTTCGAAACCTTTCATATGTCGTGTGGGGTTATACATCCCATCGTACTGAAGCTCTAATGCTTTATACCAGCCCGGTAGTCTAGCTTTCAATATCCTGCCTGAGAAAGGATGTCCCATAGATTTTTCAAGTCCTGTCCCATCGAAACACCTTTGTAAAGCCAATAATGCTTACTGCATGTCTCGGAATGCCCGGGTACCTGGTTCTACATCACCATCACCATTTTCTCCATAATGTGGAGCTCGACGCTTATAAAATCTTCTTGGCGGCCTATAATCCATACATGTCTTTGCTACTACTGTCTTCCTCCTCCTCTTCATAATTTCTAGCTTGACGTTTGTAAGATTTTCGTCGCGACCCATTACCCCTGAGTTGCCCATCCTTATTGTCATGTTCTATATCATATGGGTGAGTTGTACTTTCCTAATTGACCACGTGATTAACATGAATTTGTCCTTATTTTTATTAGTATTTTAGTTAGTTTTTATTGTTTATTGTTGTATAATTTGGATAAATTAAGCTTATTTTCGTATTTTTGTATCACCAACTTATTTTACCACATTTTGATCGTTATTGATGCAAATGGGTGATTATTCTCTGTTTTTACCTATATAGCTAAGTAATCGGAGGAGCTCAACACTTAATAGATGGAGTTTGACGATTGAGAGATGATAACGAGCTATTTGGAGAAGAAGTAGCATTTTTTACCACTTAATTGTGAGGTTAGCAGTAATTCTTATCGCTACCGGTACCGCTAACCTCTAGTGGTCTTACTATCACTAGTACAGTCGTTAATGGGCGATAGAAAGATCTAAGAAGAGTTAGCGGTGGACTTAGCTGTTACCCAACAATTATTCCAACCGCTAAGGAGGATAGAGAGCTCCCAGACTAAGTTCACGGTGGCCTTAACGGTAACTCGACCGCTAGTCCCACCGTTAGAAAGAGACAGTAGGGTTTAGCGGCAAGCTTAACGGTCCCCTTACCGCTACCACGACCGATAAAGAAGGATAAAAACTTTCAGCGAGAACTTAACAGTGGAGTTAGCGGTAACCCTTACCTCTAAGCCCACCGTTATCGGGCCCAGAATCAATTTTTTGCCCTAACTTGTGCTCCAAGACTTGGAAAAACTATAAATATCCCCTTCTAATCCATCTTAAAGCAGACCACACATATTTATAGGGTTCCTAGATAAAGAGGAGGCTCGTTTCCATTGCCCGATACATAGCTAGAAGGTCAATGCTCTATTTTGATTATATTTACGAATGTTTGTAGCCTGTGTATGTAATTTGGTATGACAATTGATGTAATTTAATTAGAAAAACAGCTTGAGAAAGAAGAAAAGGATAGAGGGATGGAGGAGAGAGAAATATAGACGAAATGGTTAGGAAGAGAAATATGATTTTGCATTCTGCCCATTACAATCAGTGGTATCCCATTTTAATAGGAAAATGTTGGGACCACAATTTGTTACAATCCTCCTAATAAGCATGCTAAATGACAAAAAGGTTAAATAAATACCTAGACATAATATATGGGCTTTGTGGACAATTTTAATTAACTGGTGAGCCCATTATTAATTCCAGCCCAACTCTCTCACTGTCCGGCCCAAACGCCTTAATCTGACCCGTTCCCAACGCGTTGACTTGATGAGCACCGATAATCGGCTCCTCCCCCATCTCATTCACACTATAGACCACAACATTACCCCTCCCAGATTGAGTTCCTTGACCCCAAGGATCCATGTCCAGAAACTTTCTCTTGATGATATCCGCATCTTCCCAGGTAGGTTTGATCTGATGAAGTTCACTCCACACAACCAACACTTGCTCAATTTCTGTTTTTCCCTTTTTTACCCATCGATTTTCCAAAATTCGCTGAGGTTCTAGTTTAAAAATTCCTTACATTGTAATTGCTTGTAATTCTTTTGAAGGTACCGCCTCCTGATGCAGTTTGTTTTTAAGCAGAGAGACGTGAAAAACCGGGTGGATCCGAGAGTCTGCGGGCAGATCAATCGGCAGGCGACCTCCCCAATCCTCTCCAAGATGCGGTAGGGTCCAAAGTAACGTGAGGATAGCTTCAAGTTCTTCCTCAATTAAAGAGAATTTTGACGGAGCTTCAAGTAAACTTCTTCACCTACCTCAAAAGTCCTCTCAACCCTAGATTGGTCAGCATATGTTTTCATTTAATTTTGTGCCTGAAAAAGGTTGTCTTTTAGTTGTTTGAGCATATCCTGACTATCCTTCACAAGTTCCTTGGCCCCTGTGTCTGTATTTCTTAAAAAAGATTGGGTAGATAGGAAGGGGGTGGGTACCCATACAGGGCTTGGAAAGGGTTACACTTCAGGCCAGTGTGGTAGTTGGTATTATACCAATGTTCGGCCAAGTTTATCCATTTGAGCCAAGTTCTAGGGTTATTATGCACCATACACCTCAGATAGCTCTCTAGGAATTGATTTAAATGTTCTGTATGCCCATCTGTTTGGGGGTGGTAAGCTGTTGACATGTTTAGCTTCACCCCCATGAGTTTGAAAACCTCTCCCCAAAATTGGCTAGTGAAAAATTTGTCCCTGTCAGTTACTATGCTGAGAGGAAGTCCATGTAGCTTATATACCTGATCCATAAATAATTGAGCTACTGACTGGGAAGATAGGGATGAGCTAGGGCTAGGAAGTGTCCATATTTTGTGAACCTGTCATTTACCACCAATATCACACTTTTCCCATTAACCTTGGGTAGGCCTTCAACAATATCCATGCTAATATGTGTCCAGGCTTTTTCTGGTATAGGTAAGGGTTGTAGCAACCCTGGATAGGGTTTATGGTTGATTTTATTCATGGTGCATACCCTACACCCATGCACTACCCTGATAACATCAGTTTTCAGGTTTGGACAATAGAAAACCTCCTTTGTTCTCATATAGTTTCCCCCTATCCCTGAGTGACCACCATAAGCTCAGCTATGCATGGCATCCAAAATCATTTTTCTGAGTTCATTGTCGTTTCCCACTAATAGCCTCCCTTTTTGTCTGATCAGCCCTTTGTTTATCTCAAAGTCTGGGTAGGATGTGGCAACAATGCTTTTAGCTGTAATGATCTTGCTGGAAAAGTTGTCATTTTTGTTGATGGTCGACCTGACCCAAATAACTATAGCGAGATTAAGGGTACTATATGGCCAAATACGGGTCGGAAATAAGCGAGGAACTACCCGACCCAGATGCATGATTACCCAGTACGCATCTGGCCGACCCAAATTGTTTCAGGTCAGCAAACTGCAACCTATTGAGCAAACGAGACCCCGCATCACCCGCGCGCCGAAGTGCCGAGGCCGAGCAGCTTTGGGTTTCCAGGTCGGCTCGACCAAGTAAGCTTAGCAGGTGGCCGAGACAGCTCGGCGGGTGCTGCGCGGGTGCGCATCCTCGTGCCGGGCGTGCTCGGCCGAGACTCCATGCTCGGCCTCGGCACTTGGCGCAAAGGTGTGGTGCCCTTGTGCCGGGCCTGCTCGGCAGGTTTCCAGGTCGGCTCGACCAAGTAAGCTCGGCAGGTGCTGCGCGGGTGTTGGTGGCTGGTGAGCGGGAGGCGCCCGGCTGTTCGGTAAGTTTCCAGGTCGGCTCGACCAAGGTTGCTCAGCAGGTGCCGCGCGGATGTGGGTGCTCTCGTGCGGGGCGCTTTCGGTCGAGAACCCTTCTCGACCTCGTCCCAGCTCGGCGGGTGACGCGCGGGTACTTGCCCTTGTGCCGAGCATGCTCGGCTGTC
>BMAC01000779.1:0-19018 GCA_014905375.1 Phtheirospermum japonicum
TCCCAGTACAAAGGAGATCTACACTTCCTTCCGTACAAAGCCTCGTATGGAGCCATACCAATGGTGGATTGGTAACTGTTGTTGTAAGCAAATTCGACCAATGGTAATAAACCTTCCCATTGACTTCAAAAGTCAAGTATGCAAGTTCTCAGCATATCTTCCATGACCTGGTTAGTCCTCTCAGTTTGACCATCTTTTTGTGGATGATAAGCCGTACTGAACTTCAATTTAGTGCCCAGAGCACTTTGCAAGCTCTTCTTGACCTGGTTAGTCCTCTCAGTTTGGCCGTCTGTTTGTGGATGATAAGCCGTACTGAACTTCAATTTAGTGCCCAGAGCACTTTGCAAGCTCTTCCAAAAGTTCGAGGTGAACCTCGTGTCTCTGTCCGACACAATCGAGACCGGTACTCCGTGCAACTTAACAATTTCCCGAATATAAATTTGGGCATATTGTTCCATGTTGAAGGTCATCTTGACCGGCAAAAAGTGAGCCGACTTGGTTAGACGATCTACTATCACCCAAACTGCCTTGTTACCTCTCGTCGATGGCGGTAAACTTACCACGAAATCCATCGAGATATGCTCCCACTTCCATTCTGGAATCTCTAGTGGTCTAAGCAAACCTGACGATCGTTGGTGTTCGGCCTTGACTCGCTGACAAACTAGACACTTTCCCACAAAAGTGGCAATGTCTCTCTTCATGCTCCTCCACCAAAACATTGTCTTCAAGTCCTTATACATCTTGGTACCACCAGGATGTGCAGTGTAAGGAGTACAATGGTCTTCTTCCAGAATTTATTTCCTTAGATCCTCGTCTTTTGGAACACAAATTCTTCGTTCGTAAAACAATACTCCATCGTCTGCTAAAACAAAACCTTTGATGGTTTCCTTCCGCACTTTCTCCTTCATCTTTCTTATGAAACCATCTCGAGTTTGAGTTTCCTTGATCCTTTCTCTCAAAGTTGGTTGCACCACTAAGGATGTTAAGATCCCCTTTGTGTTCTTTGGAGGTATCACCATCTCGATCTTCATCTTGGCGAACTCCTCAACCAACTTATCTTGTTCGGACAGTAAACTCATCAGTCCTCCTTTACGACTCAACGCATCGGCTACCATATTCGCCTTCCCTGGATGGTAGCTAATGGTACAGTCGTAATCCTTAACCAATTCCAACCATCTTCTTTAACGCATATTCAACTCCTTCTGAGTGAACAAATACTTCAAGCTCTTATGGTCGGTGAAAATCTCACACTTGCCTCCATACAAGTAGTGTCTCCAGATCTTCAAAGCATGAACTACGGCTGCGAGTTCCAAATCGTGCGTAGGGTAGTTTGTCTCATGGGTCTTTAGTTGTCGTGACGCATAAGCCACTACTTTCCCATGTTGCATCAGGACGCAACCCAAACCTTGTTTCGACGCATCGCTATAAATAATGAAGTCCTTCGTTGGGTCGGGAATTCTCAAGACGGGTGCGGAAGTGAGCCTTCTCTTCAGCTCTTGGAAACTCTCCTCGCACTTCGTGCTCCAAACAAACTTCTCCCCTTTCCTCGTAAGTCGAGTCATCGGCACAGCTATCTTAGAAAATCCTTCGATAAATCTTCGATAGTAGCCCGCTAGACCCAGAAAACTGCGAACTTCACTCGCATTCGTGGGGGTGGCCCATCCATTTATCGCTTCAACCTTAGATGGATCCACTTCTATCCCTTGAGCAGTGACGATGTGACCAAGGAACACTACTTTGTCCATCCAAAACTCGCACTTACTAAATTTCGCATACAACTTCTCCTTGCGAAGTGTTCCCAACACTATTCGTAAGTGTTCTTCGTGCTCTTCTTGACTCTTTGAAAAGATCAAGATYTCGTCGATYAAGARTATGACGAACTTATCCAASTAGGGGTGGAAAACCCTATTCATCAAATCCATGAACACTGCTGGAGCATTGCTTAGCCCGAAAGGCATCACAACAAACTCATAGTGTCCATATCTCGTTCTAAAAGCAGTTTTCGGAATGTCACTCTCTTTGATCTTCAACTGATGATACCCCGACCTTAAGTCGATCTTAGAGAAGACACTTGCTCCTTTTAATTGATCGAATAAGTCTTCAATACGAGGTAACGAGTACTTGTTCTTTATTGTGAGTCGATTAAGTTCTCTATAATCGATACACATTCTCATTGACCCATCTTTCTTCTTAACAAAGAGGACCGGTGCTCCCCACGGTGAAACACTCGGTCGGACAAAACCTAAATCCAACAACTCTTGGATTTGTGCCTTTAGTTCTTGAAGTTCCTTCGGTGCCATCCTGTATGGTGCCTTTGAGATAGGCGCTGCCCCTGGTGTCAAATCAATTGTGAACTCGACTTGACGACTGGGCGGTAATCCTGGTAACTCTTCCGGAAAGACGTCCTTAAAATCTCGAACGATGGGCACTTCGTGCGGTGTCACCTCGACCGCTGGATTGCTCACTAAGTTCACCAGGAAACCTTGGCATCTCTCTTTCTTCAACAGCTTCATGGCCTTCATTGCCGTTATCACTTGTGGCACCGTCTTGGTCTTGGCTCCAATAAACTTGATCTCTCCACCTTCAGGGATTTTGAAAGTTATTTCTCTTTCGCGACATTGTATCTTCGCTTGATACTTCGTGAGCCAGTTCATTCCCAATATCAAGTCAAAATCTCTCATTTCGATCACATACAAGTCAGCCTCGAGATTCTTTCCTCCTACATCAATCTTCACTCCCTTATCCATCAAGTTCGTAATCATTATGTCTCCGGATGGTAAACCAACTTCTAAGGGTTCCTCTACTCTAGTGCTCTTAACTTCAGTTAAATCATGAAATTTCTTCGACACAAAAGAGTTCGAAGCACCCGTATCAAAGAGCACAAAAGCAGGAATTCCCGAGACAGTCAACATACCTGTTATAACTCCAGGGTCCTCTTCAGCCTCATTGCGTGCCATGGCATACATTCGAGCATTTCCTCCAGTAGCCGGTCCTGGCCTTGGCACTCCACCGCCTTGTTGCCGTTGACCGAACACGGTGCAGAAAGGCGTTGTATGCCCACTCTGATGGCAGCGGTAACACTTTCCTTGCCTCAGGAGGCACTCACCAAAATGTCTCTTACCGCAATTTTTGCACATGGGCTTGTTGTCCATCCCTTGCTGAAAGTTCCCGCCACCAGTTTTCTATTGTTTTCCATGGTTGGAGCTTCCTCCTTCCCACTTCCTCTTGTCCACCGAAGCCGTGGGTTTAGACTTCACCTCATCCATTCCAAGACTTGACTCCACGTCTTGGGCTCTTTTAACCATTTTCGAGTATGGGAGATCACCTTGTGCTGAAAGGATACCCGCTAGTTGAGCCCTCAAACCTCTTTTGAACCTCAACGATTTCTTCAAATCGGTGTCCACCAGGTGTGTAGCGAAACGGCTCAACTGGTTAAACCTCCTCTCGTACTCGGTGACCGTCAAGTTCCCTTGTTTGAGATTCAGGAACTCGGTCTCCTTCTGATCGCGGTACGAGCGTGGGAAAAACTTCTCCATAACCACCGTCTTGAACTTGTTCCAAGTGAAGGCATCTCGCTCTGCCTCCGAACAGTTTCTCCAATAACCTTCCCACCAGTGGTCAGCATCTTCAGTTAGCTGAAAAGTAGTGCACGTGACCTTCTGCATGTCGTTATACGCTATCATTCGAAAGATTCTTTCAAGCGACCGAAACCACTCCTCCACTGCATCAGGTCCATCTCTCCCATTGAGATTTGGTAGTCGGTACTGGCAGAACTGATCCACTGCTCTCGAGTTGTTGCCTCCATTCCCCAAACCGTTATCTTGAAGGCATTGGAAGAAGTTGGTGAAAACCGTATCCATAGCCTCAATGGTTGTTTGGTCGAAGTGGGGTGGGTTTTCTTCATTAACCCTGTTCCCGCTTCTTTTTCCCTTTGGAAACCTCTTCACGGTTTTCCTTGGGAGTTTCTTCTTTGGCTAAGCGCCACAAATGATGTTTTGGCCAACAAAATAACCTCATCGTGTCGACTTCCAAAAAAACATAAATAATGAAATCCTCCATGCCTTGGAGTGTCATCATACCAATAGCACCAACAACCATTCCCAATACAACACATTCATATCCAAAGTATAAACATCCATACCCAATACAATGCAATCATGGTATATCATGGAATGTAAATTAATGATTAAACAATTATAATGAGCCTTGGTACCTTATGGATATCGACGAATGTTCAACGAGGAGGAATGAAGATTATTTAAGTAACCCAAATATTTGTTTTATAAACTTTTTGATTTTCAAAAACAAAATGAGTCTACAGAACCACTCAAAACCTTGGCTCTGATACCACCTTTGTAACGCCCCGATTTCACTTTAGTCGAAAGAGGGTTTATATTTTTAAAATAACTAAATGGAGAAATCTTGGCGTCACAATAAATGTCAAATTTTCATAATTTTAATATAAAAGATCAAAAGAAAATAGAAAATTTTCTTAATGTTTCAAAATTTCGCAGCGGGAAATAATATTCATAATGTAAATATCCAAAACTCCACCAATGGGAAATAATTAAAAAAACACGCATTTATGTCTAGTTCGACTTTTAATCAAAATAATAAAATAAGTTAAGAACATAAATTCAATGTCAAAAGTTTTATTCATTCCTCGTCTTCCATTCACTCGATATCGTCGTTGGTACCTGAAAAAAAATATCGTTGATTTGGGATGAGCTCAACGTACTCAATAGTTACACCGACATTTCCATGCAAAATCATACAACTCAAATATAGCACAATTAACCATAGAATTCGCAAATTTTAACGTCGAAAAAACAGTTGACTGCAGCTAAAACGCGGCGAGTTTCCTCGATGACACTTTAGGTCATAGGCACATAAGGCCCCTGGTTTTAATCATTAGGTATAGCACGCCGGGATGAACCCGATGACAACTTTTGGTCACAGACAACTTTAGGTCTACGTCTATATTAGATTTTATAAACATCGAACTTCATGATACACATAGCACGTAGATTTAAGCATGTAAAATTTAACATAGATAAGTCGGTGGTCCCTACCTCGTAAAAATGTCGTGGAAAGTCGAGTGAATGCACGTAGTTGAAATCCTAAGTCCCCTTATTGCTCGTCACCTAATAAATTAGAAAAATATATTTAATTAGTATTTATATAATTAAATAATTTATTTTTTAAAAATATTAATATAATATAATATATATATATATTTATATTTAAAATACACAATATAATTTTAAGAATAAATAAGAATGGACTCACTTGAAATTTATTAAGTTTTATTTGGTTGGATTGAAGTCTTGGATAGATTGGGGCTCAATTGAATAAATTCAAAAACTTTGGGGTTAATTGGTAATGGGTGGCAAAGTATAGGGGTTCAATTGAAAAGGGTTAGAAAGGCTGGGGGTCAATTTGTAATTTTTGGAAAAGTTTGGATTAAAAAAGGGTTTTCAGCCCCTTCTCCTCAGACCCGTCTCTCCTTCCCTTCTCTTCCCCAAATCAGAAATGGCGAAATGGAAATCGACCGGCCACGCAGCACCGGCAACTCCACGGCGGGCGACGATAACTTGGAGTCGTGTGTTTGCCGTCTTGTTCTCGGCGACCGAGGATTTGGGTGTCTTGGTTAATCGGGCCGGTAGCGGTTCAGCATGAGGGGGGAAAAGATTGCTTCGGCGGCGGAACAGCGATGGCCTGCCTGCCGCAGTGAATTCCGGTGGCACGTCACGCGGTGGGGCCAAGTCCGATTCAGGCAGAGATTTCTCCTTTCACTTCTCCAAATTAGAAATCGGCGCAGCAATTTGGCAATCGTCAGTTGGCAATCGGAGGCGATGGGGCGGCGCAGCACCGGCGGGGAAACGTCGGCAGCCTTGGGTTTGGCGGCTCCTCCGCGAGTGTGTGCAGCGCGTCGACTGTGACCGGTGGCTGGAACGTCGGCGACACGGCTGTGGCTTTTCCCTCTTCGGTGGCTCAGCGGGCCTTCCGGTGACAGCAACCCTCCTTCGGTCGTCGGCGAACGGAAAAATTTGGGCGGCTGGGCAAATGATGGTTCTGCAGTGGTTGCGGCGGCAGCGAGGCGGCGGCTGGAGAACGGCGGTCTCCGGCTCAAGAAGACGACTGGTTGTGGTGGGTTCCAATCAGGCGTACGGATTTACGGACCGAAGGTAGTGGTTGGTGGTGGTTCCCGGGTCTCGATCGGGCTGGTTATTGTTGGACGGCAATGGTTTGGGGGTGGCGATGGATGACGTTGGTTTTGGGTTGGTTTCGGTTGGTTTGGTTTTTCGGCCTGGAGTGGTGGTGACTGGAAGTCGGGTCGTTCGGGTGTGGGGTGGTGGATCCCGATGGTTTGCCGTGGGGTTTTGTTGGGTCCCGGTTTTGAAGCGGGCTGTGGGGTGTTGATCGTGGCAGAGTCGGGGTTTTTCGTGGAAGGTGCCGGGCGGCGTGGCCGTGGTTGTTTCGGATGGTGGCGGTGTTGATCATGGGTCTGGCCGGTACTGGTTGGGTTTGTGGTTGTCGGGCTTGGAGTTTGGGCTTGGCAGTAGAGGTTGGGGGTTTGGTTTGTTTGGTGGTTTTTGGGAAAAATGGCAGCCATGACGGTTATAGGTTCATGAACATGGATGGACGGTGGCTCGTTGCAAGGGATAACGATGGCCATTGGCAGTCAAAAAGGAATTTTGTTGAAAAAAATTGTTGTTTGAATTATTTTGGAGAAACAAGTGYGGTTTACCTATTGTTTGCGGCTGWAAAGCAGAAGTGAAAGGTGGAAATGGGTAGGGTCATCTTTAGGGTTTTCTTTAAAAACTAAACTTAGGATTTAATTATGGAAGGTTAGGGCTTAGGTTTAGTGGACTTSGGCTAATCATTGGGCTCGTTTTCAAGTCCAAAAGGAACGATCCAATTGACGATCTTAGGTTTTTAAATCGAATAATTCCATGAATGACCTAATAATATTTTAAATAAGTAAGATAACTATAATATAAATAAATTATAATAATRTTWAGAAACCGGAATTATTTCATACACGACTCAAAAGTAATTTAAATAAATAAATAAATTACTAWATAATTATACTAATTTCTTAGAAGTTGATAATATAATTTTATTTGAAAACGAACCATAAATTCACTTAATTAGAGTTCTTAGATTATTTAAAACTAAAATAGGAAGTCGTATTATGGCGACGAGCTTGGGACTAGAATTATATTTTTAATGCATGTTGATAATTAAATAAATAAATAATGTATTGGATGTATGGATGTTACACATAATATTAGGAAACTCGTTGATGAATAGAAACTCATACCACTGGTGAAGGGTTACTTTAGTCTCTAGTTAAGTGGTCAAGTGGACCAGTCTCATGCTTTCTCCCATATCTCCTGGTCCCGAGACTTTTATACTCATGTCATGGGTTCCAGACTTTAACTCTTATGAGGTAATCTCTTTGACATCCCACGTGTGGATTATACTTTATGAGTTAAGCATAAAATATTGGAGCCTAGAAGTCATTTCGAAAAATTCCAATGTGATTGGTTGCCCTATTCGCATTGATGAATGTTCGTTATCTAGGGAAGTTGGTCACTTTGTTCTAATGTTAGTTAAAATTGTTTTGCTAATCTGCTCCAAGATTGCGTCATGGTTAAATGTCCCCATTGTTCTTTCGTTAACGCATTAGTTAAGAAAGCTTACCTATATTTTTAGTGGTTGTAATGTCGTCAGACACTCATTAGAGAAATGTCGAAAGAATATAACCTTCAACGCCCAACCATGCCAATAAGATCTTAAGACGGTCTTGACTAAAAATCGTAGATGTCATCTTGTAGCTGCACGTACACGTTCTCCCTCAAACGATAGAAGAGGAAGGAAGCAAAATCATCAAGAATATTTTTTGAAGGGCAACGGGTCATCTATTAAAGGTAAATAAATTGGTAACCCAAAATTGAACGATTCTATTTCATTATCAAACTCGTTTGATGCTCTTAATAATCCTTGAATGGAAACCATGGTAAACTCCTAAATCGATAATCAAATGCTTGAAGAAAAAGTGTACAAAGGGGGGAAAACGGAAGATGCTCTAGTTGCTTCGACATCACCTCACGGGTCCCTGGAGATCACCCGAAGGAAAGAGCCTATTTCTCGGTTGTCTTCCCCGACTGTAGTGGAACCCCGCGAAGCTATAACGGGGAAAATGCCCTTTATAACGGGTATACCACTAGCCCAGAGGATGGTCCGTGGTGCCCATATCCTTTATCGACATTCTACCATGGGTGCAGCACAACACTGCGGGGATTTCACATCAAATTATCACGTGCCAGAAGTCTTTGTGATACGTTTTTTTAATGTAAAATTGTAAATAATATAAAAGAAGAAAAAAAAAGATAATTATGTGGTTACAATAGGATCAAACCAAAGGCCATTCAAGCTAAAGACTCCAAAGGGCCACGTTAAAACCTCCCAAAGTAATACACCCTTTTGGTCGAGATATTTGTAGAGAAAAGAGACATTTGTAGAGGAAAGAATACCCTCCACCATCCACCCACCCCCCACCCACCCCTGACATTTTTAGTAAGAATAACCATAAAAATAAAAACAAAGCATAAATGGCCACAAGTTAGCCAAATAACTAAAAATAATGCCTCCAAAAGTGTGTTGCGATCTAAAGCCAGCATCCTCGGGACTCAAAAAGTTGTGCGCACACAGAAGGAAAAAAAGAATCTTCAACAATCAATCTTTTCACCTTGGCCACAGTTCTACACCGCATCTACCACCGGAATTGCCATGTTTTACACGTGCTAGCCGCTACGCAGTGATATCGTCGATATGTGGGCGTGGATAGAGAGATAGAGAAATGAAAGGGTGATAAATTTTTAAAGTTTAATTTTGAGTTTGAAGTGGGGGTTTTTCTATTTGCAAATTGAGGGTTTTGATTAGGGATTGTATTTGTATTGTTGAGTTATGATGGATAAGAAAAGTGTAAATAAACTTAAAAATGGAAGATAAAAGTATATTAGATAAAAAAAAGTGAAAATAAATGTATTGTTAAATTTATAAAATATATTTTTTATTATTTGTACCAACATGAGGATATTTTTTACAATTTTCCATGTTCGTTACTACATAACAAATGAAACTTGTCCATAGCCAAAGCTATGGACACTTGGTAATCAATGAGTGGGTTGGAGCGGAACTTGGAAGGTCGAAACAAACAAATGTTCTTTGCAGAGAGGTTTCTTGGCTCGCGGAGGATATTTGAGAGGAGTAATGCTACTTGAACATTTATTTGGACAAAACTTACCAATATCTCACGAGATGAAATAAGAATCTCCTTAGTTTCTCGGCAATTTATTTTCTTATTACAACATGAATGATAAATTATTAAAAGAACGTATGTGCAAGAAACAAAGCTGTCTGTGCCTTTCTTTCTCAACCCAAATCCCCAGTTTCAAACCTTTTTTTTTCTTGTCTAACTTGCAACTTGGGTACTCGCCCCATCATGTAGCACCTCGGCAACCTCCCCGGTGGTGCACACCAAAGGTTATGATTTTCCACATAAATAGTATTTGGGGTCCCCTTTTGCAGATTATTGAACACCAACAATGTCCACTGATAAGTGATTCTTTCAATTATAAAGCTTGGGGACTATTAATTTGACTATATTTGGTGGGTGAAAGAAAGCATGCTCCCAACCCTTTTTTTTTTTTTTTGAAAAAGTATATAATTAATTAAAAAAAGAATGTTACTTGAAATAATTAAAATGAATGTTTGACTAAATAGTTTTGTGATTGTTGTTTTAGGATTAGCAATCAATAACTTCTATATTTTCTTAAGCTTGTTGCCTTTTGATTTTGAAACTACAATTATTTTTATTTAGACTAATAACCAATAAAATTTGCCCTTTATGTTAATTCTTGGAATTAAATGAATACAACGCATACTCATTAATTCTAAAAATACACAGGAATAAAATATCCAAATTGTGATATCGAGAAAGAACCTGTTGTTGGTAGAAAGTTCTAAATGCAATGAGAATGATGGAAATACGGTAGTTGATAGTGAGATGTTACCGAAGGTTGGAATGAAATTTGCAAGTGACGAAGAGGCTTTTCAATTTTATAAAGCATATGCGTATAAGGTCGGGTTCTCAGTCAAAAGAAGAAGTTCCAGTAAGGATGACGATGGACAACTAAGATATTTAACATTTGCTTGTTGTCGAGAAGGCAAACGAAGCAGCGCTGAAAGTAATGTATTGAAGCGAAAACCAACCATTCAGATGGGATGCAAAGCTAAGATTACATCTTCTGCAGATATGTTAGGAATATGGCGTATCACCAGGGTTCATTTAGAGCATAACCACAAAACAAGTTCAACAAAATCTAAACTTTATAGATGTAACATACAATTGAATAACCATGTGAAGTAGAAACTTGAAGTTAATAATGTAACTGGTATTCATTTACACAAAAGCTATAATTTTGTCGTTGTTGAAGAGGGTGGATATGAGAATCTTATAGTTGTTGAAAAATATTGTAGGAATCACATTGACAAAGTTAGGAGATTAAGACTAGGGGAGGGAGATGCAACTGCAATACAAGCCTACTTTTCCACAACGCAAGATGAATGCCCTGGATTTTACTTCAATGTTGATCTAGACGATGACTTTCGATTAAAAAATGTGTTTTGGGCTGATAATAGGTGCAGACAAGCGTACAGGGAGTTCGGAGATGTTATGACATTTGATACCACATACCTAACAAACAAGTATGACATGTTGTTTGCTCCTTTTGTTGGTGTTAACCATCATGGGCATTCAACACTGCTTGGTTGTGGTTTATTATCAAATGAGGACACTGAAACTTTTGTTTGGTTGTTTCAAACATGGCTTGACTACATGGAAGGCCAAGCTCCAATTGGCATAGTAGGGCAATGCAAAATGCAATTTTAATTGTTTTTCTAGATATAAAACATAGGTGGTGCCTTTGGCACATTCTTAAGAAGTTGCCAAAGAAATTTGGGAATCATTCTCTGAAGGGGTCAATACTTTCAGCCGTACACGATGTAGTATACGATTCATAGTCTCCAGAGGAATTTGAACAGGGATGGAATTCAATGATTAAAATGTTTGCATTACACGACAATGATTGGTTGCTAGGTCTTTATGTAGAAAGACATCGATGGGTCCCATGTTATTTAACAACAAGTTTTTGGGCAGGGATTTCAACAACGCAACAAAGCGAGAGCATTAATGCATTTCTTGATGAGTTTGTCCATCCAAAAACCTCGTTGAAGCTCTTCGTTGAACAGTACGGACGAGCTTTGAGAAGTAAAGTAGAGAAGGAGTTCCAAGCAGATTTCTAGTCGTATTCAGTAATGATCCCTTGCCTAACGAATTACGGACTAGAGAAGTAACTACAACAAGTGTACACCATTGAAAAACTCAAGGAAGTTCAAACAGAGTTAATTGGAATGATGTTCTGTGATGTTCTCTCTTCGGAAAATCAATTTCCTGGAACAAAGTACGTAATGCGGGATGATGTTGTAGTGAACGAGTCTACTATCAGGAAAAGTTTTAAAGATTTGTTTGTTAAAGATGAGTGTCGAGTAGTTTGTAGTTTCTACTTGTTTGAATCCCTAGGAATACTTTGCAAACATGCTTTCTCAATCTTGATCAGAGAAAATGTGAATGGCTCCCGGATAGTTATATCTTGAGGAGGTGGAGTGGAGATGTGCAAAGAGCATACACGGGGGTCAAGACTAATTATTTTGGATGGGTAAGCACTCCTGAACAGGTCTGATATGATTAGTTGTTCAAAATATTTGAGAAGGTTGCAAATTTGATTGTCGATGATGATGATCGCACTCGTGAGTTAATGGAGTTTTTGGAGAATCGTATGAAAGAACTAGACATACCAAAATCTAAAATGAGATGTGGTAGTAATCTTTTCTCCCTAAATAGTGTGCAGTTGGCATCCGACTCAAGGGAAATTGGAGCAACCCCTATGGTTCCCATTTTAGACTCGACCTGCAAGAAACGAAGTGGCGCCCCCAAGAAGCTTCGTAAGAAAAGGATATTAGAGAAATCTACCAAGAAGACGAAGGTTGTTTACGTTTATTATTTTGAATTTCACGACTTTTATTTTGTTTGTTGGACTTTCATGGACATCTGTCTCATATGATGCGTAGGTTGTTTCAAAATCAAACAAAGGGAAGAGGCCTTCACAAATCGATGAACAAGAAATGCATGAATCCACTCCACAATCTATCTTTCAGTACTCTCAACTATTGATGGTAATTAATATCAATACTCGTCTTTTGTTTTCTTTTTAGATTACTATTTTGCTATCAAATTTCTCAGCTCAACCAATTTACAGAGTTCGCAATTTCCATTGTGGGAAGGAGCATTTGGGACTCCTACAGACACATGTTATGCAAATCCAAGGTGTTGATGGGAAGCTGAAGGGCCTAACGTTGAAGGGTTTAATGATGTACAATGATGATATTAATTTACGTTCTTGTCATTTTCTTGTATTGGCGGCATAAAATGTTTATTTACAGATCTATTTACCATTTGATTAGTGGAGAATATTCTTACAACTTTGTTAATTTTATTTATCGAATTAATTAAGTTCCATGTTCTACTATTTTAAAGGATGACAATTTGAGTTGGTTCGGTTCTTAAGTTTGTATTAGCAAATTTGCGGGTTAGAAGCTGCAAACGAGACGCAACTCGTTTAATTATCGTAATACTAATTTGAACCTGGACTCAACCCATTTATTTACAGATAACCCAATCCCAACATGCTGAACAAAATTATTTTTATATACATTTTAACTTTAAAAATATACACACACTATAAAATATATCATAATTAATTCCATAAAAAATAAAATATATATAATTACAGAAATAACATTTTATAATTCAAAAAGATAAAAGAAACATCTCATATTAAAAATTAGCATCTAATTTTTAAAAATATATCTTATTTTTTATTTTTTATATAATTAATTATTAATATTTTTATCCCTATCAAACACGCCCAATACAAAAGGCAGCATTTGCAAACCAGGACAGGACAGGATTGGGCGGGATATCCCGTGGAATCTGACATTTGTAAACCCTGATTGCGGCCCGCGTTCGTAATCCTGGCCCGGTCATTGTCCCCTGCTATGCTGATACTTATATCCCTCCTCGTATCGCAGGACATATTTATCAAGGTAAGGAGAGGTCGCGTAATTACTGGGCTGTCCTCGAGGGCTGGTATATTCTCCCCGATTTACCCTTGTTAGAGATAAGAATTACGATAACGCCCAAATAAATACCCACAATAACTCTTCATTTGTTTGAGAAGCAAAACTCATCCGCAGTGCAAGAGGAAACCCTAAAATTGCCGAACCCAAATCTGACGATCTTACAGGTATGTCCACCGCTCTCTCCGTCCTCTCCCGGTTGCGGGTGTGTGCACAGTCGCTCCATAGTTTGGGAAATCAGTATCGAGATTCTGATTACGGTATAGTTCATGATAAAGCTGCATTGGTTCCGGTTCTGAATGTTGGGCGCCCTAATTTTTTCATGTTTGCAGGGTATCGATCACGAAACCTATAATTCTTGCGAGGATTCACCTTCTTGGGCTGGTGTCATTGCGTTATTACTACCGAAATTGAAGGTTCGAACTCACTGTGCCCCCTTTTGGTTTATTTGAATCATATGCTTCATTGCTATACTAGATCTATGAGAATCGGGTTTGGCAATTTGTTTTATCTTATGGCCAGAATATTCATCTCCTAGTTCTGCCATTGTAAGCTTGGTTAGGTTGCACTTTTTTTCTTGTAACCCCCGTGATTGTGATTAAAACAAATGTGATTATTTATGATTTCACCAAAATCAACAAAGTGAAAGTAGGCAAAAGATGATGCTTCCAAATGAATTTGCATGTATTCTGATTTTTTCACTTCTCGTGTATTATTAACTGATGGAAGTTTACACCAAAGCTGAATTTTTCAATATCGCTTATTTTTATACTGCATTGCAATTGCACTGTCTGTGCTGTATCTGCTGTGGTCGTTGCGATATAATATGTGTTACATGTTAGTAGGGGTATCCTTTACAAACTCCGCATTATCGACAAAGTATACTGTCACGGTTAGAATGTGATACAAGTAATTTATGTAATCCGGGGGCTGCTAATCATATACTGAATTCTAAATTGAGTTAAATATTTATCCAAATTGACAAATTTGAAAGTAGGTAACAAAACCATGGAGTGCAATGAGTATGAGGTTGAGGTGGTCCTTATCGTTGAGCGCGTGTTAAAATGCTTGAACATTTTTTTCATGCTACTATACTTTTCACAAATAACACTTCACGCCCCTCTTCGTAAGCATCGTCGGACCACTGCATGTGTATGTGAGCCCCTGTCTGTGAGGTTATCTCAACAGATTAAGCACTTGCGCCGTCTCATTGACGTAAGTGATACAACCTGCATTGAACAACTCCGGATGGATAGGAATGCGTTCGGTAGGTTGTGCTACCTCTTAGAACATATCGGGGGTTTAGAACCCTCGCGGGATGTAATCATAAGCGAGCAGGTTGCTATTTTTCTCCTAATCCTAGCCCACCATTCCAAAAATCGCGTAGTTAAGTTTGCATTCCTACGGTCCGGACAGACTATAAGCAAACATTTTCACCTTGTTCTACGGGCTGTCCTACGATTATACCCAGTCCTAGCAGTAGCACCAAACCCCATCGACGAATCTTGTACCGACAGCCACTGGAAATGGTTCAAGGTAATTCACATACGCTTCTAAAAGAAGTATTTAATTTCTGTTTTCAATGCTTAGAAATTCTTAGCAATTGCTACTAGGCTGATTTTTAATATGGTTCAACATGTTTGTTATTCAATCAACTGTCAGGGCTGCCTAGGGGCGCTCGACGGAACGTATGTTCCGGTTTAAGTACGGCGAAGGGAAAAACCACGTTATCGAAATCGTAGGGGCCAGGTTTCTGTAAATGTTCTTGGCGTATGTGACCTTCATATGAAATTCAATTTCGTGCTCACGGGTTGGGAAGGTTCAGCAGCTGACAGTCGTGTGTTGCGGGATGCAATCACCAGGCATAACAGTTTGAAAGTATCAGTTGGTAATTTTTTGACATAACTGTTGTACATGTAGGACTGCTTCAATTCAGATAACATAAGCAACATCCGGCATAAAATAGTGAATAACAATAACAAAGAAATTAACCTAATGCAGGAAACTATTATCTATGCGATTGCGGTTACACAAACGGTCCGGGATTTCTTGCGCCGTACAGAGGTGTTAGGTATCATCTAGATGAATGGTRGGCTGGTCGCGATGGCCCTCAAAATTYTAAAGAACTCTTCAATRTACGGCATGCGAGGGCTCGCAACMCCATTGAGAGGTCGTTRYGTGTTCTCAAAAAGCGTTGGGCCATCCTTAGGACTCCAGCATTTTATGACATCGYCACACAAAATAGGKTGATAATGGCATGCTGTTTGGTTCATAATTTTATTAGGGAATCGATGGTTGTTGACCCGATGGAGCACTTAGTTGACGAACACGAGGCCGAATTAACGTCATCGGAGGTGATCCCAGAGGATTATATTGACCAGGTGGAACCTACTGAAGCTTGGACAAACTGGAGAGACACATTCGCTCAAAGATACAAAGGCTACGGATGCATTTTACCTCGTTCATTCGTTGGTGTGAGATCCCTGGAATACAACTTGACTGCCACTCGGGTGACGTCCACGTAACCCCTACATACCATGCAAACATCGGCCAGGTTCGTACGAAAAAATCGAACAGGCTATTTCTTATCTTCCCAAATGTAGTCTTCATTTCTTCTTCTTTTTTTTTTCCCGGTCAGGAATCGGACATACAACGATGCTTTCGATTGTATGGATTCCCCCTTTTTCAACAATGCCATGAAGTCTTTGTCACTAGGTGCGCTGCCAAAATCGACTTCGGAGTCGGCGTAGGAGATGGCCCCGGTGCAACTGCCGACAATCCCATGGTATTCGATGATTCGGGGACTGGAGCATCCGACCCTTTTTGGGACACGGACAACAAGGATTCTAGCATGTACTACCTCGACCCGTTTTCGCGAGATGTTAACCATGCTGGTGTTGGTCGTCAGGGCCCGCGGCCTGGTTCTGATACTTCTGATGAGGACAACGATGGTGGAGCGGGTAGCTCCACGGTGGATGGCTGATGTTTCCGCCGCCTAATCTCCACAACCGAAGCATTGTGGTTACCGCATGCGTAAACGTCATTTTTCTATGCACCGTGTCATGAACACAGACTGGTGGAGGGTGGTAAATAAATTGGTGCTTTACTTGAGTTGTAGGGATTGTGACGTTATGATTGTAGACCATTTTCTGTTTTCTTTTATTATTGTTTGCTTATCTTCCTTTATGTTATAAGTACGTTTTATCACCCCAATCGCTTGGCATTGTGGTTGGAGTCCTAGTTGTTATGAAATCCGAAGTGAAATGCTTTTGTCATTTGAATTGCATTAGTAAGTCCATTTGTGGTATTCAAAAACTCGTTCGTTGCCAGCACGTTCGTTAAACAAGCATACACAATGATCATCTTACATTTAAATACCATTCCTTTCAAAGGACGCAAACTTCAAACACGCATTGTCCGAAATACAAGTACTTATGTTCCATCCAAACCAAAAAAAAAAATAAAATAAAATTTAAAAACAGAAAAAAAGAAAATAAGCAGATTAAGAGAAAAAGAACGTGGGCAAAGAAAGAGAAAAAAAAAAGGCAATTAAAACAAGCAGGTTACAGCTTCGCTTTAGAGTCAAAATTTAAGCTTAATAAAATTCAACGTAGTGGAAATTTCAGTAGACATCATTCGATCCTTGGCAAGATGAATTTCCGGTTGGCTGGGTATGACGCACAACCCTATCAGGAGTACGCGTGCCGGATACACGCGTCGAAGAGTACTTGCCCGACGAACACCTCTCTTGATTAACTGACTTTTCAGATTGACGATCACCGTCGTCTTCATCGACGTCGTGACGGTTAGGAGGATCATTGTTTGGATGACTCTCGGACCCATCCAGGATGATGACCTCCCGTCGCATAGTGATCCCTTTCGCTTTCACCTCTCTCCCTCGGTTGCGACGAGGGGTCAGCTTAATCACAGAAGCCGATGGTGCAGCTAACGCATCGTAGAGCCCATGAAAAAGTACTTGAAGATCATCCCAATCCGGATCACCATACAACACATAAGCTTCAGCTAACGGCTCTTTCTGTGAGAACGAAGTTATTCGGGTTAATAGGCACTAAACAAGTAAACACTTAGGATTGTGAATCGGTAATACAGAAAATTACCTCAATTACGTCGATCCACACGACAGCTGGTGCAGAAATCATGTTGTACTGCTCGTCACGACGGACACCGTGTTTCCGAAGTAGACCCCGAAACACGCGAAAGCGTGTTCGGAGGAGGTGAAGTCAGTCACTACACTCGGCGTAGGAGAAGCTTTGACTCAAGTCACGGTTGAGAGTGTCCGTTGCGTAGACAATGGCGTCTGGATTATCTCCCGCTGGTTTGAATAAACCCGTTCTTCTGGCATGAACCATCAACTTGATGAAGTACTTGTCAACATGCACCGTCCACCGCCCCGTGTATAAAAAATCTTCTTGCGTTCTAATGCTAGGTCTTTGCTCAAGGGGGGTATTCGTAGATTTGTTCATTTTTGGCACTGACTCTTACTCAAACGATGGTTGCAAATTTATGTAAAATAGGAATAACAAACCATGGTTTTATAGGTTACACATATATATCATTTTTAGGTGTATACGTATACACGTCCACTTGCATGAGTGAATATATATATACATATATATATAAACACTTTTCTGTACTCGTGTGTAATGAATGTGTGTTGTTACGTCACTGGTTTTGGCTTTGCATGAACTTACAAGACATACTACCCCAGTAAAGAATATATTCCCACTTTTGGACTTTTGTGGGGAATATATTCCCTGACATGAAGTGTGCTTCAGGTTTAGGCAGTCCTCATGCGCGCCTTTTCCCGCTCGAGTAAGGCATTCTTGCCCCTTTTGTAATAGACACACACATCTAGTTCCCTACCAACCTGGACTTCACTTAAGCTACAGTTACAGAATTTTACTAGAAATATACATAAATAGCTTGTACATAGCACCCACCTGCTCGTTTGTTCAAACATAAATACAACATGTCGTTTACTTCTATTGGTCCACATACCATATTGTTGAATACATCACAAACTTCTACCCAACAATTGATTATAAAAACAAAGGTCTTTCAACTAATTACATTAAWTCTAATTAAAATACGAGAACTCATTTTATGAAGATCACAAGTACCATAATCACAGCCACAACCCATGCAAAGCAAGAGGAACAACTTCGCTTCTCGGCTTGTCGCCGATACRTTTCCGCATCGGCCCGATATGTACTCAATTCCTCCCGTAACTCTTCAATCATGCGGTGTGATGCTTCCTCTATGGGATTGTCAACCCATATGAATAGTTTACACTTGTTGGGCTGCAWTACAAACCACATCAACCAATAAAGAATCACGTCTACAAACATACTAAATTCTTTTCAGTTAAAACATACTACAAAAAGGGGTAACTCAAGAAATTTGTACCCCTCGACTAGGACAGGACATGAAACGGCGATTTGGATTCCTACGCATCTGTGAGGTTTGAATCTTTGTGGGTAGGTCACAATAACATGCTGTTGGGAGGTCCCGTTGACAACTCGGACACGTSAACCACCATTTCTGCGAATTTGGGCAAGATGAACCCTGTGAATTGCTCATCACACTGCATAAATAACACACATAGTCAGAGTTTAGAATGTGGCCAACTGAGGTCAGATTTCCGAACAGACGAGCCTATTGTAATTAACCCATATCATAAATCACAGGTTTTCCTCCTCAACATCCCCCCCCCCCCCAACCCCCAGCA
>BMAC01000779.1:23230-37280 GCA_014905375.1 Phtheirospermum japonicum
TATATATATATATATCCTAAAGTCTATAATAAAATATTAGCCAACCACATTCCTTAACTTTCAATTGTACCCCCCTCAAATCTACATCTAGCAAGTGGCAAGAAGTATCAGAAATTTTACGTAGAGGTGCTCCATGTATTGAGTTTTAGGGACATATTTGAGATAAAAGAGAGATTGTTTTTGAGTGAAATTTTGGTTTTACTTCTGACTTTTTTAGATATGGGTTTTAATATATCATGGGCTGTTGGCTCTCTGATGTAGGTTAATGTTAATTCGAAGTCTTGAACATGAATGGTTATTTATTATCCTTGATAATTGGATGATTGAGTGGACTCTGTTCTTTACTCTGTAAATGTTGTTTCTGTTTCATTTAAATAGTAATTGATGAGAAAAGAAAGGGCCTTTAAGGAAGATTTAATATGCATGATGTAACTCTATTCTAATTTGAATTTGAATTTTGATCTTGTGTGGGCTCTGTGCCACACTTAAGATCAGCACGTTGATATTCTATCTATGTTTCCAATAATATTCGAATAATTAAGTTCTGAAATATAGTCGGCTATGTGGGCAATATACTCTTGGGCTTTAGTCGTGGCATGATTATATTCTGATAATTTAAACACTTCATTCCAGAGCAAAGTTCATATCAGCTGAGGAAAAAACAGGTGTTACCTTTGATGATTTTGCTGGCCAAGAATATATCAAGAGGGAGCTACAAGAGATTGTTAGAATACTAAAAAATGACGAGGAGTTCCAAAACAAAGGTATCTATTGCCCAAAAGGTGTTCTCCTTCATGGCCCTCCTGGAACTGGTAAAACACTTCTCGCAAAAGCTATAGCTGGTGAGGCAGGTCTTCCTTTTTTTGCAGCTAATGGTACAGATTTTGTTGAGGTGAGGTTCTTCAAGAACGTTATATCAAATGTTTCTATCTCATATTCGCGAGATATACATTTAATTAGATTTATAAGACAATTTGGGTAAAAATTGGAACTATTGATGCCTGGTGGTAAGATAGCTTCATGAAACGGGGATTTGGGAAGTGCCCATAAAAAAGTAGTGCCTCTGTGTCATCGACCTACAAGTTAGATGCTGAACTAGTAGTCTAGTATGACAAAGATCGAATTTATTGATGGGTGATGGTACTTTTTGTTTGACTCCAAATTTGCTGGAGTTTCTGGTGCATACAAGGTGGTAGGTTGGTGGGTTTTATTCATCTTAAGCAGGCTCTTATCTGTTGATGGATTTATGCTGTTGCCTGGGCCTCTTTTTTTGTTAATTGGCGGATGTGGGGGTGGGGTGTGTATCTTTTGTGGAGTTTCTATGCCACACTGTTAAATTCTTCAATGAGTTAACGTCACTTTTTGGAATCAGCTAGTTAAATCAAGGCCTGATCTGGTTTGTAGGATTAGCAGGGGTGATTCCTAATCCTGCGCCATCCGCTATATTTTGCAAAACCAATTAATCTGTACTCATTTTTCAGCAGAAGCAGCTCAATATTCACTCCGCACTCTATCACCTTATACCCCACCTAACCCCCCAAATAAAACCAACAATAACAAATAATGGCAAGTTATAAAAACTAAGGGTCAGTCATGACATGGGATTGCAATCTATATCAAACTAGTAGTTCCTTGATGAGTCAAATCAATTCACATAGATTTCTTTTTTCTTCGGCATATGATAATTGGAGTATATAAGCAGTCTTTTTTCTATATAAATTATATATAATTTTAAGAATTGCTGAATAGAAAAACCAACAATGATCCCGGACAATTATATATATATATATATATATATATATATATATATGTATGTATGTATGTATATATAGGTTTTCTTTGGAAAGTTGGTGTTCATAAATGCTAGGTAACAACTAAATTGACCTTGTATTTTATGCAGATGTTTGTTGGTGTGGCTGCTTCTCGTGTAAAGGATCTGTTTGCTAGTGCCAGGTCATTTGCCCCTTCTATAATCTTCATTGACGAGATAGATGCTATCGGCAGCAAACGTGGTGGGCCTGATATTGGTGGGGTATGAATATACTTTTTTTAATATATTTTCATATGGCAAAAAAGTATCCTCTTTATCCTTTCTTCTTATTCCGCAGGCCAACAATATCCCCTTGTGGTCAGGATTTAAATGTTAAAAAAAGGTAGATATTGTAGTTTTTAGAGAAGTTTTTGATGATTTCATTAACCTCATTATACACATATATACACTTAAGGGAATCAGGTTTGATCCCTAAAAATCAGGAAATAAATCTACAAATCTTTACAACTAATATTCCTTGAAATCTGCTATCCTAATAATCTGTGATCCAGAAAATCTGTTATACAATAATATATCCCTAAAGATCTGCTATGATGAATCTCCTAATTTGCCTAGTTTGTTTCCTACACTCCCCCTCAAGCTGGGCGACATACACTAAACACTCCTAACTTGGAACTAAGTTCACAAAAGCTAGGTCGATGAAGTGCTTTGGTTAAGATATCAGCTGCCTGCTGCTTTGATGGAACACGCTTCAAGTTGATGACTTTACTTTCAATTTTCTCATTGATAAAATGTTGATCAATCTCGACATGTTTGGTCTTATCATGATGGACTGTGTTCTTTGCGATAGCTATTGCTGACTGGTTGTCGCGTAGAACCTCTATATGATCTTTTGTCTCAATCCTGAGTTCAGCAAATAAGCGTTTTAACCACATTACCTTTTGTATATCTATCTTCAAATTATGGAGGTATGTCCACGTATATTTCTTTGACTAAGTCCTTGTTTAGGAACTTGTTCTTCATATCAAGATGAAATAAAGGCCACTCTTCATTCACAGCAATAGACAAGAGAACCCGAATTGTATTTAGCTTAGCAACAAGAGCGAATGTTTCTTGACAATCAATGCCATAGGATTGAGTGAATCCTTTAGCCATAAGTCGTGCCTTAAATCTTTTAAAACTTCCATCAGCATTAGTTTGATAACATTACGTTTGATCGAGAAGATCCATTTACACCCGACTGTGCGTTTCTCGGGAGGGAGACTAGTCAGAGTCCAAGTACCATTCTTTTCAAGCTCTCGCAACTCTTCTAATGTGGCAAATTTCCATTCTGGGACTTGTGGAGCTTCTTGAACCGAGTTGAGAATCTGAATTTGGTCCAGTTAAGCAACAAAAGCCCCTATAGTTATGGGACGAGCTTGGGTATGTCAAGTAGTCGTGAATGGGTTGTTGAGTGCATGAGCGGACCCTTTTCTGTGTGATATATGCATGTTTAGGTCATAACTTAAACAGGTCACGTTGTCAACTATGAGTGGTTCAACCTCTTCCCGCTCTTGTTCAATGATGATTGGATTCGGATCAGACTCTTGAATTTGCTGAGTTTGTATTTAGACCTTTTGAGTGCTCTTTGGTTGCTTAATCTTCCTCTCAGTAAACTTGGAACTCCTTACTAGGTACATGGACAAGACTTGATGGGTTTGGTATTTGATTCCTGGGCTCTAGTGGATCAGCGGAATGATTTGAAGTGTTTGGTGAGGCGTTGGAGGTGAGGAATTGAGAGTAGGAGTAAAAGAGGTATCGATAAGAGGATTAGTTGGAGACGCAAGTTCAGCCGGGGACACTAAGTCCCAATTTTGTGATTCATGATCATGTTTCTCCCCCGAATTGCAGAATTGGGATAATAACGTCGTTCTTCTTAGAGGTTATGCCCATGGAGTGGAGAATTTTCTTAGTGATAGGGCAATAGCGCTTGTAACCCTTCTTATTTGGTGAATTTCCAAGAAGAATCCATTTTGTGGCTCTAGCATCAAATTGCTGCGGTTCGATGAATGTACATGAACGAATGCAGTGCAACCGAAGACGTGGAGGAATTTCAGACACAATGTGTGAGTGAGGATAAGTTTTTAGGAGGCTTTGCAATGGTGTTTTAAAATTTAGAACTCATGAGGGCATGGTGTTTTGAAATTTAGAACTCATGAGGGCGTTCTATTTATCATGTACGTGGCTGTGAGAACTGACTCTCCCCTGAATCTTTTTGGGACATGAGATGTGAAGAGCAAGGAACTCAAGTAAATGGCGGTTTTTGCGTTCTGCCACACCATTTTATTGTGGTGTGTTGATGTATGAACTCTGATCCATTAGACTGAAGGAATGCTTCAAGGATGGAATTGAAGAAATCATGGGCATTGTCAGTTTTTGAGGACTTGGATGTTGATTTTGAACTGATTTTGGATCATTTTGTGGACAGTTTAGAAGATCCGACTGGTTTCAGATTTTTCTTTCATGAGGAAGGTCCAACTTACTTTGGTATGATCATCAATTAATAACAAGAACCATCGTGCCCTAGTGACATTTTGTATCTTTGATGGTCCCCAGATGTCCCCGTGAAGAGAAAATGGTTTAGAGGTTTTATGAGGTCTTGGTGCATAAAAGTGATGAGAGTGTTCGTATAATTGACAATAATCACACTAGAAAAGCTGGTTATTTTCATTAATAAAAATGACGGATTAATATTTTTAGATACAAGAAATTTGGATGACTTAGACGATAGTGCCACAACATAATTGTACTATTTTTATTTATATGACTTGTAGATGTAAAAGATTGACTTTGAAAAGAAGTTCTAAGAGTTATACAATTTATCCCAGGAGATTTGTACACTGAACTCAGCATTGCCAATCATCTTTCCCAATCAAATTGAAAAACATAAGAATTAGCAAAAAACTTAGCTTCATAATTTAGATCTCTATTTAGTTTGCTCACTAAGATTAAATTGCAATCTAGATTGGGTAGACAGAATTTAGAACAAGGGTCGGTGTAAGAATAATGATCCCAATTCCAGCCACTTTAGAACACGAATCATCAACAATGCTGACAATAATATTATTAGAGCATTTGCTAAAGGAGGAGAACAGTGCTCTATCACCCGTCATGTGATCAGAAGCACCATAATCCACAATCTATGGAGTTGGGGAGGCTCGAGTGACATGAAACGAGTGTGGATTGTTACTTTGCTGGGCAACTCCCCTAGTGCCAATAGTGATAGGTGATGACCAATTTGATTGGTTGAATAATTTATGAAGTACGTCTAGTTGATCTTTGGTAAACGGTCCTCGTTCAGTAGTGGCAACATACCCGCGCATTCACTTCTGTTGGGTTTCCAATCAGCAGGTTTACCATGTAACTTCCAGCAAGTTTCCCCCGCATGATTAGTCTTGCGGCAATGATCACACCAAACTCTACCTTTACGTGGTTTGCCCTCCCCATAATTCTGTTGTGATCCACGAGCAGCTAAAGTCGTGAGATATGGTGTGTTCTCCTTGAGAGTCACAAGTGCAGATCCCTCATGAACTGGAAGCACATTAGACGATCCCATCATAACTCGTCTACGACTTTCTTCTCTCTGTACTTCTGAAAAAACTTCTTGGAGATTTGGCATGGGTTTGGTGCCGAGTATCTTGCCACAAACCTCGTCAAGCGACTTATTGAGGCCCATGAGGAATTTAAGATTCGTTTAGTCTCCACAATCTTCCTGAACCGAAGTCCATCATCTGGGCACTTCCATTCATATGACTCAAACATGTCCAGTTGCTGCCAATATCGATGGTGAAATACGTTGTGATTGAAGACTCACCCTACCTGAGACTATGTAAAATGTTCTCGATCTGAAAGAGTTCCACCAGATTGTCGGTGCTGGAAAATGTGTCGCGTGCTGCATCCAATATTTCCCTTCGCGGTTGAGAAATAGCTCCAGTGAGATAATCTTCACATCCATTTCTGCATATGGACATCATCATTGATTGAGGCCATTGTTTGTAGTTGTGACCGGTTAATTTGTGACTGGTCATGGGAATGGAGTTGTTGTCGATGGGACCATGAATATTTTGGATTTGAGGCGTGGATGAATTTCCACTAACTAAAGGGTATTCTGCCATCACATGGATAGTGAAATGTTTCGAGAAACAGAAAATTGGAGATTTTGTGAGAATCTGTACAAGCAGAGTAGAAGGCTTGATGATGAAAAAAAATTAGGACAACTTGGAGGCTAGAGCTTAGCATGGTTCTGATACCATGTAGTGTTTAGAGAAGTTTTTGATGATTTCATTAACCTCAGAAAGGATACATATATACATTTCAGGGAATCGAATGATCCCTAAAAATCAGGAAATAAATCTACAAATCTTTACAACAAATATTCCTAGAAATCTGCGATCCTAGTAATCTGCGACCCAGAAAATCTGCTATGCAATAATATATCCCTAAAGGTCTGCTATGAAGAATGTCCTAATTTGCCTAGCTTGATTTCCTACAGATATTGACATTAATCTTTGGTGCAATGGTATAATGTTGATCCGCTTATCTGCTTTCGTTGAAACTTTGTTGAAACCTAAGTCTTGCATGAAGTGTTCACTGGGTAGTTGATCTTTCAGCAATTCTACTCATTTGTTTTGGGTTAATTGTCAGTAATTAGGACGATATGCACTTGAAATGAATGTTGAAGACGGCAAGTGATTCTGGTGAAATCATCTCTGATAAACATCGCAGCACTAATATTGTACGTTTTTCGAAAATCTAATATCAGTGTTACGTAAAACTGAGTTTACATTACTATCAGGAGAAAGGTTAATTTAAGATAATTTTATTGAATGGTTTCCATCTAGCATATTCAGTCAGTTTACCAATGAAATAGTGCATGTTCATGGAATGTACCACTGCTGATATTTTCATTCTCTTATTACATTGACAATAACTTTTATCAACTAAGTCGTTGTGTCAAGTTTTAAGACATGCACTTTGTATCTATTTCCTTGACTAGGGTGGTGCTGAGAGGGAACAAGGACTACTTCAAATACTGACAGAAATGGATGGTTTTAAAGTTTCAACATCACAGGTCTTCAATGATTAAATTTCTTCTCTTTCATGGTTAACTGTTTCCAGAGAGTGGTCTTGATATATTCTGTTCACAGGTATTAGTTATTGGTGCAACAAATCGTCTGGATATTCTTGATCCGGCTCTTCTTAGAAAAGGTCGCTTTGACAAAATTATTCGTGTTGGATTACCATCAAAAGATGGRAGATTTGCCATATTGAAGGTATMCTCCTGTTATTCAATGACARAAATCTCGTTGGAGTAGAACTTGTCAGACTTGGTTATAAACAAGCYTTATTTWTMTCAGATAAAWTTCTATATCATAGATCTTATRYTGAAAATAATAGGTGCATGCTCGAAATAAATATTTTCGTTCAGAGGAAGAGAAGGAGACTCTACTTCAGGAGATTGCAGATCATACAGAAGATTTTACTGGAGCAGAGTTGCAAAATATACTGTAAAAAATTATTCAACCCTTGGTCTATTTTTTTTTGCTATTTTTAAGATCAGCTTATGAAATATGACCATGACAGGAACGAAGCAGGGATTTTAACAGCTAGAAAGGACTTAGATTACATAGGACGGGAAGAACTTATTGAGGCCTTGAAGCGGGTGAGTGTTGTAATTCCTAGAAATGCATTTTCTTTCCTATTCTGTTTTGCGGCTTCGACAAGCATAATGCTTCTCACATAAATGTTAACTAAATGTTGCAGCAAAAAGGTACTTTCGAAACAGGTCAAGAAGATAGTACTGAGGTCCCTGAAGAGTTAAAACTGAGATTGGCATATCGAGAGGCAGCTGTTGCTGTTCTTGGTTGTTACATTCCAGATCCCCACCGTCCCTTCACCGACGTATGATATTTTACGTTGGATGTGTTTATTTTTCATGTCATTACACAACTGAGTTCTCTTGTCAGTTATTAACTAAACTAGAGAAGAACCAGTAAAGCAAATCATCTGTTTGATTTTAATATCTTGTTTGTTATTTTGCAGACAGATATCAATTCCATACGTAGCCAGCCAAATATGCGCTATCAGGAGACATCAGGCAAGGTTTTTCAGAGAAAGGAAGATTATGTGGATTCTATCGTACGTGCTTGTGCTCGTAAGTTACAAAAGATATTACTGATCAACATTTTCTTAGTCACTTTAATATTACATTTAATTGCTTTGTATGCAAGAAAATTGTGCTTTAGATCTCTGTTGTTTGTCATTGGCTTAATGAAATGTTTAAATTCAGCATATTAATGCATAAACAATTGATTTCCAAGATGCTTTCTTTATTGCAGAAAAGTAATGTGATTTGTAATGAGAAATCCAATGCTTTTTTAAAATTCTCAATTGCTATTTTCCGTAAGGGGAAATGTATTTATTGCTGGGCATTGTTTCTTCGATCTTCCTCAATCTTCAGTAGAGAAATTAAAATATTGAATTATTATACTACTACTACTACTACTAATTATTATTATGTTCTTCATCTTTATCAGAGTCATTTTTTCTTGATTTCTTAAATATCAATAAAGTCATAGCTGCCAATATATAAGATTCTAGAGAAATATTTCTTAATGTGTATGCATGATTTACTGTTTTGTTATTAGTAACAAGGTTAACAGGAAAGGTAAAAGAGTGCTACTATTCTGGTGAATCTCATCATAAAACACGAGAAGCACTGGAAAGAAAAAGAAAAAAATTGGTCCTGAAAAATTATACACTCACGAGATGGTATTGATTTGTTGTTGAAGTGAATCAATGGCTGAAATATGTATAAACTTATTTGCATTTACTTCAATGCTTATCTTGCCCTGCGCACATAGAATTAAACTGATATTTTCTGAAACTGATCTGAAATATCTGATATTTTATTCCTCTTCGTTGTGTATATGAATTCAAATTTTGTTGTCTATTATCATCTAGACTGTATTTGATATCTCTGCATAAGGATCAATAAACCTTGACTAACTCTTGGAGATWTCTCCTTTCTTCATTCTACTTTAAAAWTYTTTCCTMCTAGAGAGRTGTATTTGGATGAATAGGAACATACCTTCATTTTATGGCATTGATTATTAAGATATGCAGCCAGAGTAATTGAAGAAGAGATTTTTGGAGTTGATAATCTTTGCTGGATTTCCGCGAAATCAACGTTAGAAGCTTCCAGACYTGCCGAATTCTTGATTTTGCAAACGGGAATGACTGCTTTTGGGAAGGCCTATTACAGATATCAAAATGATCTTGTGCCTAATGTGAGGATACGGTTGAATCTTATGTTAAATTCAAGTTATTTTGCCTTTTGTATTGTAGTTGATATCTGGAAGTTCTTAACAACATCTTATAATTATCATTATCAGCTAGCTGCCAAACTTGAAGCACTTCGAGAAGAATACATGCGTTTTGCAGTGGAGAAATGCTCATCTGTACTAAAAGAATATCGTCCTTCTGTGGAGACCATTACAGGCTGGTTACTCTTGCATTTCTCAGCAAACTAACTCTATTTTGTTACTGTTCTTCAAATATTGATTCAAGTTGTGAAGTGATGGTTTTCCCTGATCTTCGTTGGTGCTTACTGATATTCGTCCACATGCTTTTCGCTTCAAGCAGACGTTCTACTTGAGAAGGGGGAGATAAAAGCAGATGAAATTTGGGAAATTTACAACAGTTCACCTCGAATACCTCAGGTATTCTCTGAGCTAATCTTGCAAAATAAGGATATACTGAAATTTTGTTCCCATAATCAAGCATGACTTTAATTTTCTCCGGCTTAGGCATTTCTAGTAATAATACAGGGTCTGAGTATTAACCTCCCTCCGTCCCTCTCTTGCAATCCAAACATATCGTCTTCGCTGTTATATCTTCATACATACTATTTTTTTCACACGAGATATTATTATTATTATTATTATTATTAAATAGAGTTCAGCTTTAATTAAGCAGTTGTAGACGTAGACGAGTCCCCTGGAGGAACACTTGCCATTGAGTGGAAATTTACATGATTTTGTAAAGCTGTTGGTTTTCTGTTTGCCAGCCTGCTGTGAAACAAGTGGATGAATATGGCGCTTTAGTATATGCCGGACGTTGGGGGCTCCATGGTGTTTCACTTCCAGGGAGGGTCACTTTTGCACCTGGAAATGTGGGATTTTCGACTTTTGGTGCACCTCGCCCCATGGAGGTAAATTAGATGCATAATTTATGTTGCTAGGTTGGATTTGTTGAGGGGGAATGAAGAATATCCAATTTTTGCTTTGAGCGAATTAGTTTGTTTGTATTTGGGTGTTCTTTATGCACATATGGTTCCTTTCTTTTTCATCCATTGCTTCTACTATTTCCCTCAGATTTGGTGAAGCCTTAAAGTAATGTTTTATGTGTTTTGACTTTTCACGCAGACTCAAATCATAAGTAATGACACATGGAAGTTAATAGATGGAATGTGGGAAAAAAGGGTTGAGGAAATCAGGGCTGAGACCTCTATGGAAATTGAAGAAGACAAAGAGACACCACAAATTTTGATGGCCAGCCACTTCCTATAAGATTCAATGTATTGTATCAGGTAACCATATTGTACTCTTATAAGCTTGAGACTTTAAGCAGACTAAAAAGATGTTTGGTTGGGCTTATTTTGATCATCTTATAAGTTTCTGTTAAAAGCTTATAAAATGTCGGATCTTATTTTGAAATAAATTGTTGAAATGTTTGGATGAAATAAAATGATAGAGCTTAAAAGATGTTAGGAATGGTCCTTTTGTAATTAAAATGGTCAAAAGAGATTGTTAAAATAAGTTGGTATCCCCATCCTTTTTTTTTCTTTTATATTTTTATATAAAAACACAGCTTATAAGCTCCTCACATGGGGAACTTATAAGATTTTTTTCCAGGAAAATGTACTATCCACTTTTAATGAGCTCGTAAGCTTATAAGATGTTTTGAAGAGCTTATAAGATTTATAAGATCAACCAAACCACCTTCTAAATCCTCTTGTATTTTATTATTGCAATGGCATTCAAGGTGATACTTGACCTTGAGTTGTTCGTTCTCTCTTTCTTCAGGTTCATCTTTGCAAGTCGTCTTCTTATCTTTTTTTGGAGTTGGGCCATTGGGGAATACTTTTTTGGAGTTGGGCCATTGGGAAATACAAGAATTTATCATGTATGTGCCATATGTGCAAAATTTGCTCTTTATGTTGTCCTGTTACTATTAAGCATCTATTGTCCCTCAAAGTAGAGTTGCTCTAAAATCAGGCATTGAAGGTTAATTGGACTTGATATTTTGATCTGTAAATACTTTGGGCCTGATAATTTTGTCAACTACAAGTATTCTGGAATCAAGTAAATAAGGTGTGGGATGTGGGACAAATGAGACTGTGACATGGAAATGGAGATAGGTTATTAGATGTTTTAGCACCTGCAAAACTAGTGAAAGTTGATTCAGGGGAACAGTCCCGTGAGTTGTAAGTTTGGTGCAACGGTCAAGAAAAAAAAAAGATGGTAAATTTGCCATGTACATGTTTTTTTCTTAGCACATGCAAATCTAGTGTTTTTTCCCATGCCTCTTTCTTGTCATATTCCTTGTTGAAAAATGTGCAAATCAAGATAGTTTTACCGGTTATCATAGTATTCCAGGGGTATGAGGGGGTTGAGAGTTGCTAAAGCATGGTTTTTTGTTTTTTTTTTGTTTTGTTTTGTTTTGTTTGGACAGCCATGGGAAATCTACTAGATGCAATGGTTAGATTGTGTTTTGTCCTTCCAGTATGTCAGCAAACATAATTTGTACCTACTAACTTCTAGTTAATGTTTTTAAAACTAGACTTGACATCAAACCGGCTTAGTAATTGGTTTATTGAGTTGACCGTTTGAATTGTTTTTAAAAGCTCAGTTGTCACATTTATTTTTTTTTATAGACAGAGAGAGAGTTTGGTTGAAGTGAACTCTTTCCCCATGTATTCACTTGTATTATATAAAGTAAATTGAGGTTGATATTATCACTAATTATTATTAACATATTAACACATTTTTAAATAATGTGAATTGCGGCTGCTACTTGTACAACTACACTACTACTCATGCATTGTTATTTATGCATAGACTACACTACTACTTGTGCATTACTGCTGCTATTTATAGTGATAGAGCTACTTGTGCATTACTGCTGCTATTTATAGTGATAGAGATGGTTATTTATGTGTAAATTGATATTTCTGTATAAGGTAAATTGAGGCTGCTACTTGTATGACTGCACTGCTGCTTGTGCCACAATTTGAATTGCTACATTTTTGCTACTTATAGCAACATGGACTGTTTACTTACGCGACAAATTACACTGCTAATTACGTTTTTTGGAGTAGTATTTAGAAAGGAAATGAAATCATCATAGTTCATTGATTTGTCTCAAATTAGAATTACTATAATACCTTCATTTTGACTATTCAAGCTATAACATTCCAAATTAAAAAATTATTCATTCTAATCTTAATTAATAATAGCTTTCAAATCCCTTTAATTAAAGGTTGAGATCTATTCTTAGTTCCACACCAGGAATGGTTCTCACGTGAATTGCTCTCTCTCTCTCTCTCTAAACAAACATAATTTGAATCTATCGACTTCTAGTCCAATGTTTATCCGACTTAGTAACTGGGTTATCGAGTCATTGCTTTGATCGGTTGATACGTATGTGGGTGCATGATAGTACGATGAAAGTTGTAAGATGTGCTCATGGGGGAGTTATTGTCTATCGTTAGCATCTGGTATATTGATGCTAGTGACGATATCGATCGTGACCTTGATACGGGGCTGGAACTGCCCCAGAATGAAAGGGGTGATCTCGTAGTTCTTGGTCTGTGAAGATGCGTTGTTAGGTGCTCCATTTTCTTTTCGTTATATAGAACGAATCACACGTTTACCACTAAAATATACCCACTACAATATGATTATTGTATATAGAGGAGCGAAACAATCAACCTATGGATATTAGAAGACCAAACAGATTCTTCCAATACATCATTTCTGGGTCCAATGGAACTCATAAGTATAGGAAGAAGCCCCCTCCAATAGTAATTTTTCCTTTCGACCATGTTTCGATTGTTAATATGATTGATCGATTCATTGGGACCCTTCCTTTATTCAAACGGAAGGAATAGAGATAGAATCAGACTTATTACATGTTATCTGGATATACTAAGAAAGATGTCCGATCTAATGAGGCTAATATACGCACACACACACACACACACACTAACTTCTAGTCAATGTTTTTAAAATTGGACCAGACATCGAACCTGACTCAATAATTGGTTTATTGGGTTACTGTACATTGACCCGTATATATATATATATATATATATATATATATATATATATATATATAGAGAGAGAGAGAGAGAGAGAGAGAGAGAGAGAGAGAGATTACATTGAAAAGGTTGCGGAAAAGCCGCATATGACTCACCGCCCCTTCTATGCAAGTCAAAGTAGTTGCTAAGGCTGTGATGAGATATTCTTTCATTGTATTTCATTTTGTTTAGTTAGAGAATAGTGATAATTTTTTTTTTTAACGAGATGAAAGTTTTTTTGGGAGAAAGTGTTGAATTTAAATTGTATGTTTGTGGGTATATGATTTGGTATAAAGAAACTTACCAAAAATAACTTCAAGGGTCCCACTACATTTTAAACTAATATGAGGCATTTGTCAAACTCTTTAAGCAACTATTCAGTTTGCCATTTAATCCAATCCTAGCTATACAGTAAGAGAAAAACACAAACAAAAAGGATGAATTTAAACAATCTGTTTATTATTTAAGTCATTTAACATGTTATCATCAATGCTTGTACAGCCAAGCATCCAGGATCAAGCATCACGTCATCTGACCATGAGAGACTTTTAGTTTGCTTATTTAAGGAGCAATATACAAAGAATATGGGGGAACTAGCTAAAAGATAACTTTAGTTTCATTTAACTCAATCACGAAATTCTGGCATGCAAACTAAAGTAACAAAAACTTCATGGGTAGTTTTTGTATTTATCACTTATATTGTTGAATGATTTTATGCTTTTTTTTTTTTTTTTTTAATTTTGACAACACTAAAACCTAACAATTTTTTACCTTTATCTCCTGGTGAATCTCCTTATAAAGACTCGCTAAGGTCCTGAAGATCCTAACATTCATTTTAATCTTTCCATTTAAAAAAACAAAAAAGCAAACTCCAATAT